>OX369256.1:4858156-5410755 GCA_947284805.1 Coleophora flavipennella
ACGAATGCCTATGCGATGGGCCGATGCGATAAAAGAATTGTCCGGGATGACACTGCAGGCTAATATCCACAGAGCTCAAAATCGAGCGGCCTGGAGTGCTGTGGTGGCACGTGCGACCCACGATGGTCACGTCCCTCAGCCATGAGGAGACGACAAAGAAGAAGAAGAACTTCCAACCTTTCATGAAATTAGCTCAATTTGAAAAAACTTTTATTTGAAAAGAGTTTTATAGTTCAGTGCGCTTTATTCCAATTTTTTATTGGAAAAAAAAATCATCAAAATCCGAGTACTCTGTATAAAGTTATTCGTGGTCATTTACAAAAAAAATATTTACGCGTCGACTTGACTTGTTTTTTCGTCGGTTAAAAAACTAAAAACCGAAAAAGGTCTGTACCAGCACTTTAGAAAAGTAATACGTAGGTATAGTAAAAGTATATAAAAAAGTATAAGTAAGTATATCATTATTTTTAGATTCGTTGGCTTTGCTGTCACCGACGTCAAAAAAATTTTAGGCCTCTAATTTATTTTGTACCTACCTTGAATTTCGTTATTGTTGGTTAATTTCTTGTATCTACAAAATATTATTTCATAATTTTAGTGAATTTCTTTTTGAAGTCGGTTTTTAGTTCCTTTAAACTTTTTATTATTATTTTTAGTGATGATGCTATCTAACAACGTTAAACCCAATCCGACGTTAAACCCAACCCACTCGCCAATATCCATTATGTTTCATTAACCGATACGGAGTCCTGTGGCTTCAATCATCATCTCAGCAGCATTAAATTTAAGGAGACAAACCTTTCTGATGGATGAGCTGATGATTCAGCTCACCTGAATAACCTGAGAGAACACAGCTATCGGTCTATACATCATATCAGCCGAAAGACGTTCAATGCTGGATCCCTGCGTCCCTCAAGAATTTCCAAGAGGATTGGAATTCCCTGCCGGCGCGGCGTCTGTTTTCCCCGATTCGCATAATTTAGAAATCTTCAAGACGAGAGTGAAAAGGCACTATTTGAGCTTGCGTGGTACATCCTCGACTGCATCGGCACTTACCATCAGGTGAGGTGCAGCCAAACGCACTAAAACTTTTAATTAAAAAAAAAGACGATTGATTCTGCGCTGCCTGCATCCAGCGACTCCCATCGACCTTCACCAGGTCGTCGGTCCACTCTAGAACTTTACTACCTAAACGGCCATCTGTTCTACGAGCTATTTGCCTTGCCTATTGCATATTAAGTTTAGAGGTCTGTTATACGTACCTATTATATTTAAAGAATTATCCTTCAACTCCTAACCGTTAAGGAGTTGTACCTTCCATCACCAGCTCATCAATATGAGATGATGAATAACAAACGCAAATACTTGAATAGCTTTAGAAAATATATGAAACACGTAATACGTACCTAATAAATTTTAGGGTTGCCCTCGATTTCCCTGGGATTCGATCATCAAATCCTGACTTGGTGACAATGGGACCACCTGGGAAGTATATACCCTTTCAAACAAAAAAATATATTTCCAAATCGGTCAAGGCGTCTTCGAGTAATCAGGGAACATATGAACATAAAAAATTGAGTCGGACGAATTGAGAACCTCTTTTTTTTTAAGGCGGTTAAAAAAAAAGTTTTTTGTGACATTAAAAAAATTGTTTAGTTATCTTTATATATAAAAGAAAACCGTGACTGACTGACTGATCTAACAACGCACGGCTCAAACCACTGGACGTATCCGGCTGAAATGTCACACCAGATAGCAATTATGACGTAGGCATCCGCTTAGAAAGAATTTCGGGAAATTCCCAAGGGAATAGCAAAAAACGAGATCTGCACGGGCAACGCTAGTCAACTCATATAACATTTAAATATGTCAGAAGGACCTTACAAGTGTGTATACAGGTTGTAACAAAATTGGTATGGGACCCGTTAACTGGGGGTTCTACTCATCATACTGAACAACTTTCCCCAAGGAACCAAAAATCAGTTCTCAAAAAACATTGGGCCCTCCATACTAAAATGCAAAAAATTGGCCGATCAGCTGATCGATTTGTATGTAGAGTATGACGAGGAGAGGCCGCAGTTACAGCGACGCATTGGAAACTTTGACCGCAGGGATTTCGACTTTTCTCAGCAATTTCAAAACATGAAAGTGATATTTTGCAACCTGATTCTTCATTTCAATGACGTCATTTTGTCAGTTGCAGTAATACAGTGCGTCAACTTATTTAACAGAAAGAAATATGTTAAAAAAAACCTCTTTTAAAACAGAGATTTGCATTCTACAGGTAAACCAGACCGATTTAAAACTCTAAATTTTCTTAGACGATTAGTCTAAACACACACTTTTTCTAAAATTAATTGTAGTTTTTAATTGAAACGAAAAAACATTGAAAAAGTGCAAAAGTGTGGTTATTTTCTTCACTCTTTACACGTAAATAAAAAAACAGAGACAGCTGTTCCAATCAATGCCTCGCCTTAACGGGACCTACACCAATTTTGTTACATCCTGTATATCGGTCTCTGGATTCCATTGGTTTAATCGATTAGTCTAAACACACACTACAATATGCCAGTTGGATTTTTTTAAATGAATCGTAGTTTTCAATTAAAAAAAAAATTAAAAAGTGTGGTTATTTTCTTTACTCTTTCCACGTAAATAAAAAAACAGAGACAGCTGTTCCAATCAATGCCTCGCCTTAACGGGACCTACACCAATTTTGTTACAATTTTGTTTGTGTAACTTACCTGTATCACAGATGAGATACTAGTTACTTCGACCTGTATCATAGATGAGATACTAGTTACTTCGTCCTGTATGTCGATCTTTGGATTCCATAGGTATATTTACCCTATTTGTGCCACAGGACACGGAATCCACGTTTAGAGCTCGTTGATGATGCAAATTATTTCCCTGTTATATCGTCAACTAATTAATACTAATCAACAAGACTTTCACGATACGATCAAAACACAGGTAGAAGTAACCTTACATACAAGTAAGTATTTAAGTATAAGTATTTTTCATTTTTTTTTATATATTTCAAGTATTTACTACTAGGCATTAATATGTAAGTGATATTGTTAATTACTTTTAAATAATGCTGTATAGATGTATAATTACTAAATATTAAAGTATAGATTATTAGAAAGTCGTGTTTGTAACTTTTGCACTTACATTTTTTCCTTGTTGTTAATCTCAAACGTCATCAGTAGGTTTACTGGAAGAGATCCCGTAAGGTATAAGTCCGCCTTTATATATAATAATATTTTTTTTTAAGTATTGTAACAAAAATTCAATAAAGAGTTTACAAACAAACAAACAACTTTATCAGTTCGCAAACTGGTTACCGACATTCCCGATACATTTAATGTAGAACACAGTTCGAAGGCTGACGATTTGTGAATCCAATATGTCGAAATCGACGTCGATACGACCTTAAAGGACACCACAGACTCGTCTTGCATACTTACATTGTTTACTAACGGCCTAAAGGAAGGAACGTTGTTATTTATTTGTTTTTCCCGCGTACTTTAATGGAATTTTTTTGTTATACTCGTACAGTGCTTCAGTTTGTTGATAGTAAATCTCGTAATCGTAGCACGGTAATACGCTTAGCATGTTGGTAGTAGGGTTGTTGCTTTAGGAAATCTCGCTTCCGGTTCCGAATAAGTAATTAAATGGGGTAGTTTGACTGCATCAAAAATAAATTATGAATTATTGTACCCTAAATTGACCCTCCCATTGAAATCTTGAAAAATTAAAAATCTGACTTTTTTTACCCGACTGCACCAGAAGGAGGGTTATGTTATAGCATCTTGTCAGAGACATAAAATTGTAATGATTACTGGCAACACTAGCTCTCTTGTCTCTATGCCGTGCTGTTGTGAAATATATCTATAGAATACTGTGTGCGATATTATTGAATTTTTATTATATTATTAATTACCGCTGAGTGTTGAACACATCTTTCTTCTCGCTTTCCTGCAATTTGTGGGAGTGTTTTTGTGAAATGGGACGGATGACAGAAAATGTAAACGTTTTTAAGTCACGAAGGCTAAGGAAACATGGCCATGCCGTCTAATGTGAGGTCGAAGGCAAAGATGACCTACTATCCGAAGTCCCGGCCCGTGAATGTACGACCCGATAATTCATTAATTTCATAAATATTTTGTCACATGTTACACATCATATGCGAATACTGTAAGGAGCGCTCATTTTTATTTTATTGACACGCTCTGTATAGCCTAAACAGCTTAATGGATTTTGGAATGCGAGGTGTCGTTAGATTCTTCTTGATCCCGTTAGTGACATAGGATACATTTTTACAAAATTTGTAAAACAAGGAAGTTATTTATTTCATAGGCACGCTCTGTATAGCCTAAACAGCTTAATGGATTTTGGAGTGCGAGGATTCTTCTTGATCCCGTTAGTGTCATAGGATACATTTTTACTAAATCGGTAAAACAAGAAAGTTATTTATTTCATAGGCGCACTCTGTATAGCCTAAACAGCTTAATGAATTTTGGAGTGCGAGATGTCGTTAGATTCTTCTTGATCCCGTTAGTGAAAAAGGATACATTTTTACAAAATTGGTAAAACAAGGAAGTTACGTTAGATTCTTCTTGATCCCGTAAGTGACATAGGATACATTTTTACAAAATTGGTAAAACAAGGAAGTTATTTATTTCATTCGCACGCTCTGTATAGCCTAAACAGCTAAATGGATTTTGGAGTGCGAGGTGTCGTTAGATTCTTCTTGAACCCGTTAGTGAAAAAGGATACATTTTTACAAAATTGGTAAAACAAGGAAGTTACGTTAGATTCTTCTTGATCCCGTAAGTGACATAGGATACATTTTTACAAAATTGGTAAAACAAGGAAGTTATTTATTTCATAGGCACGCTCTGTATAGCCTAAACAGCTAAATGAATTTTGGAGTGCCAGGTGTCGTTAGATTCTTCTTGATCCCGTAAGTGACATAGGATACATTTTTACAAAATTGGTAAACAAGGAAGTTATTTCTTTTATATAGGCATGCTCTGTATAGCCTAAACAGCTTAATGAATTTTGGAGTGCGGGGTGTCGTTAGATTCTTCTTGATCCCGTAAGTGACATAGGATACATTTTTACAAAATTGGTAAAACAAGGAAGTTACGTTAGATTCTTCTTGATCCCGTAAGTGACATAGGATACATTTTTACAAAATTGGTAAAACAAGGAAGTTATTTATTTCATAGGCACGCTCTGTATAGCCTAAACAGCTTAATGAATTTTGGAGTGCGGGGTGTCGTTAGATTCTTCTTGATCCCGTAAGTGACATAGGATACATTTGTACAAAATTGGTAAACAAGGAAGTTATTTATGTCACTGGCGCTCTGTAGGCTGAACGGCTTCATGGATTTTGGAGTGCGAGGGGTCGTTAGATTCATCTTATTCGTTGGTTTTAATTAATTCCTAATTCTTTATTTTATTTTATTTTCATAAAAGTTGGAGTATTTTGACTACATCTCACCAGATCGAAAGTGACTATTAGTGTTGTTTTTTTTATATTTTTTTTATTCACAATTGGTAAGCCTCTCGCCTTCTCGTATTCTCTCTCGTCTTTAAGATCCCCAAATTGTAAAAGTCTTTTGCACTGCGTCTTTAACTTTTAATAAAACATAATCACAAAATTATTAATTATATGCTATAATATGTATAAAGGGAGGTATAGCGACAGAGATATGCTATAAGAATATATATATATATATATATATATATATATATATATATATATATATATATATATATATATATATATATATATATATATATATATATACTAGCTGTCCCGGCGAACTTCGTACCGCCTTACATTACATTACACTGCCCTGCCCTACCCTACACTACCCTACACTACACTACACTACCCTACCCTACACTACCCTACCCTACCCTACATACACTACACTACACTACCCTACCCTACACTACACTACACTACCCTACCCTACACTACCCTACCCTACCCTACACTACCCTACCCTACCCTACCCTACATATACTACACTACACTACCCTACCCTACACTACCCTACACTACACTACCCTACCCTACCCTACACTACCCTACCCTACCCTACACTACCCTACCCTACCCTATCCTATCTCTCAAGTTGGATCGAACTGCACATGGTGTGCGAATTTTATTATAATCGGTTAAGTGGTTTAGGAGTCCATTGAGGACAAACATTGTGACACGAGATTTATATATATTAAGATATATTCTTATAGCATATCTCTGTCGCTTAAATAAGGGGTGGGACGCTGAACAAGTATGACGTCACGCTTTTCAATTTTATTCATTTTTTAAAACGAAGTTTTGTTTTTGACTATTAGCCTACATAAGGTAACAGTACCGACGCAAAAACTATCACAAGTCTACAAGGCTTTTTAGCCAAAAGTTGGGCTCAAAATCCAACACTTGAATTACTAATTGTGAATAAAATAAAAATCACTTTTTTTCGTATTTTTCAATTTTATTAATGATAATCAAAAAGGTTACTATGAAAACCTAAATATAGCTATTAATCGATTAAAAACACATTTTTTCAAGTTATCAATAGACTTCGAACAATTTTCATGTCTTGCTTATGTTGAATAAAGTTTCATTAGAATCGGACTATCCATTTTCAAGAAAGTGTTACTTATCTTTAATTTGTATGGAAAACGAGTTACGGTAAAAGCCCCTACATTAGTTGTATCAATTTAAAATAAATTCTACAGGAAAACTGTCACAGTTTAAGCTAAAATTCGCCAAATGTCATGTGTCACCCGCACCTTCCTGCGTAAAATGGACTTTAAGTCATATTCAAGAACATTAGAATAACAGACCAAGAACAATGCTAAATTTTTCTATTCATTGGTAGAGTAGAATCAGCATAATATTCACAAAGCCTATTTTGGCCGCTTTTCCTCTCGCCGGAACGGAAGCGGGGCTTCGTTTTTCGCCGTTGCCGGTCAGTGGAAAGACATACATACATTTTCATACATTTTTGGGGTTCCGTACCCAAAGGGTAAAAACGGGACCCTATTACCAAAGTATATATAAGTACTAACATACAGTATGGAAACTCCCTGCCGCTCTCTAGATTGCGACCTAACCCCCTTGTCACCCAGATTGGTTACAGTGTGATGTCGAACGTATAGGATTTCGCCGCCATTTTGTTTGTTCCGTCATTCGTTTTTTAAATGGCATTTCTGGCCCGTTGTATGAAGTGTCCAGGGTGTGCTATTACTAAGACTCCGTTGTCCGTCCGTCTGTCTGTCTATCTGTCCGTCTGTCACAAGGCTGTATTTTTATGAACCGTGATAGCTAGACAGTTGAAATTTTCACAGATGATGTATTTCTGTTGCCGCTATAACAACAAATACTAAAAATTTGAGAAATTCAAAGTATCCAAACAAAACACGTGTTTTTTTTAACGTGAAGAAACTAACGCCATCTAGTATGATAGTACGGAACCCTTAGTGCGCGGTTCTGACTCGTACTTTACCGGTTTTTTACTTCTCCGGCAGCCGGGCCGGTGCCGGCTAGTGGAAAAACGCACAATGAGTAGGTTAGGAATAAATTTAAATAAATCATGAGTACTGAAGAGTTTAACTATTACTATTGTGTACTTGTTACATCTGAAACTTTTATTACATCGTCTCGATTTTTTTCGTCTGTGTGTTGCATGTCGCGTGACGGTCGCTTTCTTCTGACGGTATGATCGTTTCGTCCTCTGTACCGTAGCGAGAGCAGCCTTGATCGTTTCGTCCTCTGTAAAGTTTCACTTTTACCGTGGTTTCATAAAACCACACACTTACTTTTTTTATTAAAGATTGCACACCGTCGTCGTGGAAGTCCTCGAGGAGGGTGAGGCCTTTGTCCAGCAGTATACGTCTTTCGGCTGATATGATCTTGATGATAAATTACTTATTTGTTCGCTCTGTGGCTCAACCGCATCCGTGGCGTAATGGTTAGTCTATTCGCTTCACACCAGGAGGTCGCGGGTTCGATTCTCGGCGGGATTAACTTTGTAAGACTCCGTTTGGTTGGTAGTAGGGCATTTTCATAGCCCGCACGGCTAGCTACCGCCATCGTATCTAAGTCTTGCCGCTAAACATCATTGATATGTTCTGGCTTGAAGATAAGATAGCCAGATCTCCATTGCGTTGGAGAATCTTGTTAAACGCACTTCCTTTTTCGGCATCATCGTCACTTACCATCAGCTGAGACGATGCCAAGGGTTTATCAATTGGAATTAAAAAAGTAACTACTAGTTATTGTTTTAACTTGTTTTTACTTACCGACTTCAAAAAAAGGAGTTTATCAATTCGATCCAAATGTATTGTAATATTGTTGAAACTTCACAATACATTTTTTTTTTTTTTTTTTTATTCACTATTTGTAAACCCTTGACAACATCTCACCTGGTGGTAAGTGACGATGTATGACATATTCCTAAATGTTAGTATATGTGGGCTTTTAAACAGGTAATCCAAATTTTAAAGGTGTATATATGTTTGTACCCGTATTTCTCAGAAACTAGAAATCAAAAAGAAGTCATCCTTTTTTTATTGCATTAAATATCTTTCAACTTAGGGACTAGTGCAAGTTTCATCAAAATCGGTTTAATAGTTTTCAAGAGTAAAAAGTTAAGCGTGATATACATAAAGTATATTTTTATCACACTTATAGATTAAGGTATTCATAATTTTTTCGTATTTACAACTAAAACAACTGAATTCAGTGTTACGAAAATAGCGCCTTATATTAGCTAGGCACACGTATGTTGTTGTTTTTTAATTATGTTTTTTTATCTGCTAGAAATGTCTAATTCGTCCGAGCTACAAATATAAAAAGTGGCAAAGTAAAAAGCACGTGTGCGGTAAAATCTATCTTGCGCACAGTGAACTGGCATATAAATAAAATACCACTTTTCGAGCAACTGTATTGTAAAAGCATTTATTTATTTTATGTTGGCCATTGCGATACAACGCGGTAATGCGGGGAGCATAATGATCACTTTTGCGCACGGAAAGATCAAGTGACAAGTCCCACGGTGACATTATTGTACCTATTTTTCACACATTTTGTGGTGTACTATTTTTAAGTATTTGTTTCTTACTATACAAAATCTAAAAATTGAAAAAATAATAATTTAATAAATGATTATATTTATGGAACACTGAACAGCGGCTAAAACTGAACAACTTTCCTGAACAAATTACTCACAAAAAATTGAACAACTTTCCCCAAGTAATCTATACTATTTGAGTAATATTTACTTACGAATCTCCATATAAACATTGCAAATCAACTTATCATTAATGTATTGACAAAAATTAGTAAGTATGTGGATGTCTAAATTTTTTTCTACGATTATAAAGGTTAGTAGTTACTTCGATATTTTTTTTCAGTGCCACAAGTACAGATTTGCCGATTTCAGTGACTAAATTGTAACTAAGTTGGTGCGAGGCCTACACCAATTTAGTTACAATTTAGTCACTGAAATCTATTTAGTTACAATTTAGTCACTGAAATCTATTTAGTTACAATTTAGTCACTGAAATCTATTAAGTTACAATTTAGTCACTGAAATCTATTTAGTTACAATTGAGTCTAACTAGACAGTTTAGGTTGACCGGAGATACTTATCATTCTGAAAAACTTCACCCAAGATACAAAGAGTCAGTTCTCTAAAAAAATTATGTCAACAAAATTGCATAAAATCGGTCAATCAGCTGATCCAATTGTATGAAGAGTTGTTTTTTTATGAATTGACCTAAGATTTATTATATTGTACTAGCACCTACCTACCGTAGATTGGCGAAATTCTTACCACCTTACACTACACTACACTACCCTACCCTACCCTACCCTACATAAGAACCTTACATCAACTTTGACAATAAAGAACTCGACAAAAAAGAATTAGCGAAATCGGTATAGCCGTTCACGCGTGATGCGATGACCAGAAAGAATAGTGGTACTTTTTTATATACGAGTATGTCACCGTAAAATTGTAAAAACCGTTAGATTATAATATAACGGGGTCTATCTCGCGAGATTGTGAACTGTCGAAAGATTGTGAACCGTAACATACTGTTTACAATTTCACTAGTGTCATTGTAATCTCACTAGTGACATTACAATTACACTAAGCAAAGCGAATAACATTAAATAAATGACCGAGCATAGCGAGCGATGTTAGGTTCGGTCAGGTTTGATAGATTAAACAGTCAAAGAGCCACGCGAAACGAACCCCCACCAACCCTTTTGTGTCAACATTGTGTCAACCCTAGCCCTAGACCATAGTGTAGGTAGAGCAAGGTCGCCGCCCGCTCTTGACCGTCGCGGAAACACTGATCTGTGTCTAGCTACGAATACCACCAACTTATCACCTTTTATTACTTAATTATGTAGATAATTACCGTGTAATAATATTGACTTGGCATATAACGTGTAATAATATTAAAAGCGTCGGTGGCTCAACCGGTAACGACTCGGTTCTTCTAACCAGAGGTACCGGGTTCAAATCTGGTCGGCGAATGTACCAATGAGTTTTTCAAAACTTACGTACATACTTACCGATTGCTTTAACGGTGAAGGAAAACATCGTGAGGAAACCTGCACACGCCTGCGATGAAACTCGAAGGTTGTGTGTGAAGTTGACCAACACGCACTGGGCCCGCGTGGTCGACTAAGCCCTGATCGCCCTAATTCAGGGTAGGCTCGAGCCCCTCGGTGGAGACGTATATGAGCTGATATGATGATGATGATTATGAATATTGACTTGACAACCCACAACTAATACATAAGATGACTTTTTTTTGATAAATAAATCAAACTGTTTACTTACTTCTAACTTACTTTGAGAAGGAAGAAACGAGGAGATCCGCAGGAGAACCGAAGTAACCGACATAGCTCACAGAATCGCTAAACTGAAGTGGCGGTGAGCAGGGCACATAGCTCGTAGAACAGATGGCCGATGGAGCAGTAAAGTTCTCGAGTGGCGACCGCGCGCCGAAAAACGTAGCGTAGGCAGGGCTCCCATGCGGTGGACGGACGACCTGGTGAAGGTCGCGGGGAGCCGCTGGATGCGGGCAACGCAGGACCGGTCGTCGTGAAAATCCTTGGGGGAGGCCTTCGTCCAACAGTGGACGATTTTCGGCTGATATGATGAATCATACCGGTTTCTTTGTGAGTGATATTGCTACCTGACGCATTTTTACGCGACTGCCTACAAAATGGAGTGTAATGTTTTCAGTTCTAATTTATGTATGTTAGGTGTACCTCATCTAAGGCACTTCAGGATCGACACGACCTTCAGAAATGAAGAATACGACATGTATTTCTTTATACCACGATATCTTGAATGGAACGAAACGGCTTGGTGGATTTTAGAGTTCGATGTGTAGTTAGATTCTTCTTGAACCCGTGAGTGACACAGGATGAGTACATTTTACGCGACGTCTCAAAAAAAAGGGGTAACATTTTTATGCGTTTCTTTATATTAAATTTTTAATTAAAATTTTAGTACCTACCTTCTCTCTCTCTCTCTTTCTTATTGTGTAGCACAATTAATCGTGCTATCCGATTCCGTAGTCACTACGAAGAACCCTTTAGAAAATCGTTCTGTCCGTCATCCATCAGAGAATATTTACAGTCAAAAACTTAGATCTTTTTTTTGTTTAACCAAATTTTAAATTTGTTTAACCAAATTGTAAGTAAATGCGAAAATATATGTAGATTGAATATAAATCTCCATTTCAATAAAAAAAAAATGAGATTACCTCCCAAACATGTAAAGCCCCCTTTACATGTTAGGGAGGTAAAGTCGTTAAAGTGTTTTCTAAGAACATATTTTTAGAAGATTGTACCATTTTCAAGATAAATAGGGTTCCGTACCATCAAACTAGATGGCGCTAGTTTCTTCAGTTCCCTACTATCATACTAGATGGCACTAGCTTCTTCACGTTTAAAAAAAATAAGTTTCTTGTATGGAGACTTTTACTTTTTTTAAATTTTCATTATTTGTTGTTACAGTGGCAACAGAAATACATCATCTGTGAAAATTTCAACTGTCTAGCTGCCACGGTTCATAAAAAACAGCCTGGTGACAGACGGACAGACAAGTTGTAATGACTGCGGAACTATACTATGCGTGGCACGACACTCACTTCGCCGGTTTTTAAGGTTTCGTACCCAAAGGGTGGCAACGGGACCCTATTAATAAGCCTCCGTTGTCCATCCGTCAGTCTGTCTTTATTTTTGTTTTATTACTTTTTTTAGAAAGGACAAGCTTGTTGTTGGCCGTGGGGGCCTTTACAACTTCAGAGTAGGCGAGTGCGGAGGGCACAGTCTGTCTTTACTTTGTAAACCGTAACAGGTAGACAGTTGACATTTTCACAGTGTGTATGTTTACTTCTTTCTATCTTCACATTTCAAAAAAATCACGTTGCTTTTTTGAAATTTTTGATGTGTTTTTTTTATAATTTATAAACACATTTAAAACACATTTTTATTATATACTTTTTTTATAAACTTTTTTTATTAAAAGAAATATTTTTATAAACAAAAAAAGTAATTTAAAATGAACAATAAAGAAACGTGATTTTTTTTTAATGTGAAAAGTATTTAAAAAGTACATATTGTTTAGTTTTGTACTATAGTACGGAACCTTTCATGTACGAGTCCGACTCGCACTTGGCCGAGTCTTTATTATTATTTAAGGTTCCAGGGAAATAAGTTAAATAAATTGAAGCGAAATCATAGCCGTCTAGGGTGAACATAAATAATTAGTTTTGTGACTTAGTGTAGATAACTTAATTTTCTTGCTAAAAAAATATACCTCTAAGCCACAATTAGTTTAATGAGAATTCTAATAGACAAAGAAATATATTTTAATACTAAAATATCTACTTAGATGACAACGCAATTTGTTTTTAAAGTCTGCTACAATTTGCGAGGTTATTAATTTTAATTAGAGAGAAGACAAATCTCCTATCTGGGGGACTCATTATCTGGGACAATGCCCGTCTGTCCGAACAACGACCACGGGTCCCCATGGACCCATAGAGCGCCATCCCGATAACAAACAGCTTAAAATTACGGTATGAAACGTTTAAAATTGGCATAGGTTTTTTTTATTGAAATTCATTTTTTTATTCACAATTGGTAAGCCCTTGGTAAGTGATGATGATGCCGATGTTACAAAGATAGAAACTGGCTTACTAAGATTCTCCAACGGATTTAACATGGTTATAGCTACGATGTTCTTGCTTTCAACTAGTATGGGATCCTTGTGATAAAAAACTGAAAAAAATAAATGTGGCAACTCATCACGAAACTTTCTCCAATAAACCTATGGACAAATGCAGGGCCGGCTTTCGGTATAGAGGGTGTGGCGCACCCGGGCGCTGTGCCTTAAGAGCACCACGTGCGTCACGGATGGCTTGCTTCACATACTATACAGATTACAGACTTAATACAAAGAAAAGGGGAGAACCCACACCGGGCCCCCAATCTAAAGTGACTTCCGAATTTCGAAGTTCTCCTCAGTCAAAAAAAGCAGTCGGAGGCCATCGAACCAAACAAAAAATACATAAACTTTTTCTTTTTTACAATTGGTAAGCCCTCACCTGATGGTAAGTGATGATGATGCCGAAGATGGAAGCGGGCTTACCAAGATTCCCCAACGCAATGGAGAACTTGCTATCTTATCTTCAAGCCGGAACACATCAATGTTGTTAACACTGATGTTTGGCGGCAAGACTTAGATAAGATGGTGGTAGCTCATTTGTTCTCCCTTTACGAAGAGTCATATCAAACGTAGATTTCAAGCATCGCCATCTTACATGGTGATAGGAAAATTTCACCCTCCCTGACATGATAAGGATACATTATGAAACAATTTTAAAAGCAGCAAGATATGGTTTAATACTTTTAACTCGCTTCGCTTGCCCATTTGTTTAGTGTTAATAGAACAGCATTTATTTGGAATTAGGAGCGTATTACTATTAGGCTATAAGATGTGACAAGAAAGGCAAGGCCGATTGGAAGCCATCTAAAGGGGGGCAAAGATCTCCTAAACCTAGATCCTCAAAAATTGCCCGTAATTTAAATAATGTCTTTAGCGCATCTAAACGCAAGCAGATTATAGACTATCTGCCCCCGAAGAAGCTTAGGGCATATTTAGTATTCCTTGCTAAGGGCGCCACCAGAATATCTACCTATTGTAACCAGGCGCCAATTGAACTAAAGCCGGCGCTGGTTAATGCTGGGTATCTATTCGTTAGGGAAAGTTATTAAGTTTTATAAGTCAATGTCCTACCTACTACATTCAGTTATTTCATAATGATTCCTAAAATATATATAATTTAATTTACCTAGCTGAAATTGAAATGAAAAACTGGCCAAGTGCGAGTCGGATTTGCGCTCCAAGGGTTCCGTAGCACCACACCTCTCCACACAATCCGGTATTTGACTGCTAGTCATTTGAGTTACTTTTTACCATCTGTCAAAAACGACGTTCTGTTCTGAAATTGTTCGTGTTACAAACTTATGACGTCACTGTCTTTGACGAACTAATTTAGTAATTTTGATAAATATAAAATTTAAATTGAATTAAAATATGAAATGAATGAGTTTTTATGCTTTTGTATGAGAAATGCTATTTAGTGAATAATATTTTTTGATTTATTTTAAACACTGTCAAAAACCTTATTGTAACAACGATACTCGTACGTATTTACATTAAAAACAAAAGACATCAACGCAAGCGACACAAATATATATTTTTTATTCAGTTCGGACTCCTCAGCGCGAGTACAATTCACACTTGTGCGGTTTTATTATTTTCTGTTTTACTTCTAATATAGTTCTCTAATTACACCAAGTTAAACGCTTGTTTAAATTACCATCTTACGATAGAGCTAAATCAAAAATACCTGTAAACCTCCGGAACCTCCTTGATTTTTCACTTTTTACAAGCTTTACATTAGCTGGGACAAATCTTGGGAGCTAAATTAGAAAACACTTCTTGGTTTCCGATTGAGCTGAAATTCTGCATACACGTTAAGTTTGGAGAACAATGCATGGTTAGCTAAGTGACTTCATTTTTTAATCTATTAAAGCGGACTCCCGAAAATTCCGGATCAGTTATTTTTTAAGCACCCCCAAGGCAAAGTATATATACAAGTATATTAGTAGGTACTAACATACAGTATGAACACTCCCTGCCGCTCTCTAAATTCCGACCTCACTCCCACATCACCCAGATTGATACAGATTGGTTACAGTTTGGTTGTCAAACGTATAGTATTTCGCCGCCATTGTGTTTGTTCCGTCATTTGTTTTTTGAAATGTCATTTCTGGCCCGTTGTATGAAGTGTCCAGAGCGTGCCCAAGAAGAGTACGAAATAATTAAAATTATATTCAAATTGTACCTGAAAGTTTTTAGGTTTGTCGAAAGTTATTGTTATTTTTATTATTTGTTCTTATAGCGGTAATAGAAAAAACAGAATCTGTGAATATTTCAACAGTCCACCTATTAAGGTTAATGTAATACGGCCCGCTGACACGGACAGCGGACGCTTAGTAAAAGGGTCCCGTTGGCCACCCTTTGGGTGTACGGGACCCTAATAAGTAATAGTCTCTATTTGTGAGTTCACAACTCACTTAAATCCTTACTTATTAATAATATAAATGTGAAAATTTGTTTGTTTGTTACCTTTTCACGCTTTAACGCCTTGATCAATCTTAATGAAATTTGGCATGTAGGTAGCCTGTGTTACGAGGAAGGACATACGCTACTTTTTATCCCGTGAAAATAGCAAAGCCCGATGCAGTTACTGAGGGAACTGAAAATATACTCTTTTTTGGTTAATTTCTTTAACATCGCAACGGAACAATGGATTGTGTGATTTTTTGCATAGAGATGGTTGAGGGGGTGGGAAATGACATGATTTACTAATAAGCATATCCTGACATAGTTCCCGAGGGATCTGGGGAATATTCATGTCCACGCTCGCGAGCCGCTTGCGACTCGCGCACCGCGTACCCTCTAAGACGGTCATGAAAACGATGTCCACGCGGGCGAAGCCGCGGGCAAAAGCTAGTATAGACTATTTAAAACCGAACAGAGGTGTGCGCACACGACTATAAAAACATAAACGTAAAAGAAAGTTCAAATGCATGGTCATGGTCATTGCTGTGCGAGCTGAGACCACCTGACCGTTACCACCACGTTACCACCCTAGTTACGTAACTCGTAGATACCTACTAGGTGACTGTATAGTGACATCGATCGATAGTGCTGAGAGCTGACCGTCTAGCGTCTAGATAACGCGAGATGAACGATGGGCTTATCGTTATCTCGTGGTGTGCAGGCATCTTCGGCGCGGCGCGGCCTCTCCGCGACATTCGCACAGAGGCCTCTGCGCGCGCCACGCGATATCCTCGAGGCTCAGCTGTCAACTCCCGCGCAGCCCGCACTCAGTTGGCGCACAGGACGATGGTAAACCGGTAAACCGGTTGATTGCATGCAACGTGATCTCAAATCAAAGGACTTTTTTTTATTTAAGTGAAAGTGCTAACGTTCTGACAAAATGGGTGAGTATTTGTGTTTGCAAACCAAATTATTTTAAGGATCTTGAAGTTTTATTTTAGGTACTTGCTTAATTATTTTTTTCCGGATTTATTAGTCGTTTAGTAATTATCTTTATTTATATTTTCTGTGATAAAAATTAACACGTCTTTGAGATCAACAAGAAAACTTTGTATACCTACTATCTACACGTGAAACTAAAACTATACAAAATCAAAAAAGAGTGACTGACCAGTCTAAATATTTCTATCCCTCACTATACAATGAATAAGTTGCGTAATGTTTTAAACATGATATACATTTCCTTGACAAAAATCGTGTAATTCACGCTTGTCATTCACGCCCCGGCTATAGCGTTGTTTTAAACATTAATTTTACACGAAGATTTTAACATACCAGGACGATCTCTGTTAAAACTAAGATACAACTAATCTAGGTATTTTTTTTCATTAATAACCTTTAAATCTCTGAAATCTGTCCCATAAGGCATACTCCTTAAAACCTCCAAGGAAGTAGAGAACTCAGATAAGGCCTGCGATGTATCAAAGCGGATGTCCCTATCTCTATCTGAATGTCTTCAGGTATAACAATGAATCATGCCTATTAGGCAAGTCAGGGTGGCTCCCTGGGTCCACTACGTTTTAATTCACCCAAGTTCAACCTCAGTCTCCACTCTAGATGATGTTTGAAAGATAATAGTCTAAACTAGCCCATTGTCACTTTACTTTGCTAGTTTCGGTCACTTTTGTTCTCTAACAATTATTTATACTTCGTTACGGATCTTCTTTGGCTGAAAAAAATATTGTATGACACGCATAATACCTACGTGTGCAGAATACATATTATTATTGAAAAAAACAAATCGTTAAAAAACATATATAAAACCTAATTAATCCTTGTTATGTATCGTCGGTGTATGTAGTAATTAAGTTAGTGTATGTCAATCTTCTTAACCTGTGATCTTTACATACTGGGACGACTATCTCCAGTCGTCAGGAGCTAACTGCTCATCAATGCTGAAAATAGGAAAATTTAATGGAAAGCTTGGATTCACTTTTTAGTTTCCTTTTATTTACATTTTCAATATTATTTTCACTTCACTTTATAAAATTGCGATTAAATATAAATAAAACCAGAAACTACAGTTGTTCTGGTAAAATCTGTATGTTTTCAATAGAAATATCTGAACTTCGGAAAGAGCTTCGATGGCGCAACGGCAAGGGCCGCTATACTTCCTAATATCCGGGACGTCGTGGTTCGAGTCCTACCACGTACCAATGTGTTTTCAAATTTCGATCTCATATGTACGTTTGTCCGACGCTCTTATGGTGAAGGAAAACATCGTGAGGAAACCTGCACACGCCTGCGAAGAAACTTGATGGTTGTCGACTAAGGCCCGATCGCCCTAATTGAGGGTAGGCTCGAGCCCCCCGGGGGGGGCGTATATAAGCTGATGGGATGATCTTAAATTCTGCCCAAACCAAAGATCGAACGCAGAACGGTTCCCGACAGCATTCTTTTTACGAAAAATATTCAAATATAAAATTTACGTTATAAATGACTCGCAGTTACGAGTAGAATAACTACAAAGGAGGTGCGATAAATGAGTGTAGAGATATCAGATCTCTACAATACCTATTACTTTCATCATCATACCAGCTCATATACGTCCCCACCGAGGGGTTCGAGCCTACCCTGAATTAGGGCGATCGGGCTTTAGTCGACCTATTACTTTCATCATCATCATATCAGCTCATATACGTCTTCACCGAGGGGCTTGAGCCTACGAATTAGGACGATCGGGCCTTAGTCGACCACGAGGACCCAGTTCGGGTTAATGGACATACAACCTTCGAGTTTCGTCGCAGGCGTGTGCAGGTTTCCTCACGATGTTTTTCTTCACCATAAGAGAGACAATATGAAATCGAAATTCAAAAACACATTGGTACGTGGCAGGATTCGAACCACGACCTCCCGAACGAGGTAGCAGTCCTGGCCGTTACGCCACCGCCGACGCTCTGTAGGTACGTACTCATCTGTGCTGTAGGTCTAAATAGAGGCAGTGAAAATCTACTCAGACATATGAACAGGCAGATAACCATGACAAAGTCATATGGGGTTCCGTTTTTTGACATTTTGGTTCCGGAACCCTATGAAGGATGGCAGCAGGAGGAAAATACTAATACATAAGTATAATTGCGACGTCAGATCATGACTGATCCCTCGAAAACCTTTTTATTTTGAATACAAATTTTTAATTTTCGCCCATCTTTTTCAAACAGAAAAATCATTAAGCTTTTACTGTATTTTCATTTTAGTTTTTCGTATAGGTGGATACATATTTCTTTTTTTTTTAATACTGATGTATTGTCATATTTATTTCTTTTCTCTTTTATGTGCTTTATTTTTGATAACATAGGGTAGATAATTCAGCTTAAGTGTATTTTGTCAGCAACGATAGTAACTAGTACACGGATAAACCTGTAAAGGTTTTTGATGTATTAGTATTATAATTTTTTTTGTAACATTCTTTTTATCAATTAAATAAAAAAAATAATTAAAAAAAACACTTCCATGGCGTATTTTTTAAGTCAGGAGGTCGTGAGTTTGATTCTCGGCGGAGTCTAACTATGAAAGACTCGGTTTAGTTGGTGGAAGGGCATTTTCTAAGAACACCTGGCTAGCTACCACCATCTTATCTAATTCTTGCCGTCAGACATCAATGTTAACAACATTGATGTGTTCTGGCTTGAATATAAGATAGCCGGTTTCCTATTGCGTTGGGGAATCTTCGTAAGCCCGCTTCCATCTTCGGCATCAACGTCACTTACCATCAGGTGAGATGATGCCAAGGGCTTACCAATTGTCGTTTAAAAAAAATACTTACCTAGTAGATCAAAGTGAAGGACTAATACAGGATGTAAAAAGTTGTGTAAAAACCGTTAACTGGGGCTTCTACTCATCATACTGAACAACTTTCACTAAGGAACCTATAGTCAATTCTCAAAAAACAATTTGACCCTCCATACAAAAATGCACAAAATTGGCCATTCATTTGATCGATTTGTATGAATTTAATTTCATCAAAGTCGTAGAACAAAATTTGTTGAGTATGATGAGCAGAAGCCCCAATTAACGGGTCCTAAACCAATTTTTTTACACGCTATACAGGGTGTAACAAAATTGGTGTAAGTCCCGTTAACTAGGGCTTCTACTCATCAAACTTAAACACTTATGGTCTACGACTTTGCTGAAAACGTAAAATAATTTTTTTACTCTTCATACAAATCGATCGACCGATTTTGTGAGTTTTAGTATTTAGGGTCCATTTTTTTTTGAGAATTGACTATGGGTGCCTTGGAGAAAGTTTTTCAGTATGAGCGTCGCTGGCGTAACGGCTAGGGCCGCCGCCTCCTATCCGGGAGGTCGTGGTTCGAATCCTGCCACGTACCAATATGATTTTAAATTTAGATTTCATATGTACGTTTATCCGACGATCTTACGGTGAAGGAAAACATTGTGAGAAAACCTGCACACGCCTGCGGAGAAACTCGCAGGTAAAGTAAAGTCGACCAACCCTCACTGGGCCCGCGTGGTCAACTAAAGCCCAGTCGCTTAACCCCTAGGTGGGGACGTATATGAGCTGATATGATGATGACGAGTAGAACCCCCAGTTAACGGGACCTACACCAATTTTGTTACACCTGTAATGGTATTTCAAAATAACAATGATTTCCCTGTGGGTTTTCCTACTGGAAAACACGTTACATACAAGTATTTTTACATTTAACCCTGCGGGTGTTTTAGATCGTTCAAGAAACAACAATTCACACCTTACTCACTAAGATTACTTTATTTGATTTTAGTCATGAATTTCAAGAAACAACAAAAATTGATATGGTGCAATATTAACTGTTGATTGCAAACTTGTTTTTATGATATTTAACTAAAATTTATGACAATCAGTTTTATTTTAATAATTATTCAGTTTTTAACTAACGACACTAATTAAGTGGCCAAGTGCGTATCGGACCACGCTAGGGTTTCGTAGTCTTTTTAATATATATAAATGTAAAAATAAACATTTTTTTTTGGCATTGAGTATAAAACATTTTGTACGGAAAATTGTATGGAAAATCTAAGAATTTTTACAAATCACTGAATAAACATTCATTCTATTCTATTGTTAATCCAACTGCATACCTCAAGTCGGTCGAATCATCACATCAGCTTATATATACGTCCCCACCGAGGGGCTCGAGCCTACCCTGGATTAGGGCGATCGGGCCTTAGTCGACCACGCGGGCCCAGTGCGGGTTGGTAAACTTCACACACAAGTTTCAAGTTTCTTCGAAGGCGTGTGCAGGTTTCCTCACGATGTTTTCCTTCACCGTAAGAGCGTCGGATAAACGTAACATATGAGATCGAAATTCAAAAACACATTGGTACGTGGCAGGACTTGTACCACGACTTACCAGATAGGAGGTAGCGCCCTTGATAAGAAAGCGTACTTGGCCGACTTCTTTAAAAAAATATTATAATATGACGTCATACTCTTTCCCATACTTTTAAGATTTCCTGAAATAGCAGTTTAACTGGTAGGGGTACAAGCTTCTGTAACAAAAATCACCACTTTTAAACTTAATACTTAGTAAACGAATCATTTATCCAAAAAAAATAACTTAGTAAATCCTCAGTAATTATGGAAGACTGTTTATCGATATCCCATGCGAGGGGGTCAGTGAACAAATAAAATTCTCCCCTACTTTACATGTAGGGGATCTAGGTACTCGATTTTTTTACAGATTTTATTCCATATTGATTCAATTCAAGATTCAAGGTATTTATTCAAAATAGGTGCAAATTACACTCTTTCTGATAGTCATATATTAATAATAACATAATTTTATTTGTGAAAAATCAAGAAATAAACATTCATTATTTAATAATGTCAAAATTAAATCCTAGAAATAAACCTGATTATGTCATTAGAACATGAAAACAATATGACACGAAAGGTTATACATAAAATTATTGAATGTCATTGAAACCTTTGACAAGAGTAGGCCAGTACACACGAACAGCACCCGGTCACGAGTATAACGCGAGAGTCAGCCATCGCTCCCATCAACCATATTAGAGGGAAAGGAACGACCCGGCATAACTTTATACAGGTCACAGATTTGTATTACTTATCGTAGCAAATTTTAGCTTTGTAGGTAGTCTTCTTAAGGAAAACTGCTCTGACATAGCGACATACAAACAGACTGACTGAAATGGCCAAACTATAAAGGGTCCCTAGTTCGGAACTCTACCAATGAGCTGCTTATACAGGGTGAAACAAAATAGGTGTATTCTACAGGGTGACTGGTAAGTAGTGCATAAACTACATCTAAATTGCAACAGAAAAAGTCATACTAACTGGGGGTCGGAAATCAATGGTTGTCGAGTTAAAGCCCATTTCATTTTTAAATTTTGTATGAAAAACGCATTTGTTCAAATATTTTGTGATTTTACAAAAACAAGTTATAATACGGTTGGCGTGCAAAATACGGTTAAAACTTTCTCATTTTATCAGCATTCCAAAAAAGCAAAATAGTTAAAAAATACAAATTGATTGCAACAAAAAAGAATGATTGTTGTCAAAAGGTGCATCAAATCCCATACAAATTTTTAATAAACATTATTTTCATGTTTTTTTAAATTTCATAATTTATCATGTTTTTTGCATAAACAAACATCTCTGACCCTCTAGCATCATGACTAACTTTGATTCACAAGCTCATCCAAAAAATTCGAACTTTGTTGGATAATTAGTATGGGATTTTAGGCCCCTTTTTGACAACAATCATTGGTTTTTGTTGCAATTAATTTTATATATTTTTAACTTTTTTACTTTGTCCGAAAGCGTGATAAAATGAGGTAAGTTTTACCCTATTTTGCATGCCAACTGTATTATAACTTTTTGTTAAAAAATCGCAAAAATTTGAACAAAATATTTTTTTATACAAAATTAAAAAGTTAAATAGGCTTTAACTCGAAAACCGTTGATTTCCAACCTCCAGTTAGTATGACTTTTTCTGTTGCAAATTAGATTTAATTTGACCCCTTAAAAGGATTGGCACTACTTACCGATACTCATAAAACTAAACAACTTTGGTTCTGTGACATTGCTGAAATAGCAAATAAAATGTTTAACTCTTATTACAAATCGATCAGCTGATTTACTAATTTTGTGCATTTTTGTATGGAGGGTCTTTTTTTAAGAAAAGAACCGAGTAGAACTCCCAGGTAGGGGGTCCTACGCCAATTTTGCGTAATGTCTTGTAAGAATGATTTTTATTTGTAAAATGTAGTTATAACAGCCCCAACAGCATCCTGAAGGGGATAGCTGACAAGTATGATTCCCAACTCTTTTCGCACTTCATGCGTGTACCAGTCAGACAGGGGCCCTATGCTTCCTGTAACTGGTGAGCGCATGGGGTGTGGAAGGGTTTTTTAACTTTTATTCTCTGTTACTGTATTATTTTATTCTGTGTTCTACTAACATTAGTGTAATAAGACGTTTGTGTTACTAACAAAAATGGACCATGTTGTCTGACAAATAAAGATAATAATAATAATAACTCTGGCTTACTATGAGGTCACGCCTTGCCACTTTAAGGATTTTAAGGATTTCGTTTTTAAACAATGCTGGTAATCATAGCAATAAAAAAATTGTACATCTATGCTGTGCATAGTTTCGAAGCCTTCACCGTCTGTTGTAGTCGGGCATACACAAATCAACAATAAACATTACACTTACATAGTAGCAAAGAATAAATCTAGGTATATCACACTTGATGAAAAAATTACAACTAATTTGTGTTAGCATGTGAGGTACCTTATACGATTTTTGGAGTTTTTTTCTTTAATAATTAAGTACCCAATTTAGTTGGCCTTATTATGTCCTACAGGTGAGATGATGCCATGGACTTACCAATTGTGAATTAAAAAAAAAAGTTATTCACAAAGTTTCATAAAAAACTTTTCGAGAAAAGCCACAAACAATCTTGATTTGTATGGGAGGTATTTTATTCCGATTTTTCTTGGAATAGGTAACGAACTACCGCGTGCAGTAGCCATTTAAAGTTATAGTAACGTACCGAGTTTAATCAAAACCGTTAAAGCCATTTTTGAGAAAATTAAAGTGATTTTATAGTGGGAATCCTAAAAAATCAACGTGGAGGAAATTAAAAAAAGGCAGTCAAGTGCGAGTCGGGCTCGCTCACCGAGGGTTCCGTACCACCACATCTAGAAGTTTGATTTTTTCACAGCTACAAGGGACTGTAGACCGGAGTACATGGTTTTAATTTCAACTCGATACCTTCACGCATTTTCAGTATAAAGGGTCTTGAAAGACAGACGGACAGACAGACAGACGGATAACTAAGCGATCCTATAAGGATTCATTTTTATCACGCTTTTATTAGCTTCACCTGTATGTTTGTATGTAAGTTTGTATGTAACCGACTCCTTTGGACTCGATTTTGACCAACTTTAAATGGACAGATTTAATTCAAACTTTGTAGACTTATCAAGAATCAGCGACAATATAATAATTTCATAAGTTTGAACTAAAAAATAAATAGAGTTTAATAAAACTTAAAAACACGCTTTTAAAGTACATCAGACTAAAAAGTAAAAAATAATTCTTAATATAAGTTGAAAATAATAATGAACAAATTACTAGTATTATTGTGAAAAAGTGTGGGTTGCTCAATAGACGAAAAATATGGCACAGAGCGCTTTTAGTCTGATGTACTTTAAAAGCGTGTTTTTTAGTTTTTTTAAACTCTATTTATTTCCTTTTGAGGTACGAATCCCTAAAAAACGGCTGAAAATGTACCTACCCAAATCCGTCTAGTAGTTTGGGAACTAGAACACCGGACGGATGCACACACATACACATTTTTAGACCATTATTATAAGATACATAGCTCCTAGATACTGGTAAATATACATATTATGACCGTTGGGGTAGCAAAGTTCTCGAGTGGAGATTGCGCACCGGAAGACGTAGACTAGACAGGTCTCCAACTCGGTAGACCGACGACCTGGTGAAGGTCGCGAGAAGCCGCTGGATGCGGGCAGCTGGAAATCCTTGGAGAAGGCCTTTGTCCAGCAGTGGAAGTCTTTCGACTGATATGATGATGTTTATTATTTTAAGACAATAGATCCTCATCGAAATCTTAATTCCATTTTTTTGCCATTACAATACCACAGATGAGATACTAGTTACTTTGACAATATGGCGCATCGGGAGCCGGGTCGTTCCTTTCCCTCTGGGAGCGATGGGAGCGATGGCTAACTCTCGCGTTATACTCGTGACCGAGTACTGCCCGTGTAAACTGGCCTACTCTTGTCAAAGGCATTAATGACATTCAATGATTTTACGTATAACTTTTCGTGTTTTCATGTTCTAATGACATAATCTGGTTTATTTCAAGGATTGAATTTTGACGTTTTTAACTAAGGATTGTTTATTTCTTGATTTTTCACAAATGAGATTATGTTATCATTATTTTATGACTATCAGAAAGAGTATATTTGGCACCTATTTTGAATAAATACCTTGAATCTTAAATCTTGAACTTTCTTCACTCGACAAATGTCATAGTCACAGACTCACAGTCGCTCGGGGGCTCAAGACGAATATAACGACACCTCGCACATCAAAATATACACAGGTTTAGCCAAGAAACAAACATAGTACATTAGGTATGTACAAACATATATACGCGTACATATACCCCAAAATATCACTCTTCTTGGCTATTCAGGTAATAAAAGTGAAAAAAATAGGGCGAAAGTTCGTTGATAGGCCACGCCGTCTGCGCGTTTTGTCAATGTTCTTTATTAATATCAATCAAAGGAAGATTAGATAATTGATCCTCCAGTTGCCATTCTAAGTAATTATTCCACGCGAGCAACTGGTGCACAAAATGATTAACTCGCTATAGCTATTTACAAACACGAATACTCGCTACCGGGTCATAACTACCACAGAGTATGATTGGCGTTATTTAACCCGGCGTTACTCGCTAGTGGGTAGAAAATACCACAGAGTTTGATTGGCGTTATTTAACCTGGCGGTACTCGCTACTGGGTAGAAAGTACCACAGAGTTTGATTGGCGTTATTTAACCCGACAGTACTCGCTACTGGGTAGAAAATACAGCAGAGTTTGATTGGCGTTATTTAACTCGGCAGTACTCGCTACTGGGTAGAAAGTACCACAGAGTTTGATTGGCGTTATTTAACCCGACAGTACTCGCTACTGGGTAGAAAATACAGCAGAGTTTGATTGGCGTTATTTAACTCGGCAGTACTCGCTACTGGGTAGAAAGTACCACAGAGTTTGATTGGCGTTATTTAACCCGGCAGTACTCGCTACTGGGTAGAAAATACCACAGAGTTTGATTGGCGTTATTTAACCCGGCAGTACTCGCTACTGGGTAGAAAACACCGCAGAGTTTGATTGGCGTTATTTAACCCGGCAGTACTCGCTACTGGGTAGAAAATACCACAGAGTTTGATTAGAGTTATTTAACCCGGCAGTACTTGCTACTGGGTAGAAAATACCACAAAGTTTGATTGGCGATTTAACCCGGCAGTACTCTCTACTGGGTAGAAAATACCAAAGAGTTTGATTGGCGCTATTTGACCCGGCGGTACTCGCTACTCAGTAAAAAATATCACAGAGTTTGATTGGCATTATTTAACCCGGCAGTACTCGTTAATGGGTAGAAAATACCACAGAGTTTGGTTGGCGTTATTAACCCGGCAATACTCGCTACTGGGTAGAAAATACCACAGAGTTCGATTGGCGTTATTTAACCCGGCAGTACTCGCTACTTGGTAGAAAATACCACAGAGTTTGATTGGCGTTATTTAACCCGACAGTACTCGTTACTGGGTAGAAAATACCACAGAGTTTGATTGGCGCTATTTAACCCGGCAGTACTCGCTACTGGGTAGAAAATACCACAGAGTTTGATTGGCGCCATTCAACCCGGCGGTACTCGCTACTAGGTTAAAAATACCACAGAGTTTGATTGGCGTTATTTAACGCAGCAGTACTCGCTACTGGGTAGAAAATACCACAGAGTTTGATTGGCGTTATTTAACCCGACAGTACTCGCTACTGGGTAGAAAATACCACAGAGTTTGATTGGCGCTATTTAACCCGCCGGTACTCGCTACTAGGTAGAAAATACCACAGAGTTTGATTGGCGTTACTTAAACCGGCGGTACTTGCTACTGGGTAGAAAATACTACCTACAGAGTGTGACTGGCGTTATTTAACCCGGCGCGGTACTCGCTACTGGGTAGAAAATACCACAGAGTTTGATTGGCGTTATTTAACCCGGCAATACTCGCTACTGGGTAGAAAACACCACAGAGTTTGATTGGCGTTACTTAACCCGGCGGTACTCGCTACTGGGTAGAAAATACCACAGAGTTTGATTGGCGTTATTTAACGCAGCAGTACTCGCTACTGGGTAGAAAAAACCACAGAGTTTGATTGGCGTTACTTAACCTGGCGGTACTCGCTACTGGGTAGAAAATACCACAGAGTTTGCTTGGCGTTATTTAACCAGGCAGTACTCGCAACTGGGTAGAAAATAGCAAGAGTTTGATTGGCGCTATTTAACCCGGCGATACTCGCTACTGGGTAGAAAATACTACCTACAGAGTGTGACTGGCGTTATTTAACCCGGCGCGGTACTCGCTACTGGGTAGAAAATACCACAGAGTTTGATTGGCGTTACTTAACCCGGCGGTACTCGCTACTGGGTAGAAAATAGCAAGAGTTTGATTGGCGCTATTTAACCCGGCGATACTCGCTACTGGGTAGAAAATACCACAGAGTTTGATTGGCGCTATTCAACCCGGCGGTACTCGCTACTAGGTAAAAAATACTACAGAGTTTGATTGGCGTTATTTAACCCGGCAGTACTCGCTACTGGGTAGAAAATACCACAGAGTTTGATTAGAGTTATTTAACCCGGCAGTACTTGCTACTGGGTAGAAAATACCACAAAGTTTGATTGGCGATTTAACCCGGCAGTACTCGCTACTGGGTAGAAAATACCAAAGAGTTTGATTGGCGCTATTTGACCCGGCGGTACTCGCTACTCGGTAAAAAATATCACAGAGTTTGATTGGCGTTATTTAACCCGACAGTACTCGCTACTGGGTAGAAAATACCACAGAGTTCGATTGGCGTTATTTAACCCGGCAGTACTCGCTACTTGGTAGAAAATACCACAGAGTTTGATTGGCGCCATTCAACCCGGCGGTACTCGCTACTAGGTTAAAAATACCACAGAGTTTGATTGGCGTTATTTAACGCAGCAGTAATCGCTACTGGGTAGAAAATACCACAGAGTTTGATTGGCGTTATTTAACCCGACAGTACTCGCTACTGGGTAGAAAATACCACAGAGTTTGATTGGCGCTATTTAACCCGCTGGTACTCGCTACTAGGTAGAAAATACCACAGAGTTTGATTGGCGTTATTTAAACCGGCGGTACTTGCTACTGGGTAGAAAATACTACCTACAGAGTGTGACTGGCGTTATTTAACCCGGCGCGGTACTCGCTACTGGGTAGAAAATACCACAGAGTTTGATTGGCGTTATTTAACCCGGCAATACTCGCTACTGGGTAGAAAACACCACAAAGTTTGATTGGCGATTTAACCCGGCAGTACTCGCTACTGGGTAGAAAATACCAAAGAGTTTGTTTGGCGCTATTTGACCCGGCGGTACTCGCTACTCGTTAAAAAATATCACAGAGTTTGATTGGCATTATTTAACCCGGCAGTACTCGCTAATGGGTAGAAAATACCACAGAGTTTGGTTGGCGTTATTAACCCGGCAATACTCGCTACTGGGTAGAAAATACCACAGAGTTCGATTGGCGTTATTTAACCCGGCAGTACTCGCTACTTGGTAGAAAATACCACAGAGTTTGATTGGCGTTATTTAACCCGACAGTACTCGTTACTGGGTAGAAAATACCACAGAGTTTGATTGGCGTTATTTAACCCGGCAGTACTCGCTACTGGGTAGAAAATACCACAGAGTTTGATTAGAGTTATTTAACCCGGCAGTACTTGCTACTGGGTAGAAAATACCACAAAGTTTGATTGGCGATTTAACCCGGCAGTACTCGCTACTGGGTAGAAAATACCAAAGAGTTTGATTGGCGCTATTTGACCCGGCGGTACTCGCTACTCGGTAAAAAATATCACAGAGTTTGATTGGCATTATTTAACCCGGCAGTACTCGTTAATGGGTAGAAAATACCACAGAGTTAGGTTGGCGTTATTAACCCGGCAATACTCGCTACTGGGTAGAAAATACCACAGAGTTCGATTGGCGTTATTTAACCCGGCAGTACTCGCTACTTGGTAGAAAATACCACAGAGTTTGATTGGCGTTATTTAACCCGACAGTACTCGTTACTGGGTAGAAAATACCAAAGAGTTTGATTGGCGCTATTTGACCCGGCGGTACTCGCTACTCGGTAAAAAATATCACAGAGTTTGATTGGCATTATTTAACCCGGCAGTACTCGTTAATGGGTAGAAAATACCACTGAGTTTGGTTGGCGTTATTAACCCGGCAATACTCGCTACTGGGTAGAAAATACCACAGAGTTCGATTGGCGTTATTTAACCCGGCAGTACTCGCTACTTGGTAGAAAATACCACAGAGTTTGATTGGCGTTATTTAACCCGACAGTACTCGTTACTGGGTAGAAAATACCACAGAGTTTGATTGGCGCTATTTAACCCGGCGGTACTCGCTACTGGGTAGAAAATACCACAGAGTTTGATTGGCGCCATTCAACCCGACGGTACTCGCTACTAGGTTAAAAATACCACAGAGTTTGATTGGCGTTATTTAACGCAGCAGTACTCGCTACTGGGTAGAAAATACCACAGAGTTTGATTGGCGTTATTTAACCCGACAGTACTCGCTACTGGGTAGAAAATACCACAGAGTTTGATTGGCGCTATTTAACCCGCCGGTACTCGCTACTAGGTAGAAAATACCACAGAGTTTGATTGGCGTTATTTAAACCGGCGGTACTTGCTACTGGGTAGAAAATACTACCTACAGAGTGTGACTGGCGTTATTTAACCCGGCGCGGTACTCGCTACTGGGTAGAAAATACCACAGAGTTTGATTGGCGTTATTTAACCCGGCAATACTCGCTACTGGGTAGAAAACACCACAAAGTTTGATTGGCGATTTAACCCGGCAGTACTCGCTACTGGGTAGAAAATACCAAAGAGTTTGTTTGGCGCTATTTGACCCGGCGGTACTCGCTACTCGTTAAAAAATATCACAGAGTTTGATTGGCATTATTTAACCTGGCAATACTCGCTACTGGGTAGAAAATACCACAGAGTTTGATTGGCGCTATTTAACCCGGCGGTACTCGCTACTGGGTAGAAAATACCACAGAGTTTGATTGGCGCCATTCAACCCGACGGTACTCGCTACTAGGTTAAAAATACCACAGAGTTTGATTGGCGTTATTTAACGCAGCAGTACTCGCTACTGGGTAGAAAATACCACAGAGTTTGATTGGCGTTATTTAACCCGACAGTACTCGCTACTGGGTATAAAATACCACAGAGTTTGATTGGCGCTATTTAACCCGCCGGTACTCGCTACTAGGTAGAAAATACCACAGAGTTTGATTGGCGTTATTTAAACCGGCGGTACTTGCTACTGGGTAGAAAATACTACCTACAGAGTGTGACTGGCGTTATTTAACCCGGCGCGGTACTCGCTACTGGGTAGAAAATACCACAGAGTTTGATTGGCGTTATTTAACCCGGCAATACTCGCTACTGGGTAGAAAACACCACAAAGTTTGATTGGCGATTTAACCCGGCAGTACTCGCTACTGGGTAGAAAATACCAAAGAGTTTGTTTGGCGCTATTTGACCCGGCGGTACTCGCTACTCGTTAAAAAATATCACAGAGTTTGATAGGCGTTATTTAACCTGGCAATACTCGCTACTGGGTAGAAAATACCACAGAGTTTGATTGGCGTTATTTAAACCGGCGGTACTCGCTACTGGGTAGAAAATACTACCTACAGAGTGTGACTGGCGTTATTTAACCCGGCGCGGTACTCGCTACTGGGTAGAAAATACCACAGAGTTTGATTGGCGTTATTTAACCCGGCGATACTCGGTACTGGGTAGAAAATACTTAAGAGTTTGATTGGCGTTATTTAATAAAATAACTTTGTATTTCAATGTTTGACAATGCGTTGGTGTTATTGACATTACTGTCCATAAATAAAACGGCAAATGCAAGTAGTAATGTTAATTTATTCCAAATAAGAGCTTGTCATGACAAAGTACCAAAATTAGTAAAAAAATCTTTTGTGCCATCCGTCAGTTGAAAAGCCGTTGCAAAATAAGCGTAATAATTGGCTTTATTCGTCCGCTGTCGTCAAGCGTCGTGTGCGAACTGACTGACTGCCCTAATGCCCTTGGAGTGGATGTGTAATGTAATGTGTATTATCTATCGGTTAGAAAGTACCTAGAATCCTGAGTATTCAGGGGGTTTAGGAAAATAATAATAATTAAATTTAGGTACTCTGTGGTGTTCTTATTACCCAGTACCAACCAGTACCGAGTGCCGCAGGGTTAAATATTATATCACGTGACGATTTGACGAAATGATTGTTCGGTATAATGGACACGTGATTATTATTCTGTCTTTGTATGTTAACTCCATTTTTTTATATTTTTTTAACCGCCTCCGTGGAGTAATAGATATTATAATATTAATCAGGAGGTCGTGGGTTGAGCTGGAGAATCACATCATTGTTTGAGTGTATAGGCCCCCATATGACGATAACTTTGCTGGCTACGAATCAGCAATGGAAGATGTATTAAATTTTGTTAGTAAAAGCCGTAAATCGGTGATAGTATGCGGTGATTTCAATGTTGATTTGTTGGAAAGAAAGTCCTTGAGGATTAGAATTACTTGTCTCTTCAAGTCATTTGATTTAGATTATATATTTCTGGAACCCACAAGAATAACAAAGACCTCTGCCACATGTATAGATAACATATTTTGTAATTGCAGTTATTTAAATACAATACAATACAATCATTTATTTATAAATTTGAATAAATTTACACGTCACAATTTAAAACATAATATTAGTTAAAAATAAAATATAAAATTATGATTAATTAAAAAATAATTTATCTATTCTACCTTGGTAGTGCTGAGTCACTTGGACCACTTTTTATTAAGGAATTCATTTGTGTCATATAATGCCGCATCAACCAACATTTCCTTTAATTTAGTCATAAAGGTCGCGTAGCTAGGGCTGTCTCTCACTCCTTGCGGTAGTTTGTTGTAAACCTTCGGTGCCATTGCTTTTATACACATCTTCGACTTAACTAGTCGGTGCATCGGTAATCGAAGTCGATTTTGGTGCCTAGTATTAAATTGATGCGATTGGCCGACGGTTTCGAACATGTGTATATGTTTCCTAGCGTATTTAGCTAGTTCTTGGATGTACAGACTCGGCATCGTGAGTACTTTGAAGGTTCTAAATAGTTCCCGAGCCGGATGGTCATTTGGAACACCTGCAATTATGCGTATAGCACGTTTTTGTACTCTGAATACCCGTAGCCTATATATAATAAACAGCCGTAGCCTATATATAATATATAAAATAAACAGGTTTTTAATTGTTTGAGGTGATTCTCCAGCTCCACATAAGATAATTCCACAGTTTTTTCAATCGAAAGGCCAACAATGTCCTTCCGTTCTTTAATCTTAAGAGAATTTTTGGTAAATATAACTGAACCCCCACATTGTAAGGACTTTCAATTGAATGCACTGGCTAAACAATAATTTTCAAAGCTAAAAGCATTTCATGATCTTTGAGCCAGTGTTATTTTACACAAAAAATATCTACACAATACTTTTCCAGAAGCATTTATTTGAAAAGAGTTTTAAAGTTCAGTGCGCTTAATTCCAATTTCCTATGATTTGATTCAAAACAATAGACGATCCTGGGACGTTGATTCCACCTTCGTAGTTCATGCCTCGCCTTAAACCGTAAAAGAAGGAACTTTATATTCCAATCATAATAACCAAGAAATAGGTTAAGAAACTTATCAAATTAACACCTCATTACGTTATTGTCCCATGCTGAGATAATTCGAGAGATAGATTTGCGGTCTTGAGTTTGCCACATAGGGGCGCACGCGCGGCCTTCACTGTACGATGTCAGGCGCATTATAATGGCGGTAGTACAGAGGCCAGCACATCAAGCTATACACTCGTAGTGCGATTCTGATCCATACGCATTCGGCATAAGAACGGTACAAAGTCCAAAGTGTGTAGCTTGATGTGCTGGCCTGTGTACATAATTCGATGATTATAACACCATTTCTGTGCAGTACTTTATGTGCCACTTGTAATCAATGGCTTCTTTTTTGGGTTCTGTGCCTAAAAATGTAAAAACGGAACCATTATAGGATCACTCGTGTGTCTGTCTGTCCATCTGTCACAGGCAATTTGCTCAGAAACTATTGGACCGATTGAGTTGTTTGGTACACATATGTAATTCGGTGACCCAAATAGGAACATATAATGTAAATAAATAAATTTTAAACATAAGAAAAACGGACCCGTTATAGGATCACTCCTGGTCTGTCCGTCCGTCTGTCACAGTCAATTTGCTCAGAAACTACTGGACCGGTTGAGTTGAAAATTGGTACACATATGTAAGCCGGTGACCCAAAGACGGACGTATAACGTGAATAAATAAATTTTAAACATAGGGGCCACTTCTGGGGGTCAACTTAGATAATTTAAAAAAATTCAAACTATATCGTGTGATATATAAAATAAAAGGGTTTGTTGTAAAAATGTCAAATAACCTTTTTTATAATTTTATGATGAATAGTTTTAAAGTTATTTAAAGAAATAGGCAAAAATTTACCAGTTCCCCGTATCTCCGAACTACTAGGTCTAAAATTTTGAAAAAATCACAGCATATGCGGTTAAATGCATAGATAATAGAAAAATATATGAGAATACCTAAATTCCTTCCGTTACTGCAGGAAAAAAAAAATTCTATGTCCAGAATAAGTACACCCCTATTTACTTAGAGCATAGCACGTACTGACTGATAGTAGCATAGTATGTAGCATCATTACATCAGCTCATATACGTCCCCACCGAGGGGCTCGAGCCTACCCTGAATTAGGGCGATCGGGCCTTAGTCGACCACGCGGGCCCAGTGCGGGTTGGTTGACTTCACACACAACCTTCGGGTTTCTTCGCAGGCATATGCAGGTTTCCTCACGATGTTTTCCTTCACCGTATAAGACCGTCGGATAAACGCACATATGAAATCGAAATTCGGAAACATATTGGTACGTGGCAGGATCAAACCACGACCTCCCGGACGCTGTATGTAGCATAGTATGTACTGAATTTTTACACACTGTATATTATTTGCTTTCAACATAAGTTACAACCACATCTAGGGAATTCGGAGAGGTCTATATCCGGCGGAAGGGTATCATAGTTTTATAAATAAACTGAAATGCTGGTTGATCCAAAAAGCCTTCTACTCCTTTAGTGAATTTTTGGAATTAATACTGTTAGTACTTCGACTTCGTTGTACGTATATTTTTAACTATTTTTATACGGTTATAAATTATTATTTAGACACCATTTTTCTATTATTAGGAAATTTTTAATTTTTTGTCATTTTTTTTCTTCTATTATTGGAAATTTTAAATGGACTACAATTTAATTTTTAATTTTTCTTAATATTATTATTAAATTACTATTATTAGTATTATTTTAAAATTTTGACATTGTATGATTATTACTGAACTAGTTGTTCCCGCGGCTTCACCCGCGTGGACGTTTATAGAATAGAATAGAAAATGTTTTATTTACGAACCAACACAACTCGCAACAGATAAATAAAATATTTAAATGAAAGTGTGGAAAAGATGCGTTTCTATGACTTTTCGAGGGTGCGCAGTGCGCGAACCGCAAGCGGCTCGCGAGTTTGGAAAAGAATAGCCTATGTGTTTATCCAGGTTCTCATCTGTCTACCTACCAAATTTCATCCAGAACCGTACAGTAGCTTTTGCGTGAAAGAATAAAAAATATACATCCATACATTCTTACAAACTTTCGTGTTTTTTTTTGTTAGTTGGAAGTAAGGTAGGATAAATGTGAATATATAATATAATGTCTAACAGTAAACTAAGTTTAATTGCGTATATATTATTTTTTGCCCGACTGCAAGAAGGCGGTTATGCTTTTCACGCGTATCTGTGTATAGTATAGGGTGATTCTTTATTTGCTCGTAGCATCAAAACGGCTAGATTTGTTTTGGATTGCATGGTGTCGGTAGATTTATTGCTATTTTTTTAGCAGTCGGGTTTTTGGTTTTTTATAGATTTTGTTAGGTTATTTAGGAGGGGTAATGTTTTTATACAGTCGTCTGTATGTATAAAAGGAAAAAGTGACTGACTGGTATATCAAGGCACAGCCAAAACCACTGAACGGATTTCGCTGAAATTTGGATTACAAATAGAAATTACAAAGTAGGCATCCGCTAAGAAAGGACTTTGGAAAATTCTCACTGGAATGGCAAAAAACGGTATCTACGCGGGCCAAGCTGCGGGCACCCACTAGTGTTTAAAAAAAATACAGTAGCATCAGGCATCGAGCATATTGAACTTACCTACTCTTAATAACCGTCTGTCATACTCAGCTGTTTTTTCAGAGTTTTTTTTAAAAAAAACTGAAGGATAATCCTGTAACTGCGATAGGTTATATCACATCATATCGTGCTAAAACTTCAGTTATGTAAAAGTCCTACCATTTTCGAAATATTGCCATTTTAACTATCAAAGTTTGTATAAAAATCTCATTTGCGTGTATGCATTGTGATTTTTTGAAATAAAAGTCATACTGTCGTAAGCGTGCAAAACACACAAAAAAACTTCCTCATTTTTGATAAAAAGGTGAATGCTAAGTAACTAACTAAGCTAACGCATTCCAACAAGGTATAAAATATGAAAAATACAAATTTGTTAGTTGTAAAAATAACAATTTATGTTGAAAAGGTGCATCCAGGCCAAACAATTTTACAAATCTCAATGTTTTTGTATGATTTTAATTTCTAAAATTTACCATCTTTTCGCATTACCAGAGATCTGTTAACCTTGAGAACCACTTTAATGACGTTTATTAGCAGGCTAATTGAAAAATCCCAATCTAATTATTTTCATAGGAAATTCTTAGTAAAATTGTATTAAACTTGATGCACCTTTTAACATTTTTTTTGTTAATTAACTAATTTGTAGTTTTTTACTTTAAAGATTGTTGGAAAGCTAATAAAATGAGAAAGTTTTGTCTGTATTTTGAAAGCTTACCACAGCATAACTTTTTTTTTTAAATCACGATGAATACACGCAAATGTGTTTTTCTTACAAAATTCGAAAATTAAAATGGCGATATCTCGAAAAATCGTAAGACTTTAACTAGCTGAAATTTTAGCATTTAGTAGGTCACGACGACGTAACCGATACGCATTTTACAGGATTATCGTACAGTTTTTGGACACCCTGTAAAATCAGCGGGCTTGCCCGTTAATTAAATGCCTAATTAGAGTAAGCGTTTGGCTGTGACACAAATAGTTAGAAGACTTGAAACCTTGTAATAATTTATAATCAACAAGTAAAAGCTGACCATGTCAGTGTCACTCTACGATATTTGCCAGCTAAGTCTCTGTACACACGATAACACACAGCGCCCTGTTTAACCAGCCACTCGTTTAAATTATATACGAAGACAAATAAATTCCTTCCATCTTCGTTTTAAACAAAATTGATTAATTACACAATACGCGTTGGGCAAACAGCTACTGTATTGTACTGCTATTGTATCAAAGATAAGAAAGATAACAGAAGTACTGACTTCTGAAGCCTTAGATTGTAAACAGAGAGATGCAAATAAAATGTTTATTTAGGGTTATTTTTAAGACAATTTGAGAGCATGGTTTAAAAATTAATTTAAGGATTTATTAGGACATGGAACTTTTGATAACCTACTTTGGAATGTTAGGTAAATAAAAATAGTTTTACCTATATCTTAACGAAAACATAAAATTACTCACGATAACTTACATCAAACACACTTGTAAAATCACTGAGATAGGTAATACAATTATGACTAACTTTCATATGTATATACCATGATTATTATTAATCACCAGTCATCGTGAATTTTATCAAACTAACTTGATGAAACGCACTTATGATTTTAAACGCAATGTACCTGCTGCCAAAAAAATATCTCAATTTAAATAAAAAGCAATGTTAGAGCTAAAAATTTTCAAAAAAAACGTTTCATTACTTTTTAGGGTTCCTTACCCAAAGGGTAAAAACGGGACCCTTTAACTAAGACTCTGCTGTCCATCCGTCTGTCTGTTTGTCTGTCCGTCTGTCACTAGGCTGTATTTCATAAACCGTGATAGCTAGACAGTTGAAATTTTCACAGATAATGTATTTCTGTTGCCGCTATAACAACAAATACTAAAAATTAGAAAAAGTGAGTTTCTATACAAAAAAAATGTTTTTTTTAACGTGAAGAAACTAGCGCCATCTAGTATGATGGTACGGAACCCTTTGTGCACGGTTCTGACTCGCACTTTACCGGTTTTTGAATGTTTACATGACAGTACTTCCCACTTTCACGCAAAGAAGCGAGTTAGTTAATTATCTTTCTACCCTCATTTGTCACCATTTCTTGTCCATGATTATTGATTACCTATCAACATACGATTATCTGTTGTGATCACTAGTTGTGCTCTTTATTGATAAACTAATACAGTCTAAAATTAAATGTTTTACATTTAAAAATAAAGAATTAATTTCTTATAGACGGCGGTGCAATCTGTGCCAATGACTGTTGGAAGTGCCAAGGAAATGTCAATATTTGTATTACTTGCTGATGAACAGCCATAGTAGGTACAAATCTTTCTTGTTTTTGGTTCAAACAATTACTCTAAAATTATTTATCTAAGTGCTACAGACGCGAGGAAAATAGAAGTGTGATAAACGCTAGGTTTTAAATATTTAAAAATGCACCTTATGGACATAAATGAAATGATTATTGAAAGAGGGCGACGAAAACCCGTAATGGCAGTTGAGTACCTAGTTTTGTTATATATTTCTGAAGCTTTCTTTATATTGTACTCTTCTGAAACATCTTTTTAGTGGTTTATCACTTAAAAGCTGTAACATTCATGAATAGCCTGGCCGTAGATTCCGTAGAATGAGGTTGTGAATACGTTACTAATTACTATTGCGATGGACACGTATATTACATGAGATAGTTGTGTTGATGTTGGTGTTTCTCACAATGAAGCTAATCTTGTGTATTTTTTACAGGTTTAGACTTTTTAGAACATGGGGCTGACTTCGAGGCGGCTATTTCTGCAACAGGTATGTGCACTGTGACACTTTTATAATCAATTGTCTTATACGCGTCAACGCTTAAGATTATCACTCAATAACGCCTACTTATGTCTTTCACGCTTTCCAACGCGGATTAGCAATAGTGAGTGATCGTTTTTATATGTTCCTAGATATGTTAGGATCTAGATAATTTAGATGCTAAGGTTGTCTAGACTTAAATAAGTACCTAAAATACCTAAAACTACAAAGGTAATATAACCGCCTCCGTGGATTTATGGTTAGTCCATTCGCTTCACACCAGGAGGTCGCGGGTTCGATTCCCGGTGAGGTCAACTTGAAAGACTCGGTTTGGTTGGTGGTAGGGCATTTTCTAAGCCCGACTGGCTAGCTACCACCATCTTATCTAAATCTTGCCACTTGACAACATTGATGTGTTCCGGCTTGAAGATAAGATAGCCAGTTCTCCATTTCGTTGGGGAATCTTGGTAATCCCGCTTCCATCTTCGGCACCATCGTCACTTACCATCAGGTGAGATGATGCCAGAGGCTTACCAATTGTGATTAAAATAAACAATACCTTGTATTAACGTTTTTTGAACAGTTAGTGTACAATCGTTAACAACTCATAAAGTCCCTCCCCACTGCTGGGGCTGGAGCACGGTGTCTTTCCACAAACTTGGGAGGGCAAGGCCATACTCGATATACGGGGGCCAAGTCCGGATTGGTGGAGGTATCAGTTCTAGTGGCAGACCCCACTGCACTGTCATAGGTTGTCAAGCCACCGACGATTTAACAAGTGCCATCCAGTGAATGGCAACCAAGGAAGTAATAACTACGCAGCTACCTGGACAGCCTGGGCGGCGCGTTCAGCGAAGTGGTGGCGTTCAAGCCCAGTGGCTGGGAGAACGGCAATAACTCCACCGTAGAGAGGGACGGCGTCACCATACACTGTATGTGATGCAATGGCTTATGAAAACCAGCGCTTTTGTTCAAACAAACAGCGATCACTTCCCTATCTAGACTATAGTTCGTTCGGTCATTTAACTGCATCTTTGATGAATGTGACAGTAAACACTCCGACAAAGGGGCCGCGCTGAGTTCAATCGCGTCGCCGACAAAGTCAACGGGCGCCGTGGCGGGCGGCGCGACTAAACTCAAGGCGGCCTCTTTGACAGAGTGTTTGTCGCGAGCTGTCAAAGCATTAATTCAGCAAACAAACTTGAGAGGGGGATAAAACTGATTCTCGTCATCATCACTCACCATCAGGTGGGAGTCGTCAATCGCACTTAAATTTTAAAAAAATATATGTGAAAATCTGATTCATCCATTCCAGGCTTCGGACGGTTTCACTTTTGCCTGCTGGCGATCACCGGGCTAATCTACGCGAACACGGCCATAGGCATCACCATAGTGTCATTCGTGCTGCCGGCTGCGACTTGCGACTTCCGGATGACCTCAGCTGACAAGGGATGGCTCACTGCAGCCCCTATGTTAGGTAGGTAAGAACGTAAAGATACTACGTCCGTTTTACGTCACGTAGGAAGGTGCGTGCGTGACAGGTGTGACATTTTATGTTTTTAGCCAAACTTCCATCTTCGGAAACATCGTCACTTATTACCATCAGGTGAGATGATGCCAAGGACTTACCAAAATATAAAGTAACTACTAAGGACATGCATTCAGTTATAATTTATATTTGTTGTGATGAATCCAACAAGAAAACAGTCAAAGTTACATGCGACGTCCGGATGACGTCAGCTGACAAGGGGTGGCTCACTGCAGCTCCTATGTTAGGTTGGTAAGAAAGTAAAGATTCTACGTCCGTTTTACGTCACGTAGGAAGGTGCGTGAAAGGTGTGACATTTTATGTTTTTAGCCAAACTTCCATCTTCGGCATCATCGTCACTTACCATCGGGTGAAATGATGCCAAGGACATTACCAAAATATAAAGTAACTACTAAGGACATTCGTTTAATTATAATTTATTATTTGTTGTGATGAATCCAACAAGAGAACAGTCATAGTTACATGCGACGTCCTGATGACGTCAGCTGACAAGGGATGGCTCACTGCAGCTCCTATGTTAGGTAGGTAAGAAAGTAAAGATACTACGTCTGTTTTACGTCACGTAGGAAGGTGCGTGACAGGTGTGACATTTTATGTTTTTAGCCAAGCTTCCATCTTCGGCATCATCGTCACTTACCATCAGGTGAGATGATGCCAAGGACTTATCAATTGTGAATAAAATAAATAAAAATAAAATACTAAGGACATGCATTCAGGTATAATTTATTATTTGATGTGATGAATCCAACAAGAAAACATAGTCATAGTTTGAGTTAAAATTCACTAAATAGTTCGCATGAGTCGTACCTTCCTATCATGAAATAGAATGTATAGGCCTAAGACTAGGCCTCCCCAATCTGTGGCCAGCCCCATCACCACAGATAATACATCAGAATTATGTCATTCAACTTCAAATTCGACTCCTGCTAGCCTAATCAAATCACAGCAGCGCGGCAAAGTTTTGCTGTCGCATCATCTTGTCTGTCGCTATTTTCACCGCCTCTGTGGCGTAATGGTTAGGTCCATTACCTACACATCAGGAGGTCGCGGGTACGATCCCGGCGGTGTCTAACTTTGGAAGACTCGGTTTGGTTGGTGGAAGGGCATTTTCTACGCCCGCCTGGTTAGTAACCACCATTTTAACTAAGTCTTGCCGCCAAATATCAATTTTACAGCACTGATGTGTTCCGGCTTAAAGATAAGATAGCCAATTCCCCATTGCGTTGAGCATTCTTGGTGAGCCCGCTTTCATTTTCAGCATCTACGTCACTTACCATCAGGTGAAATGATGCCAAGGGCTTACCAATTGTGAAAAAAAATGTAATAAATAAACAAATACAACAACGAGTAATGAGTATGTATGGCTAGAGAAGCGACAACAAAATTTTCTCACGGCGCGCATGTTAGCCCCGCTGGAGATTTTCTTCCTAGTTAATTACCTACTTATCCTGTATAAACTAGGTGTAGGACCCGTTTAATAGGGCTTCTACTTATCATACTGAACAACTTTCCCCAAGGAACCCATAGTCAATTCAAAAAAAAATCGACAATTCATACAAAAATGCAAAAAATTGGCCAATCAGCTGATCATATTGTATAAAGAGATTTTTTTTGGGATCTCAGGAAACTTGTAGAACAAAAGTTGTTCAGTTTGATGAGTAGAAGCCCCAGTTAACGGGACCTACACCAATTTTGTTACAGCCTGTATAAATAATATACAGCCTTTTGAAATACCTGAAAAAAATAATTTAAGGCTTTTTCAGCTCTTGAAACTGTACAACTTTCTTCAAGAAACCTCTACTGAATTCACTAAAAAAATTGGATCTGATGCTGTTCGCATCAGCTGATCAATTAATTTAGTGTGACAAACCGACAAACCCCATTTTTTTTGCAACGTTACTGTAGATTCCTTGGGGAAAGTTGCTCAGTTTCATGATATGAATCCCCCCCCCCCCCTTAAATTACTTTCAGGTATTTTAGAAGGACCCCATTATGTAGACGTAACAATCAAACAAATGCAGTCGGGTGTTATAAACATTAGATACTCCTCTTTTTGGGCAGGCGGTTAAAATGTATCTTATGTCATGTCACTCACGAGATCAAGACGTATCTAACGGCACCTCGCATTCCAGAATCCATCAAGCCATTTAAGCTACAGGCTCAGCCAAAGAAACAGACACACATACATACATCATATTAGCTCATATACGTCCCCACTGAAGGGCTAGAGCCTACCCCGAATTAGGGCGATCGGGCCTTAGTCGACCACGCGAGCCCAGAGCGGGTTGGTCGACTTCACACACCACCTTCGAGTCTCTTCACAGGCGTGTGCAGGTTTCCTCACGATGTTTTCCTTTACCGTAAGAGCGTCGGAAAAACGTACATATAAAATCTAAATCGAAATCACATTGGTAGGTGGCAGGATTCGAACCACGACCTCCCGGACAGGAGGCGGCGGCCTTAGCCGTTACGCCACCGACACAAAGTAAGTACATACACCCACATAAATTGACATTAGTTAGAAAGAACATGTGCTTATAAGGTGTACATTGTATATGTCGCCGGGACATTGTTAAAACCGCGATATTACAATCTCACTACACTAAATATGACGGTAAATTGTCAATCAGCTTACAATTTCACGGCCCATTCTTGTATCTCCGAAGAAAACCAAGAAGCATTCTGCTACCCAGGGGTCTTTGACTGTTATTTGTTAAACCAATCAAACCTGACCAAACCTAACATCGCTCGCTTCGCTCGCCCATTTATTTAATGTTATTCACTTCGCTTAGTGTTATTGTAATGTCACTAGTGAGATTACAATGAAACTAGTGAAATTGTAAGCAGTATGTTACGGTTCACAATCTTTCGACAGTTCACAATCTCGCGAGGTAGATCCATTTAGATAATATTATACAAGGTATATTATATAGGTTTTTACAATTTTACGGTGGCATATACAACTAAATCTATCTTAAATAGTCTGTTATAACTAAAGTTAGTATAGATACCTACTATGTACTATAATTGAAATAGAAACATCTTAGTATTGTCCGGCCCCTTCCAAATAGCAACATATTAACATAATTTCAGCTAATTAACGTCTCTTATTGTACGTTTTCTGAAGGCCTTGCTGAAAGTTGTAATGAACTAAAATTGTCAGATGCGTCCCATCTACTTACAAACATACTATGTTGCGGTAGGCAATTGTGTCCAGTCTGTAATCGTGGGAAAATAGCAACTATAGATACCATTTCAGTAGGTATTGGACTAGCTTGCCTATGTATTATTCCATGATAACATGAAATGACCACGTGACAAGGAAATCACGTCTCTGTCACGTTAAAATGCGCTCACTGACTTTTTGGTACACGGTACTAACACGATGAGAAAGAATTGACTTTTTACTCGACTGTCTAAAAAAAGGGTAGTATTTTTCGGATTTATGTATGTGTGTATGAATGTGACAATGTGTATGTTAGAGCGTCGGTGGCGTAACGGTTACGGCCGTTACCTCCTGTCCAGGAAGGTCGTGTTTCGAATCCTGCCACGTACCAATGTGTTTTCGAATTTCGATTTCATATGTACGTTTATCCAAAGCTCGTACGGTGAAGGAAAATATTGTGAAGAAATCTGCACACGCCTGCGAAAAAACTCGAAGGTTGTGTGTAAAGTCGACCAACCGGCACTGGGCCCGCGTGGTCGACTAAGGCCCGATCGCCCTTTTTCAGGGTAGGCTCGAGCCCCTCGGTGGCGACGTATATGAGCTGACAAGTAAGTATGAATGTATGTGTTAGTAGCTTCCTGTAGCTTAAACGGCTTAATGGATTTTGAAGTACGAAGTGTCGTTAATTTCGTCTGGATCCCGAAAGTGACATAAGATGCATTTTAAACCGCTCGTATGTAAGGTGTAACAAAATTAACTGAATTTTTTTTTGAGATTTGACTATGGGTTTAATGGGAAAAGTTGTTCAGTTTCATGGGTAGAAGCACCAGTTAAAATAGTTTCAGGTAATTTTGTTAGACCTTATATACATACAGGGTGTAACAAAATTGGTGTAGGTCCCGTTGACTAGGGCTTTGGTTATACAACTTGGTTATTGCTGAAAACGTACAATTATTTTTTTTGACAATTGATAATGGTTTTCTTGGAGAAAGTTGTTCAGTATGACGAGTAGAACCCCCAGTTAACGGGACCTACACCAATTTTGTTACACCCTGTATAATAAAACTGTAACGGGGCCGTGTCTTTACTTGAAATATTTTTGGAAAATAATAACTATGGTGGAAATTACTAACGATATAGACGCCAAAATAACAACTTCTGGAATTTTTGTGTCTGTCTGTATGTTCGCGCATCACGCAAAAACTACCTAGCCGATTTTGATGAAATTTTGTATGGTGGTTCCTTATAGCCCGGGTTAAAATATAGGATACTTTTTATCCCTGAAAATTCAAGAGTTCCCGTGGGAAAATTCAAAACCTCCACGCGGACGAAGTCACGGGCACAGCTAGTTTTTAATTAAATTGGCTAGGTTAGCAATAGCTTGAAATCAATCGATAGAATATCTGAATAGGTTTTCTTTTATTCACAACTGGTAAACCCTTGGTAAGTGCGTCGGTAACGTAACGGCTAGGTCCGCCGCCTCCTGTCCGGGAGGTCGTGGTTCGAATCCTGCCACGTACCAATGTGATTTCGAATTTAGATGTCATAATGTACGTTTATCCGACGCTCTTACGGTGAAGGAAAAACATCGTGAGGAAAGCTGCACACGCCTGCGGAGAAACTCGCAGGTTGGGTGTGAAGTCGACCAACCCGCACTGTGCCCGCGTGGTCGACTAAGGCCCGATCGCCCTAATTCAGGGTAGGCTCGAGCCCCTCGGTGGGGACGTATAAGAGCTGATATGATGATGCCCCTGCAATCATTTCATCTGATGTTAAGTAAGGATGATGCCTAAGATGGAAGTGGGGTTACCAAGAGTCCCCAACGCAATGATATTTCTCGTGTTTACCTTCTTTGGTTGAATTTGTTGAAATTTAAATTTAAATTGCCGGTTTTAATAATTTGATTACTAAGTACAGTTGTGATCCTGTTTTACAAATACTATCGTTTTACTTATCTACATGCATTTTCCAAGGTATAGATGTTTACTTTAGTACTACTAAAGAGAAGAACAACCAACTTCAGGACGTGCGAGGGGCATGAGATGACCCCCTCCTATTCAATTTTCGATTTGGCAGTAAGCAGTTTGAGTCTGACCCGCGGCGTGCGCGCATGGCTATTTCAAAGTTATTACTTAAAATACAGTGGCAAATAATAGATTAATAAAGATTTTTATTTTCGATCTAAAACAACCTATTTACCCAGGGGCCACAAATAAAGCACTAGCAGGAAAAAAAATGAAAATTTAATTTCAGCCATAGTAAAAATATTACTTTAAAATTTCAGCCAATTTATAGTAGGTTTTCTGGTGCGCGGTCGCTATTCGAGAACTTTACTACCCCAACGGCCGTCCGTACTACGAGCTATGTGCCCCGCCCACTGCCACTTAAGTTTAGCAGTTCTGAGAGCTATGTCGGTTACCTTATGTCGTAGGCAGGCCTCCCACTTGGTGGACCGATGACCTTGTGAAAGTCGCGGGAAGCCGCTGGATGCGGGTAGCGCAGAACCGGTCGTCGTGGAAATCCTTGGGGGAGGCCTATGTCCAGCAGTGGACGTCCTTCTGCTGATATGATGATGATGATGATGATGGTAGGTACAAAAACTATTCGTGCGAAGGGCACCTAAGTAGGAAGTAGAAGGCTAACTCACGCCCAAAACCAACTTTAAAATGTCATGCAGTGAGTTAAAACAAAAAATTAAGCACGACAAAAAGATTCTGAAGAAAGTGCACTTCAGTTTAAAATACGTTCATACTTACACATATACTAACTTTTTTTGGCTTTGTTCTTTGTGAATTGTCAACACTTGAAAGAATGAAAAAAAAAACACGTGAAAAGCAAAACAGGCAAAAATGAGCCTTTTCTGTTTTGTGTCCCTTTTTGGCTCTTCACAATTAAGGTAAACCTACCTAAGAGGATTCCGGTTAATGCGAGGTATTGATGGGCATAGCTGTCTCTGTCTTTTTCTTTACGTGTAAAGAGTAAAGAAAATAACCACACATTTTCACTTTTCCAATGGTTTTTCGTTTCAATCTAAAACTACAATGAAAGTATAAAAACTAATAACATTACTCAATTTGTATTATCATAACGAATATTGTTGTATACTTTTAAAAATTTATATTTTAATATATTAGTCATAACTAGAGTTAAAAGTAACGGTGTAGATCTCTTTGGGATTTTTTTCTATCGAGCCAAAATTGCTCAATCGCGTTTCTAATAGCTTTTGACTTTAAGGAACATCATCAACAATAAGGATATTTTTTTCAACCTTGGGTTTTATATCGTTTAGGAGTAATTGACGTCAAAAATAACGAAAATCTGTAATATTACCGCTTTAATTACAAATAACCCTGAACCTGTAGCATCTAATTAGGCACTACTCATGTTCCACTGGCATTCATCTCCATTTGTTTTTCTCAGGAATGGTCATCGGCTCCTACTTCTGGGGCTGCTTAGCGGACACGAAGGGTCGCAAAGTGGTGCTGGTGTCCACACTGCTGCTCGATGGCATCGTCGGCATCATCTCGTCCTTCGTTCAGATCCTGTCCGTCTTCATGGCTTGCAGATTCATCAACGGCTTTGCGTAAGCATCCTTGAATGGATTTTTTTATCAATTCGTTCTTGTAGCTATTATCTGTAAGTAAGGCTAATTATCCAAACTTGTTTCCTAAATTCTTATAAATAAATACATAGATTAAAAAAAAATCGTTGAAAATGGATGGACCGATTCTAATGAAAGTTTATGAAGATAAGTAAGACACTAAGTTGTAAAGAGTGTATAGACAACTTTTTAGAAAAATGATGTTGTCCCCTTAGTTATTTATAGTGATTTAAAGGTTCTCATAGTAATAATAATAACAATATTAAATAATAACAAATATTTAGGGACCTATCATACACGGTAGTCATTTGGCCCCAAACTAGGATTCCCTGTGTTATGGAAACCAAGACTGAGATGACTGATAGGCAAAGGTACTTATCATCATATCAAATCATATATGTCCCCAACGAGGGGCTTGAGCCTACCCTGAATTAGGGCGCTCGGGCCTTAGTCGACCACGCGGGCCCAGTGCGGGTTGGTCGACTTCACAGTTCACACACAACCTGCGAGTTTCTCCGCAGGCGAGTGCAGTTTACTCATGTTTTCCTTCACCGTAAGAGCGTCGAATAAACGTAGTTACATATGAAATCTAAATTCAAAATCACATTGGTAGGAGTCGAACCACGACCTCCCGGACAGGAGGCGGCGGCCCTAGCCTTTACGCCACCGACGCTCAAAGGTACTTATACTATACGTTTGAATACAAACATTATGAATACAAAAATATACTCATAGATATTAATTACCCAGACGCAGAGCAAACAAACCTGGTTTTCACACGAATGTGAGCCCTGAAGCTGACCGCTGTCAGTCCATGAGTACCGCGCTTGACATATGCGCGTGTGAAAAAAAAGATAGCCCTTTAAAGGTCGCATAGACAGACATCCGTCACGGGCGGACATACAGATAGCGTAGGCTTTACCTGGTACGGAACGGAAGACTAAAAATTACCAGGCAATCAGAAGTTGTCCCGCTCTCCTTATGTTATGATTAGGAAATTGTATTTTGGCGTTAATAAACCATAACCTTAGTACCAAAGTTTAAAAAATATTACTTTAAAAAGTAGCATCTAATAAGTACTAAGTATTTGTCGTCAAAGAAGAAAACTGTAAGATAAAGGATTAATTGTATCAAACAACAATAGCTAAACACTTCATGTGATGATACACGTGACTTAACCTTTAGATCTGATAGTCTTAATCATCGATTGAAGAAAAAAACTGTATATACTTAGGAGTTCAGTAGAATAACAGCCTATATGTAAAGAAGCACGTGCTCTTTGATCAAGAGAAATAATATTATTTATCGTTGTATAATTTATCGTCACTCGTAGACATTTTCAACCGCAATACAACAAATTTGGCTAGTTTTGACGAATAATTAGTTTCCCGATACACAATTTTTCTTTTTTTGAATTTGTTGCATGTGACGTTTGACTATGGTCAGATCCTTAATGCCAAGGTAGAAATATTTGCTTTATTTGTGTTTTACGTAAATGCACGCCCGTATTTATCTTAAATTTGTATTTAGATAGTAACACATACCTAATATGTCGTAATTAAATTAAGTTATAACCTAAATCTCATAATAACATATCTATTAAAGGAAGGTGTATTGTGTATGTTGCTGTAAGGCCTAATTGAATTAGTCTTAAAAAAAATTGCTAAATGCACAAGAGCATGAAAAAACATTTTATGCAGCATTCTCTCGAAATAAATAACAACTTTACGAGCATGAGATGTGAAAAAAATATTTTATAACATTATTTTGTTATAGTAAAAGTGTTGTAATATTATGACTTTTAACCGCCTTCGTGGCGTAACGGTTAGACCATTCGCTTCACACCAGGAGGTCGCGGGTTCGATTACCGGTGGAGTCTAACTTTGCTGTAAGACTCGGTTTGGTTGGGCATTTTTTAAGCCCACCTGTCTAGCTACCACCATCTTATCTAAGTCTTGCTGCCAAACATCAATCTTAACAGCACTGTGTGTTTTGGCTTGAAGATAAGATAGTCAGTTCCCCATTGTGTTGTTGAATCTTGGTAAGCCCGCTTCCATCTTCGGCATCATCGTCACTTACCATCAGTGATGCTTGAAGGCTTATCATTAACAATTGTGAATGAAAAATATATATATTTAGTCCTTATTCTTTTCACAATCATAATGCTGATATCTTCAATTTAGTATTGAATTCCATTATTCTCATCGTGTGGCACAATTAACCGTGCTATCCAAGGGATAGAAGGCGGTTGTCTGGTGTTGCACTTACTATCAGCCGCGGTCACGTGTAGGGTATTTAGATTAACACCTACGGACGTGTGCCACGCGACCTTCATACACATCTGGAATCAGATATGCAGGTTTCTTCACGATGTTTTCCTTCACCATAACAGCAATCGGTAAGTACGTATATGTGCGTAAGTTTAGAAAACTCATTGGTACATTAACCGTTCGGATTTGAACCCGGGACCTCTGGTTAGGAGGACCGAGTCGTTACTGGTTGAGCCACCGATGCTTTTGAATTCCATACAACAAACACGAATACTACCATATCGAAATAGCTTATTGAACTTTAGTTTTGAATATGGTTGGACTAATAAAACAAAAGTAAGTAATGGAAACCCTACTTATAGGCGATGATGTGGTAAATTACTTTCGTCAAAACTATAACATGCGCCATTAAAAATTTAATCTCGACCGAGCCATTTTCCCACGGCTGGGTAATAAATGGCAATAATAGCATCTTCAACCATCATAAAATTATACCCGCCGTCCGCAATCGCCTCGAGGAAAACTAATCAGTTAGGTAGGTTTATATCTGCTTAGGTACCTACTTACTTACACGGTTGTCATCTCGATTGAAAATGGTAACGTTAAAGTGGTATGTCGGTGTTAGTTAACAAGAGAGAACTCAAAGAAGTAACCATAATATTAATTACTGTAGAAGCAATCTACCAGACCAATTAGGCGTTCTATCAACAAAAAGAAACTAAAACTGGCCAAGCGCGAATTGGATTTGCACTCCCGAGGGTTCCGTACTAGCACACCTCTCCACACAACTACATATTATAATGACAATAATACCTATTCACATTACAAAGAAAAGTCATCAACGCGAGTGACAAAAATATGCTTTTTTGTCATTCAGTTCGGAATCCTTAGCGCGAGTACGACTCCACTGTTTATTATACGTTTTACTTCAGTATTAGTACTATAATCACACCAAGTTTCACGCTTGTATGTATTACCGTTTTTACAATAGAGCTTATTCAAAAATACTACTAAATACCTATAAAAACGAATTTAGATTTCATATATAAGTTTATCTTACGGTGAAAAAAAACATCGTGAGGAAACCTGCACACACCTGCGGAGAAACTCGCAGGTTGTGTGTGAAGTCGACCAACCCGCACTGTGCCCGCATGGTCGACTAAGGCCCGATCGCCATAATTCAGGGTAGGCTCGAGCCCCTCGGTGGGGACTTATATAAGCTAATACGACGATACGATCACCTATAAAAACACTTTTTTTGTATGGAGATCACCCTTATTTTTCCGTTATAGCGGCAAGAGAAATACACATTCTGTGAAAATTTTAATTGTCTACCTATTAAGGTTCATGAAATACAGCCCGCTGACGGACGGACAGACAGCGGAGGCTTAGTAATAGGGTCCCGTTGGTCTCGAACAAAATCAGTGCAGGAAGATTTGCATTTTCTGCTACCTTACTAATATGGTCGAGGGGAGCGATGGCTGACTCTCGCGTTATACTCATGCATGACAGGGTGCTGTCCGTGTGAACTGGCCTACTCTTGTCAAAGGCATTAACGATATATTCGAAAATGTTATGGTCTAATTTTAATTTCTCATATCATGTTATTATGACATTATTTGCTTTATGTCAATGTTTTTACCTATTTTGACATAATTAACTAATGATTACCTACCTATGTTTATTTTTAATGTTTTTCACAAATGACAATATGTAGTAGTATATGTAATTACTATTTTATGGCCATCAGAAAGAGTGTAATATTATGCACCAATTTGGAATAAACTTTTCGAATTTGAATTTAATCTTAGTGACTTACCTACCAAGTTCCTTTATGGCAGAGAAGTCCTCTGAGAGCCACAATGCATCAATGCCTTCGAGCTTCACTTAACCATATGTCTACCTCGTGGGGAGCCATGTCAATCCTAGTGTGCCGATAATGTTTTTGATTTCAAAACTAATTTCATTCTCTGAACATCGTCTTTCCAAAGGATACACGGCGGTTACCTGGTGTTGCACGTTTCATTAATATCAGCCGAAGGTCGTCTACTGTTGGACATAGGCCTTCCCCAATGATTTCCCCGACGAGCGTTTCTGCGCTGCCTGCATGTATCTAAAACTAATTTACCTGTTACATTTCTTGCAGTGTCGCGGGAGCAATGGGTATCTGTTTCCCCTACCTGGGAGAGTTTCAGGCCACCAAATACAGAGAAAAGATTCTCTGCTGGATGGAAATGTTCTGGACCCTCGGAGTCATCTTACTACCACGTAAGTTTAATTATTATATTTACCTCCTTCATGTACACAGGCCAGCAGATCAAGCTACACACTTTGGACTTTGTACCGTTCTTATGCCGAATGCGTATGGATCACAATCGCACAACGAGTGTATCGCTTGATGTGCTGGCCTCTGTACATACCGCTTGGTAGATTTTCAGTTAGGTACGTTGTAAAAGATTCCACACCGTATCACATGGTATTTATTAGCAGTTGATCCAATATGCGGTTCGTCCTGATTGTACCAACATAAGTCACTAAATTTAATTCTAAAATATAGGGTTTTAAAACAAAGTTCTTCATGTTTAAAAAAAACACGTTTTTTGTATGGAGCCTTCACTTGTTCTAATTTTTTGTATTTTTTGTTATAGCGGCAACAGAAATACATCATCTGTGAAAATGTTAACTGTCTAGCTATCGCGGTTCATGAAATACAGCCTGGTGACAGACGGACAGACTAGACGGACGGACAGCGAAGTCTTAGTAATAGGTTCCCGTTTTAACCCCTTTGGGTACGGAACCCTAAAAATTTTTACTTACTTCCACAACAAACCGGTCAGCTGATAGGTCAACTTTGTATGGAAATTCCTTTTTTTTTTGAGAATCGATTATCGATTACTTATGGACAGTTGTACAGGTTAACCGTAGGATAACCAAAGTAACCGAAATAGCTCACAGAACCGCTAAACTTAAGTAGCAGTGAGCAGGTCACATAGCTCGTAGAACAAATGGCAGTTGGGGCAGTAAAATTTACGAGTGGCAATCGAGCACCGCAGGCCTTCTACACGATGAACTGCCGACCTGGTAAAGTTCGTGGGAAGCCGCTGGATGCGGGCAGCGCAGGACCGATCGTCGTGTAAATCCTTGGGGGAGGCCTGTGTCCAGCAGTGGACGTCTTTCGGCTGATATGATGATGAGTTGTACAGATTCATGAGTAGGTAGATGCAAGCACCAGTTCAAAGAGTGTCAGTGCCTATATTATGACCGTCTCGGATCTGCAGATTAGGACTTTCTCGGGCGTACAGATTAGGACCCTCTCGGGCCTGCAATTTAGTACCCTCTGGGGCGAGCAGGTTAGAACCCTTTGGCCCTGAATAATAGGTCCCTCTCGGGCCTGCAGATTGGGAACCTCTCGGGCCCGCAGATTAGGACACCCTGTCGAGAATGCAGATTAGAACCCTCTTTAGCCTGTAGATTGTATAGTGCTGATTGTTCACAGTGATCGCGTGGGGCATCATCCCGATCGAAGGCATTCGAATTGAGAGCGGCGCCTTCTCGTACGACTCGTGGAACTGGTTTGTCGCCGCGTGTGGTGTCCCCTCGCTGCTGCTCGGCTTTTGGCTGCTGACCTTCCCCGAGAGTCCCAAATTCATGATGGAGTGCGGCGACTACGATGACGCGCTCAACTGTCTCAAAGAAGTCTACAGGTCCAACACTGGCGACGACCCTGACAACTACCCCGTAAGTTTGACTAGATCATTTTTTCTGATGGGCGAGAGAGAGGCAACAGGATATAACTGTGCTGGCGGGTAGATCAGTACAATTTGACAGCTTTGAGAGAAGCACATCCGACAGTGGCTAATACGGGTGATAATATTAGTATACATTACTGCAGCGGCCAGCAAGAGGTGTTGATGGACGAACATGTAAATGTAGGCCGAAGCGAAGCCGCGGCACACATACGTAAGTCTATCAATGCCTAGTTGTGGCCAAGGCTTGGATAGTACTTTTCTCGAATAATGCGCGGAAATAAAACCTTCAATAATTACTTTTCGTAATCAACGAACAAACAATCATTTTTCACGCGCCAAATTATTCATTTGTTTTTTTTTTCAATAAACGGCGTTCTATTTGTAAGTCAGGTCGAAATTTAAATGAAATTTTAACCGCCTTCGTGGCGTAATGGTTAGCCCATTCGCTTCACACCAGGAGGTCGCGGGTTCCATCCCGGCGGGGTCAATTTTGTAAGACTCGGTTTGGTTGCCCGCCTGGCTAGTGTTGACAGAATTGATGTGTTCCGGCATGAAGATAAAAGATAGCCAGTTCCTCATTGCGTTGGAGAATCTTGGTAAGCCTGATTCCATCTTCGGAATCATCGTCACTTACCATCAGGTGAGATGATGCCAAGGGCTTACCAATTGTGAATAAAAAAAAATATTAAAAAAAAGAAAATAAAACCTTTGATAAGTTACCTCCTTCCTTTGATAAGTTACCTCCTTGGTTGCCATGTTTCGTTAAGTAGTAAATAGTTCCATTTTTAAAATACTCGACAGATATGAGTTTACATAGTAATTTATTTGGCTGCTAAACACGACAGATATGGATTTACATACAACTTTCGCTACTCGGATATATTTGGTCAGTACAGCAATTTCGATGTATTTCGAAGAAGGTTGTCAAAATAAAACTCAAATTTCCAAGCATGTTTGAGAAAAAAACTTGTTGGTATTGATATTTGCCCTATGTAGAAATCGAACCAACGACCTTCTGCCCAGCAGGCAGTAGCGCTATCGCTGGACCAACGGCTTAGTCAAAAGTCAAGATTAAAAATATGTACCAGTTCGGTCCAAAACTTTCTGGCTGGAAAAATTTGGTGGCTTAAAAAAAAATAAAAAAGATGTCATCGCGATTGTCATTTAGTCTGCTTTTTCGAGTCTGGTTTTGGCGTTTCTGTTGGTTGTAGTTTTGATTTTACGGCGTTTTAACGATACGAATCCGGAAAACTTTCGAAATGATCAAATTGGAATATCGTTCCGTGATCAAATTCCTGACTAAGGAAGGGGTCAGCCCGACCGATATAAAAAAAAGGTTGGATGCCGTGTACGGGGATTCTTCTCCATCATTTTCCACGGTAAAAGAATGGAGTAAACAGTTTCGATTGGGGCGGGAATCCATTGACGACGAACCTCGCTCCGGCCGGCCTATAGAAGTACTCACCGAGCAATGTATTAAATTAGTGGAAGAGGAAGTTCTGAGTGATCGAAGACTAAAGACTAAAGAAATAGCGGCAAGAACCGGACTTTCCAAAACTTCAGTACTTAGGATACTACATGATCATCTTCACATGAATAAAGTTAGTGCTAGGTGGGTACCCAAACTTCTTTCGAGCTTGCAGCGTACTGAGAGAAAAGCGTGTTCTCAAGAAGTTTTAGACGCGTATAGGCGTTACGGAAAAAGTTATTTGGAGTCGATTGTTACGGGAGACGAAACCATGGTTTTGTACTATGATCCCCTGTCTAAAAGGGAATCGATGGAGTGGCGTCGTCTTGGTGAAAAGCCACCTAGAAAGGCCAAGGTAACGCAATCCACCAAAAAGATTATGGCAACGGTATTCTGGGATTGTCACGGAATACTAATGATTGACATAAAAGAAAGGAATACCACGGTAAATGGCAGCTATTACGCCACCCTTATTGAGCAGTTGCGAGAGGCGATCAAGCAGAAACGAAGTGGAAAACTTAGTAGAGGTGTTCGGCTTCTCCACGATAATGCTCCCGTTCACACTGCTGCAATTGCCAAAGCTGCTGTAGCTAAATGTGGCTTCGAGGAAATTCGCCACCCCCCTTACAGCCCAGACCTGGCCCCAAGCGACTACTACTTGTTCTCGAGACTTAAGGCAGACTTAAGGGGAAGACGATTTTCTTCGGATGATAAAGTGGCCCAAGCAGTTTTTACCCATTTCGAGGACAAAACTCCAGAATATTTTTATAAGGGGATAGAAATGCTTATCACGAGATCTGCAAAATGCGTTGAAATAGAGGGGGACTATATCGAAAAATAAAAATAAAATTGTAAATATATCTACTTGTTTTCTTTGTTAGGCCGGACACTTTTGGACCGCACCTCGTAATATAAAAGTTTATAGCAGTTCGGTAGAGCTTTTACTTTTTAATGTTTGTGGAACACGTTGTTGGTGGTTGTGAACACGAACATAGCTCACAGAAACGCTAAACTGATGTGGCAGTGGGCAGGGCACATAGCTCGTAGAACAGATGACCTTTGCGGCAGTAAAGTTCTCGAGAGGCGACTGCCCACACGGTGGACCGACGACCTGATGAAGAACGTGGGAAGCCGCTGGATGCGGGCAGCGCAGGACCTGTCGTCGTTGAAATCCTTGGGGGAGGCCTTTGTCCAGCAGTTCGGCTGATATGATGAAGATGATGATGATGTTGGAATATTTATCCTTTTACTCGTATGTTTATTTTCATAAGTATTACTGTATATCACCGTTTGTGTTTCCCTAATGTTCATGAAAATAAAATAAGTAGTTGTAGTATAATTAGAAACGCTAAACACGTTAAAAACCGACTTCCATCGGCACAATTTAGTACAATTTAGCATTATTATTTTTTGGTAATTTTCTAATAAAGTACTACACCGATTTTGATAAAATTTCTATGGGACCAACTCGGAAGCATACCCTATCAAATAAAAAAATAATCATGAAAATCGGTTCCCAATCTGCGAAGATATCGCGTAAGAAACATACAAAAAAAACATACAGTCGAATTGAGAACCACCTCCTTTTTGGAAGTCAGTTGAAAATGAAGTGACAATAAAATATTCATGCCTTTGAACCGACTAACTATGAACCGTATCATCCACAGATCAAAAGCCTCAAGGAGAAAGTACGAACAGTATCGGTGGCGTCGCAGAACTCGCAAAAGTCCGTCCGAAGCCTGAGCATGCGCAAACCTAAAGACCTCAAGAGGCTGTTCTCCGAAATCTGGCAACAAACCAAGGCCTTGTGCAAACCCCCCTATCTGAAATACACAATACTGACATGTCTCATTCAGTTTGGCTTGACTACTGCGTAAGAATCTTTGGTGTTTTTTTCTAGTCATACACGATGTAGAAAGACCGCTACCGTAAATACACAATACTGACATGTCTCATTCAGTTTGGCTTGGCTACTGCGTAAGAATCTTTGATGTTTTTTTCTAGTCAGACCGCTCCCGTAAATACACAATACTGACATGTCTCATTCAGTTTGGCTTGGCTACTGCGTAAGAATCTTTGATGTTTTTTTCTAGTCATACACGATGTAGAAAGACCGCTCCCATAAATACACAATACTGACCTGTCTCATTCAGTTTGGCTTGACTACTGCGTAAGAATCTTTGATGTTTTTTTCTAGTCAGACCGCTCCCATAAATACACAATACTGACATGTCTCATTCAGTTTGGCTTGACTACTGCGTAAGAATCTTTGATGTTTTTTTCTAGTCATACACGATGTAGAAAGACCGCTTCCATAAACTTAAACATGATAAAAAAAATCCCTAAGCAACTCCCAAACATTTTTTGGAGTTTTCATACAAATCGATCGATCAGGAATTTTTAAGGAGTCCAAACCTTTTTGCGAATCTGCATTGTCCAAAAAATTTAATGTTATATTTAAAATGAATATATTGAATATTTTAATTTTGGGAAAGTTATTTCTTTTCGAAGAAATTACTTTCTTTTATTCACTGCTATTTTTTTATTTCTCATATGTTAAAAAGTGATGACTTCACCGGCCAAATTACTAAGACAAAAAAAACGGCCGCAGTATAAATTTTAACTGCCGATTGAATTAAATGAATTTAGTTGTTTAGTGTTACGAAACTACTTTGTACAGGAAGTATGAAATCTTTATATTTCCAAATGCTTTTTTTATTTACAAACCTGAAATTTGCCAATTCCTTATGGGTTTCTTGGGATAAACTGTTTAGTTTTATGAGTGTTTACAAACCAGCCCCGCGGCTCCGCCTGGGTTTTTTGACACAAGATCACCCGCTGGGCTAATCTGAAGATTCCCTGAAAATTTCATCACAATCGCTCCAGGCGTTTTGAAGTCCACACACATACATACACACATCGACTTTTATATATAGTTATATAGATAGAAAAAATTAAGGAGAAGGTTGCTGTCGTGTCGTATCGGGAGGTAAAGATAATGGCCGAGGACAGAAAAAATTGGAGATTGCTCCACGGACAAGAGCATTAGCTCTTAAATTTGAAGAAGAAGAATATAGATAGATTCAGTTTCCACGGTCTTTTTACACCCTATATCATCATTTTTAGAAATGTAAACACAAGTAGCTGGAAGCCTTCTCGTGGTACAAGCAAGAAGCGAAGATTACCGCAAAATGCTAGACGCTGCTGGTCGCAAAGCTGATAAAAGAACTGTGCGACAGACACGCCCCTGTAACCTCAACAATAGACGAATAGATTGATAATAAATATACCGTACTTATATATCAGGTCTTCCGTCAGTAAGAGCGTCGGTGGCGTAACGGCTAGGGCCGCTACCTCCTGTGCCGGTACCGGTCGTGGTTCGAGTCCTGCCACGTACTAATGTGTTTTCGAATTTCGATTTCGTATGTACGTTTATCCGACGCTCTTAAATTGAAGGAAAACATCGTGAAGAAACCTGCACACGCCTGCGAAGAAACTTGAAGGTTGTGTGAAGTTTTCCAACTCGCACTTGACCTGCGTGGTCGACTAATGTCCGATCGCTCTAATTAAGGATAGGCTCGAGCCCCTCAGTGCTGATATGATGATGATTAGATCCTCAGATATAGTTGAAAATTAAAAAGAAAATCTGCCTTTGAAACTTAACAACAACAAGTACCCTATCAGCAAAAAAATGGATGGATACTTTGACAAAGTTGTACAGTATAATGGATAGAAAGATGCCTTGTTGAATTAAACTTTTTTGAAGAACCCTATAATACAAATCTACTAACATGTTCACTATTTTTTAGCTACTACACCCTAATGGTCTGGTTCCCCGAATTGTTCAACCGCTACGAAGAGTTTGAGCACCGTTTCCCTAACACGACCGCCTCCGTCTGTGACGTGTCCGGCATCGTCGTCGACGACGAGTCGGCAGGCGACCCCTTCGACTGCGGCAAGAAGATAGAAGATAGCGTATTCATGCACACACTGATCGTGGGTCTCGCTTGCATTCCGACGTCACTGTGGCTGCCTCTGTGCGTGCACAAACTTGGAGCTAAATTCTTCTTGAGTGAGTATTATTAAGACATTCACTGTGAACTTGTCGCGTTCCCCTTAACCGAAGACCAACCCTTTAGAGTGCCATAAGAGGATAGAGAGCAGGGTATTCATGCACACACTGATTGTGGGTATCGCTTGCATTCCGACGTCACTGTGGCTGCCTCTGTGCGTGCACAAACTTGGAGCTAAATTCTTGAGTGAGTATTATTAAGACATTCACTGTTAACTTGTCGTGTTCCCCTTAATCGAAGACCAACCCTTTAGAGTGCCATAAGAGGATAGAGAGCAGGGTATTCATGCATACACTGATCGTCGGTCTCGCTTACAATCCGACGTCACTGAAGAGGATAGATAGCAGCGTATTACTGCACATACTGATACTGTCTCGCTTGCATCTCGACGTGGCTGTGATAGCCTGTCTGCGTCTACAAACTTTAATCTAAATTCTTTTTGAGCGAGTACCTTAACGTAGACACCCACTGTTTAGCTATTGTCGCGATCCCTTGCAATGTCATCATGCTTACGAGTAAGTACCCAGGAATTGAGCCATATGGGAACCAAACGGTTCATTAGCTGTCTCTGTTTTCTGGTAAACAAAGTGAGGATTTTTTTTATTCCACTGACACAAGCGTATATTAGTTGACTGGAGAAGAGGATTGAAGAGACGTCAAACTTGTACAATACTGAGATCAGTCTTTAAGAGCGCACTTCCGTTGTAAAACGAAATCTGTTATCCTTTATTTGACCACATTACTCACTCCACCTCTATACTTATTTAATGCTTATACGGCCGCAAGTGAGTCACTTCACTATAAACTTTATTTACTCGTAGTTTAGAGTTGTTTTAGGTTGTAGAGTTACTATTACGTATACTAATTACTCTGAGCTATTACATATGTCGTAGCGGGCGAGGTGTTCAAATATATCTGAGCAGTGTTGAATTTCAATAAATTTTGTACACTAGGAGTTGCTATTAATATCTGAACAACTTATTTGTTATAAATATCGGATTTTTAAATATGTTCTTAATACATAATGAACAATGTACAATACTTTTCCCTAAAATGCTACATGTATTGAAAAATCTGCTGCTCAGATATTTATGACAAATTAGATGTCCAAATATATTAATAGCAACTCGTAGTGTAAATATAATTCATTATAATTCAACACCGCTCAGAAGTATTTGAACACCTCGCCCGCTACGATATATCTGTACATTAAGAGCCAGATTCTCAAATTAATAGATTTTCTATTTTCTTGCAGTCTTCTCCCTGGGCATCGCCGGCGTTGTGACGGTCGGGCTGTACTACGTGCAGAACTCGACGCAGAACCTGGTGCTGTCCTGCATATTCGAGGCTCTCACATCGCTCGCCATCAGTTTGGTCTTCTGTGTGCTCGTCGATCTGTTCCCGACGAATCTTAGGTATGAGCCGAGGATGTCAGTTATTCATTAAAGATCGATCAGCACGACTAAGAGCTCATTAATATAGGTACTTATCGGTTAAACGCACTCAAATTTTAATTTAAAAAAGAAAGATTAAATGCGTGGCTGTGCATACTTTCTTGCGAAGCCTTCACCGTTTGTCGTAGTCGGGCATACACAATTCAACAATGAACAATGCACATACTTAGTAGCAAAAAATAAAGCTAGATATATCAGACTTGGTGAAAAATTAACATATACTTAATGTGGGTTTGTTTGGGAGGTACCTTACTAATTTTTTTTCTGGAATAATGAAATACCCAGTGCAGTAGGCCTCATTATTCACAAAGTTTCATTAAAATCGTTAAAGCCATTTTTGAGAAAAAGTAACAAACAACCTGGATTTGTATGGTAGGTACCTTATTCCATTTTTTTAGGAACAAATGACTACCGCGTTAGGTCACATACAATTATAGTAATGTACCGAGTTTTATTAAACACAGGGCACATAGCTCGTAGAACAGATGACCGATAGGGCAGTAAAGTTCTCGAATGGCGGCCGCGCACCGGAAAACGTAGCGTAGGCAGGTCTCCCACGCGGTGGACCGACGACCTGGTGAAGATCGCGGCAAGCCGATGGATGCGGGCAGCGCAGGACCGGTCGTCGTGGAAATCGGTGGAGGCCTTTGTCAGCAGTGGACGATTTTCGGTTGATATGATGATGATAATGAGAAGGCCAAAATTGGTTTTCCGAATCGGTTCCTTGGAGAAAGTTGAACAGTTTTGTCTTTTGTCATTATCCTCCCTAAATGCGTCGATCATTCAACCAGTCACCCAACCTGTATGGTGGGCAGCAGCGCCGTAAAACTTGATTTGCGATAATTGGTACAAAAAATATTTGGTTTGCCCTTTGGTACATTTTCCGATTCGTTTGCAGGGTAATGGCGGCCGCACTGTCGCTGACTGCCGGCCGAGGCGGCGGGTTGATAGGAAACCTCTCTTTCGGCTACCTCATCGACATCAACTGTGTCGTGCCCATAGCGATATTCTCATCGTTCCTCTTTAGTGAGTACTTACTTAATATATAAATACAAATAAAGGAGAATGCCCAAAAAAAACTCAAGAGTTGCTCACTCGTGAAATTTTGTAAGTTGTGACCGTTCACTGGCACGAAGACAGCATCATGTTCTATTTTTTTTAATTAAACCAATCTTTATGTAATAGTGTCTTGGAACATAATATACATTATACATAACATTATGTATGTTATGTATATATATGTAAAAACAACCTGGATTATAATATATATATATATATATATATATATATATATATATATTTACATTAATCTCAAATCTCTCAATATTATGCACAATTCAAACCAATATCGTTTGTAAAACCGCTCTAAATCAAAATATCATGGATTTATATATAGTCAATTAGTTACGTTTTTTTAGTACTTGGTGATTGTTTAATTGAAAACAGTTATTGGATTTGGGATATAGTATGTTTACTCTAACTTGCCATACATAAATCGTTTTAATCGATTCCGGGTTTTTGGTCCATACATTTTTGGGCATTCTCTTTATTAGATAAAACAATATAAGGATACATAATAAGCACTCGATCTGCACACTAGGCAGAGCCTGTATAGTGGAGATTTCCATGGAGTTGTGGTAATCATTCATTGTTTATATACTGAAAAGTGCGCGCGCGTGTATTGAAAGTAGGTATGTGAGTGAGCATTAGTGTAAAAGTGTGTGTGTGTGTGTGTGTGTGTGAGAGAGAGAGAGAGAGAGTATTGTGTTCTTATTTTATAATTTTCATTAGTGCCTCAGTATCTTTATAGCTTAAGGTTTTTAAGAATTTTTGAAAAATAAACTTACGTTTGTAATTATGCTATATTTACCTGTTTACTTATTTAGTTGTATATATTGACAGCGCGAGATATCTTATGTCTCTGTGCAAATGTCGTGTTAACTCGTTTGCATACTAGGTGTGGCCAAAATTTCTGAAATTTAAAAACTGAAAATATACCGCAGAAGCCTATTCTTCGAAATGTTTTTTTTTTTTAACTAAGCGGAGTTTATAAAATTTGAACGCCAATTCCCTGTGCAATGGTTGTATTTGACAAAATATTGTATTTTCATTTCAGTTGCCGCTGTGCTGTGCTTCTTCTTGCCAAAGACCGGCCAAGAAGCCCTCGACTAATCACGTGTGTTTGTTATTCGAAAACCAATAAATAGTACAATTTTCAAATGTCAGCGCAAGTGTAGGGACCACAATATCGAATCGAAGCGGTTGTACATATCATTTAGGATGTAAATATTGATTAATAAGTATATTAATTTATTGTTCAAGTTTCCTAGTTTACGTTTGAGTGTTGTTAAGCGAATAGGCATAGCTGAGCAGCGTTAATCAAATAATTAACTTCGTTAATCGCTAATCCGTTAATAAAAAAGTTAACGTCGTTAAACGTTACAATTCGGAAATTAATCGTTAATCCGTTAACACGTGATAAAATTTTAATTTTTGTATCGTTGGGTTAATGATCAACTTATAAAAACAGTTTTTGGCAGTTTTTGGGTGTAGACGTGTATAATTGGAGTGTATAAATTAATCATATGGCATAATGTGGACATTGCCCTTTATGAATATTAATAATGTTGAAGGTTTCGTCTGAAAGTATGGCTCGTTTCGGCGTTAAAATATCTTTGCCCGTGGAAAAAAGACGTTCCACTGCAGCACTTGAGGGTAGGTATAGCAGTATATTTAATTTAAAAAAATATGAATAACGATTCAAAGGCCTTGAGGATTTTTTACGGAAGTTAACGAGTCCGTTAAAAGTTAATGCATTAGTCAAAACTTCGTTAGTTAACGATTAACGGATTAACGAGTTAATGCCCAGCTATGCGAATTGGTACAGATGATTTATCTCACGAGCGCGGGTTAACCATACTTGTGTGTGTAATGCATATCGACACGCGCTATTGTGTGCTCTATTGTAAGTTGTGTCTATTGTGTGCGCTATCGTAAGCTCCCGAGCTTATGCACACAAAGACAATGTGCAGGTACATTAACACACACAAGTATGGCTAACCCTCGCTCATGAGATATAACATCTGTATTTATCCGAAGTAGTTACCGGTTACTGTGATGCAGTAATTAAGAAGTAAGTATGTAATGAACAAAACAGTATTTTAGATTTGACTGTGTAAAGTAATCTAATGCCCTTTAAATTATTATTAAAGGTTTAATTAAAGCCTTATGAAACACACGTTTGTTTTATTTCTTAAACTTACCTTTTTTTACAATTGGTAAGCCCTTGGCATTATCTCACCTGATGGTAAGTAACGATGATGCCGAAGATAGAAGCGGGCTTACCAAGATTCCCCAACGCAATGGGGATCTGGCTATCTTATCTTCAAGCCGGAACACATCAATGCTGTTAACACTGATGTTTGGCGGCAATAGATAAGATGGTGGTAGCTAGCCAGGCGGGCTATGAAAATGCCCTAGCACCAACCAAACCGAGTCTTACAAAGTTGACCCCGCCGGGAATCGAACCCGCGACCTCTTGGTGTGAAGCGAATAGACTATCCATTACGCCACGGAGGCAATTAAGTTAACCTAAAATGTGATCGCGAGTAAAGGCGATATTTTTAAGATTGTCAATTCGACTGTATGTTTTTAGGGTTCCGTAGCCAAAGGGGAAAAACGGGACCCTACTACTAAGACTTCGCTGTCCGTCTGTACGTCTGTAAGCAGGCTGTATTTCATGAACTATGATATCTGAAATTGAAATTTTCATGACAGTTGAAACTGTCACAGATGATGTATTTCTGTTGCCGCTATAACAACAAATACCAAAAAATAGAATAAAATAAATATTTTAATTGCTCCCATACAACAAACGTGATTTTTTTGCTCGATATTGATAACGGCAACAGGTAGACGCTTGAAATATTCACAGAATATTTAGTTACATATTCAGTTTAAAAATAAATAATTATATTAAAATAAAACAAATAATTACGGGGGCTCCCATACAACAAAGTGATTTTTTGCTTGTTTTTGCTCGATATTGATAACGACAACAGGTGACGCTTAAAATATTCACAGAATATTGAGTTGTATTATTCAGTTTAAAAATAAATAATTAAATTAAAATGGAATAAATATTTAAGGAGGACTCCCATACAACAAATGGGATTTTTATAGATATCGCACTTGGCCGGTTTTTTTTTTATATTACGTGATTTCTTCCCCAATCCATGATTCTTTTTATTCCTGTTATAAAAAATTAACCAAAATAAAATTTTACTAAGTTTTTGCGATTGAAGTTGGTATATATATATAACGTGTAATCATAATCTTAACAAGAAAATTTTGTAAAAACGTGCCAAGTCTCGATTAAAATTACTTGGCCATAAAAAGTAATGATTATTTTTTATTATGACAAATTTGAGTGCTTTTGACTTCATCGCACCTGATGAAGAGTGACGATGTAGTCGAGGATGGTACACGTACCTAAACTCAATAATTGCCTAAGTACTCTCGCCTTGATGATTGTTTTTACTGACTTCAAAAAGGAGGAGGTACTAAGTTCGACTGTATATTTTTTTGATGTATGTTCACCGATTTTTCCGTCAATTGTGGACCGATTTTCAAAATTCTTTTTTCATTCGAAAGAGTATACTCCCGAGGGGGTCCCATTGTCACCAAGTCAGGATCTGATGATGGTATCCCAGAGAAATCGAGGGCAACCCTTCAAAAATAATGAAAAATTTGAATTTTAAAGGCACTTATTACGTGGTTCATATGTTTTCTAAAACTATTAATATACTTGCGTCTGTTAGTCATATTCTCATGTTGATAAGCTGATGTAGGAAGGTACAACTCCTCAACGGTTAGGAGTTGCAGGAAAATTCTTTTGAATGTTATACATACATAGATATATACGTAGGTATGCATAGACCGATAGTTGTATTCCTTCAGGTTATTCAGATGAGCTGATGATGGACGATTTAACTCCTTAACTTTCATGCTGCTGAGATGATGATGAAAGCCACAGGACTCTGTATCTGTTAATGAAACACATGTATTATGATTTGATAATACCTATTAATGAGTATAGGTGATTGGATTTAACGTTGCTAGATAGATAGCATTACCACTAAAAATAAAGAAAAAAAAACTTAAAACCGACTTCAAAATGAAATTCACTCAAAAGTGTGAAATAATATTATTATACTTAAATACACAACATTAACCAACAATAACGAAATCAAAGGCGGGTACGAATTAAATTAGGGGCTTAATTTTTTTTTGAGGTCGGTACCAGCACAGTTACTTACGTATTAAATGGTTTAGATTCGATGGTTTGCCGACACCGACGTCAAAAAAAAATTTAAGCCTCTAATTTAATTCGTACCCACCTTTGATTTCGTTATTGTTGGTTAATGTTGTGTATTTAAGAATAATAATATTATTTGACACGTTTGAGTGAATTTCATTTTGAAGTCGGTTTTAAGTTTTTTTAAACTTTTTTTTCACAATTGGCAAGCTTTTGGCATCGACTCACCTGATGGTAAGTGACGATGATGCCGAAGATGGAAGCGGACTTACCAAGATTCCCCGACGCAATGGAGAACTGGCTATCTTATCTTCAAGCCAGAACACAACAACGTTGATGATGTTTGGCGGCAAGACTTAGATAAGATGGTGGTAGCTAGCTAGGCGGGCTATTGAAAATGCCCTGCTACCAACCAAACCGAGTCTTACTAGTTGACACCACCGGGAATCGAGCCCGCGACCTCCTGGTGTGAAGCAAATGGACTAGCGAATAGATAGCCACGGAGGCGGTTAAAAACCAAAAACCTCTGTCGCAATAGATCTCAGTTTCTAAGAAATAATATAATTTATTTAAGAACTTACAGTACAACTTAGGTTTATTAACATAACAAAGATTACATTTACATACATAATGTTACATAATATATTAAAGCTAGCGCAACAAATGTTAAAATATTTTTTACAATAACCTTTCTATAGAAAAAAATGTGAATGAGTACCTGTAGGTGTAAATATGTAGTGTTTTTAAAAAAATATATTTGTAGTGATTGCTTAAAATGCTCTCATTATGTATACATTATACAAGATGCGTAATATTTTTTTCAATACAGTTGCTCGAAAAGTTGTTCTTTATATGCCAGTCAAGTGAGAGCAAAATTGATTTTACCGCACACTTGCTTTTACTTTACCACTTTTTTTTAATTTCTAGCTCGGAGGAACAACACATTTGTAGCAAATAAAAAATATAATAACCAAAGACACAGAATCTTCGTTAAGACTTTTGATGGAGAATTTTAAAAGAGATAGGTTGTTTCTCCGTGAGGTTAGTACATAACGCTAACTGAATAGATTCTCTTTGGGTTATATATTTGTGAAGCAAAGAGAACAAACATGAATGAAGCGCATAGGTTATTTATCAAGGAATATGTCATGTCTTTCAAGGAGGTTTTAATGCTTATAATAATATTATCCCAAGCCTTATTGTAGTCTATTTATGATAATATTTTAAAAAAACTTACGCATGCGTACGTGTGGTACCTAAAATATGGCGCAATTTTCGTAAAACTGAATTGAGATGTTTTAGTTGTGAAAACGAATATGGATAGTTAATATATGTGTAATAAAAATATACTGTGTATGTATAAGAAAAAACTAAGTGAAATTAATTACTCCCCGGACATTTAAAATGAGCCAAAAGTCTCGTAAAGTTAACTAAGGGTGCCGAAACCTTAACAGGTATGTACCCATCTATTTTGTTTTGCTGTCACGGTCGTTTTTATTTCACCTGTTTTCTCACAACTGTATTGAAAAACTTGGTATGATACATGGATGTAATAGAAATTAAATAATATTCTTACAGCCCAGATTTTGTCGGCCATTTTGTGGCATCATACATAATAAATGGCTGGACCAACGTCAATGTCATTTATTTAGGTGTCAAACCATAGAACGTCTGGACAGATCAGCTGCCCCAAATTAAAACACAGTAACTGCAAACTTTTTATACTTGACTTTTTTAGTATTATTGCATTTTTTATTACTTTTATGACTTAATTTGAAGTATCTTTTCAGATAAATATTTTTATTGAAGTATCTTCTATTCAAAAATCATTTTTTTATCAATTTAGCAAGCAAAACTTTTTTTATAATGTGTTTCTAATACGCAGTATCAGCTCCTCATCGCCAAGCTGGGGGAAAAACGTCATCCAACAGGTTGCAGATCTATTAGCTCAACCACCGGAAACAGATAAGTACAAAGCACTTAAGAATCGACTATTAAACGTGTATGAAGAGTCAGAAAATAGACGCACACGAAAATTAATCAGCGAAATACAACTGGGTGACCAAAAACCATCACGTCGGGGTCACCAATTTCACGGGTTGTGTTGTTCAAGGTTGCGTGGTTGTTCAAGGTTGCGTGGAGAGGATGAAAAGTGACCAGGTTTGCAGTTCACGAATATCCGGATTTAATTCAATTTACAAGAATGTATTACATAGAAAGGTTGTCCTTAGGTTTGGTCTATAACGGGGCGCGGTTCGGAAGCGACTGCCGAGCCGAGTCCAGTGCAATGGCACAGTATAATAAAGAGTACTACGTACAGAATGCACTCCCTGCCTCCCGTTGAAAGTGCCGCCCACCCGCGCTCAGATATCTTACAGCAATCCTAGCACGTCTTATCTCACTCACACAAGCATGGTACGCGTTCACCTACACGAGCTTAGACTGTGTGCGTAGGAACGTGTTTGTTTCATACATTTGATCGCTAGTGACCGAGGTGTGGCAATGGCAAGCTGCATACGCAGGGCAAATATAATAATAGTACATGTCGTTACAGATACGTTACATTTTTGAAATACAGTGTAAACTCTATATACTCACTAGACGCTCAAGGGACCGTGACGTTATTGAGAATTTTCGTTATACAGAGAGAAATTAGCGTCAAAGTAAACTAAATGGAGCCAGAAAATTTAGACGTTTTAAGGAGTGAATCGTTATATCGAGTGACGTTTTACAGAGTTTACTTATTACGTTATTTTACCGTCTAAACGTGATAGAAGTGATATTCCGCCAATCCGCACGAAGCGTTAGGCTTCTTCATTTTATATGCGGACATGTTCGTGTTTCCCGATTCTTACAATTTCGGGAACTTCAATGGGAGAGCGAATGGCTGACTGCATCATCGCTTTCCATCAAGTGAGATGCAGTCGAAAGCACTTATTTTTTTATGAAAAACAACACACACATATGTTATATGTGATAGGGGATGTATTGGTCGCGCCAAACTTAATTACGGCTCTGAAGTTGGTCGCAAGAAGCGTCGCAGTAGCCAACTTTAGGTGTTAGTGGGGCGTAATGGTACCTTCTACTGTACCACACCCCGGACACTGCATACAACGGCCGTGAAATGACATTTCAAAAACAAATGACGGAGCAAATAAAATCACGGCGAAATCCCATACTTTCGAGAACCACACTATAGCCAATCTGTATCGATCTGGGTGACGAGGGGGTGAGGTCGAATTCTAGAGAGCGGCAGGGAGTTTTCATACTGTATGTTATGTTAGTACTAATACATTTACTTTTCTGTACTGTACCGATGCATACGGCAAGCACTCGCATCACAGTTCACATCAGTAATAAAATTTGGCGCGAGCTGTAACTACGCAGTAGAAAAAAATTTGTGGCGCGGAAAAGCCGGTCATCTGCAAACTAAAGAATAGGGATGACGAATGCTAGTCATCTGATTTACTTTTTATCATCTGTCGAAAACGACATTTTGTTCTAAAAATGTTTGAATACCTAGGCGTGACGGCATAGTTTTACAGCGTCATTGATGCTCATTTTGTGATTTTGGTTAATTAAAAATCGAAGACTTGATGGAAAACAAAACGAGTAAGGTTTTCCGAAGTTTAAGTAGGATGGCAATTTGGTGATCAAGAGTTCATAATTTATTTCTGATGCTGTCATCATTCCTATTGTGTGAGTCGTACAGAACTAGAATCGCATAGCAAGCAAAAATGTGGTATCGGCAAAGTTTTCCTTCATTTATTTGTGGTTTGGCTAGTGTTGCAAAAGAAAACTACCTATGGGCATTATAAGTTGCGCTAAACTGCACCTAAGACGACTTTTCAGTTCAACGGCAGACCTGTTCGTAAACCTATTACCTGCAGTGTGTGCTGGCACGGCGGTGACGTAATCAGCGTATGGTTGCAGCGGCGCTGGGCACCTGGGGGAGGCCAAACTCGTCCACGGCCACGCCGTCCTTGTTCCTCACGGAGTCCGCTCCCGGCTCCTTGTCCGGGGCCGCGGGCGCTTTGTGCACGTCGTCCAGATATGACGTGTCATCGTCAAGGGCAATTTCGTCACCTGGAGGGGTTTAACATAGTCATTATTGGGCATAAAATGAACGGTATTCTCACGTGCCCCCACTGTGCGCGGGAATTTGCCGCTAAGATCGGCTATGTTAGCCATATTAGGGCGCACAAACGCCATAACCCGGCCTAGGAGTAGTAAGCAGTCGCCATGGCCGAAATCGGCTGAGAAGGATAGTAGTAGTAGTAGTCGTATTGGGCATAAGAGCGTCGGTGGCGTAACGGTTAGGGCCGCTACCTCCTGTCCTAGGTCGTGGTTCGAATCCTGCAACGTACCAATGTGTTTTCGAATTTTGATTTCATACGTACGTTTATCCGACGTTCTTACGGTGAAGGAAAATATTTTGAGGAAACCTTCACACGCCTGCGGAGAAACTCAAAGGTTGTGTGTGAAGTCGACCAACCCTCACTGGGCCCGCGTGGTCGACTAAGGCCCTATCACCCTAATTCAGGGTAAGCTCGAGTCCGTCAGTGGGGACATATATGATCTGGTGTGATGATTATTGAGCATAGGCACATAGGTAGCTCATAAAACCGACGGTCGTAAAGGCAGTAAAGTTCTCGAGTAGCAACCGCGCACCGGAAGACGTGGCAGAAGCGTGGGCAGGTCTCGCACTCGGATCGACAACCTGATGAAGGAAAAGGTCACTCGCGGAAGTCGCAGGATGCAGGCATCATAAGACCGGTCGTTGTGGAAATCCTTGGAACGTGGGAGGCCTTTGTGCGGCAGTAGACGTCTTTAGGCTGATTTGATAACCATTTAGCCAACTTCACGAAGACCGAGCTATGCTCGGAATTTCCCTACGCGATCGAATCAAAAATGAGGAGATCCGCAGGAGAACCAAAGTAACCAAAATAGCCCACAGAATCGCTTGACTGAAGTGGCAGCGGGCAGGGCACATAGCTCGTAGAACAGATGGCCGTTGGGGCAGTAAAGTTCTCGAGTGGCGACCGCGCACCGGAAAACTTAACGTAGGCAGGCCTCCCACGCGGTGGAACAACGATCTGGTGAAGATCACAGATAGCCGTTGGATGCGGGCAGCGCAGGACCGGTCGTCGTGGAAATCCTTGGGGGACTCCTTTGTCCAACAGTGGACGTTTTTCGGCTGATATGATGATGATGAAACTTCACATAAATCTTGTATATATAAAAGGAAACCGTGACTGACTGATCTATTAACGCACAGCTCAAACCACTGGACGGATCGGGTTGAAATTTGGCATACAGATAGGAATTATAACTTAGGCACCCGCTAAGGAAGGTTTTTGGGAAATTCCTACGGGAACAGCAAAAAACGGGATCTGCGCAGGCGAAGCCGCGGGCAACAGCTAGAAGACTATACATGGTGGAAAAAACCAACCATTAAAAGTACCTTGAATAGAGAAATAAAGATTTTTTTATTTAAAAAAGTAAGTAAAAATACCTTCAAAGATTTTGGAAAAATTGCTACAGCATTTTACTATGTAAAATTGATAACAGGGAATTGTTTTTCTTAATAGACTTCGTTTCTGATAACTTGCATTTGCTAAACTGCATTTTAAGGCAAGAAGTGAAGACGTCCAAGTGTGTGTCGTACCACGCATAGTGTAGGTTTCCGGAGTCATTCCTTAAAAACTGTTTGTCTCACTAAATAAGCCATAATTAACGCCAGAAACGCAGACTTTGGCTAGCTATACCTATATCATGGAGACGGATCTTTAAATAAAATATGTTGTTAGAAAGCGCTTATTGTATTTAAGAAGACCAATTAATTGATACCCCAAACACAGCGGTGCACACAATATTTTAACCAAAAAAATTGCTTTACAAATAAACTATAGGTACATTTAATGATTTCAGATATGAGTCTCCTAGTTCCATATTGCATATTGTTCATTTGAGCTTAAAAGAAGTTATTGATAAAAAAAAAACGAGCGAGACCTACAGTACTCGCATATGATGTGTAAAAAATCACTGTTACACATTTCCGTCCCATTTCACGAAAATCACTCCCACAAATTGCAGGAAAGCGAGAGCAAAGCTCATTCGTCAGATCGAATAGCGCGCGCTTTCGCGACTTCCTGTTACACATTTCCGTCCCATGTTACACATTTCCGTCCCATTTCACGAAATCACTCCCACAAATTGCAGGAAAGCGAGAGCAAAGATGTTACACATCAAAAACTGTCCCTGTATAATCTAAAATTGTTAGAGGTGTAAGACTTAGTGGTTTCGATCAAGTTGTGCCTTATGGTTTAATTTTGAAGGCGAGGTATTGATTGGAACAGTTGTCTCTGTTTTTTTTCTTTACGTGTAAAGAGTTAAGAAAATAACCACACTTTTGCAGTTTTCAATGTTTTTACGTTTAGTTTCAATTTTCTGAATGAAAGTATAAAAAAATAATAACATTACTCACTTTGTATTATCATAACAAATATTGTTGTACATTTTTTTTATACTTCAAAATATTAGTCATAACCAGAGTTGAAAGTAACGGTGTAGAACTCTATCTTTGGGTTTTTTTTTCTATCGAGCCAAAACTGCTCAATCGTGTTTTTAATAGCATTATCAACACTAAGGGTATTTTTTCAACCTTGGGTTTTCTATCGTTTAGGAGTAATTGACGTCAATAATAACGAAAATCTGTAATATTACCGCCTTAACTATAATATGCATTACAATCGCCATAGTTAGACCAAATTTAAAATAAAAGTTTGGAGAAGAAGAGCTCTGGAAATATGTCATGGATAACAAGGGATTTGGAAATAATAAGATGGACAACCCGCAATATAGTATTAAAAAAAATTGCTTCAAATAGTTTATTTAATTCAAATTCCTTATCTAGATCATCCATTTGGCGAAAAAACGAGCTAATTTGAACAACAAGTGACAGTGACTGACATATTATTATAAAAACAAAATGGAGGAAACGCGTTTTGATACTATGAGGCTTTTGAAAGTTAAGTTGTTTTAAAGATGCTTTTCTGTAGGACAAGATGGACGACAAATAAGTTAGTGTAGAAGATGGCGTCTTATATCCATAAACTTTTGACATTATTACTTTTTTTTTCAATGTTGGACAAGATGCACTATGGAACTAGGCGACTCATATATTAGACAGAATAGACGAAAAAAAAACTTAACAATATTTTTTTTTTGGTTTCTTTTTTCCGGCTTACAAAAAGCGCGGAAAAGGCAAAGGTTACTAAGACCATACAGCCAGGTCTAACGTATTTAAGCTTCCTTAGCTTTTGGATTTGTAATGCTAGTGCCGGTGCATTACAAATCTTCTCTGAAGTTCTTGACAGCATTTGCAGCAGCTACATTCTGAGGTGGAACACCCAGTTGCTGTAAGGCGTCTATAAAACTGCACCTAGAGCAAGTTGGGTTCTCACGTCTTCTTTCGTTTTATTTTCTTGTTCTCCACATTGTTCACGTGCACTAGACGATTTTCTCCAAAATGCACCACTTTTTAAACAAAATCCTAGCAGAAAACAATGAAAAATCAACAAAATAAAACTACGAATGCGTCTACCACAAATCCCGCCAAAAAACTTCTTCCTTAACAATCACTTTCACTAGGAGTAAGTAAGAAAAAACCAAATAATTTGTTTGCTTATTTTAGTGAACTCTAATATCTTTATTTTTATCATAATTTTAAGTTGTCTTTCAAAATTTTGGGGACACAAAAAGCGTCAGTTTGGAGTTTAACATTTCGGAACTACTTATCAGCCTGCTGTGGCAAGTGATGATGGTAACCATCACATCAGCCTAAAGAGGTCCACTGCTGAACATAGCCCCTTCCCAATTAAGTTTTTTTTTTTATTGGTAAGCCTTTGGCATAATCTCACCTGACGGTAAGTGACGATGATGCCGAAGATGGAAGCGGGCTTACCAAGATTCCGCAACGCAATGGGTAACTGGCTATCTTATCTTCAAGCCGGAACAAATCAATGTTGTTAACATTGAATGCTAACTTATATGGTGTTTGGCGGCATATGATGGTGGTAGCTGGCCAGGCGGGCTTATAAAATGCCCTTCCACCAACCAAACTGAGTCTTACAAAGATAAGATTCCGCCGGGAATCGTACCCGCGACCTTCTGATGTGACGCTAACGGCCTTAACTATCGCCACGGAGGTGGTTCTGCCGTAATCGCCACGATTGGCAGGCGGGTTGGGGATCGCAGTGTGCGATGTGGTGACACAGTGAGCGAAAAGGATGCTGCTGCCCATCCACCGGTTTAGTCCTAAGTCGTCTCTTACGAGCGACACCCACGCGGTACATCCCGGACACTTCAAACAACGGGCGAGAAATGACATTTCTAAAAAAAAATAACTATTAGAATCCTCTAGATTATAACATAAATATTTACAACGGCAATATTATTGTAATGACGTAGTCTGACGTCACATCCTATTTCATTAGCCTTATGGGTGCGTGTGGGCTATTGCCACAAGCATGGTACCAATGTACCCCAATTAAAAAATATTAAAAAATACAGTCCATTTCATAAATTTACTGAAGGGCATTTTATTATTAGACCAGCACCCTTCAATGAAGATACAAATGAAATCACGGCGAAATTCTATACGTTCGAGAACCAAACTTAAACCAATCTGTATCAACCTGGGAGACGAGGGGGTGAGGTCGGAATCTAGAGATCGGCAGGTAGTGTCTATACTTTATGTATGTATGCGGATGGTGGCGCATCGGGAGCCGGGTCGTTCCTTTCCCTCTAATATGGTTGATGGGAGCGATGGCTGACTCTCGCGTTATACTCGTGACCGGGTGCTGTCCGTGTGAACTAGCCTACTCTTGTTAAATGCATTCAATGATTTTAAGCACATATAACTTTTCGTGTCATATTGTTCTCATGTTCTAATGACATAATCTGGTTTATATCAAGGATTTAATTTTGACGTTATTATCTAATTATTGTTTATTTCTGGGTCCTTCACAAATGACATTGTTATTATTATTTTATGACTTATCAGAAAGAGTGTAGTTTGCACCTATTTTGAATAAATATATTGAATTTAATGTTAGTAATAATATTATACTTTGCCCACGGGAAGAGATGGGATGGTCCTATTCTAAGTCGAAAATACAAAGAAACTTTTAATTCATTTTATGAGACCTATTCAATGATATCCCCCTGGAGAAGGTACACACCCCGGACACTAGATACAACGGTCGTGAAATGACGTTGCTAAAAACAAATAACGGAATGATTTTTTACGGAAAAATTGTTGGCAAACTTTTTCTGCGTGTCCTCCTGGGTTATAGCAGAAAAACAGCGGTTTATTCAGGTATTTGTTCCTGAGTAAATTTACCTTGCTGAGCTATGGCCTATTTGCACTGCTGCAGCACACCCACAGTGCTTTTTATTCTTTACTGTTTTTATTTTTTAAGCTTTTTATTTTGTTTTTACTTTGTTGCCCTAACACTCCGTAGGTTCTATATTTCATGTTTTCTATTTTTAATTTATCATGTGTATGTGTCTGCAGATACAAATAAAACAGTTTATCTATCTATCTATCTATCTATCAAACAACATAACGGCGAAATTCTATACGTTCGAGAACCAATCTATAACCAATCTGTATCAACCTGGGAGACGAGGGGGTGAGGTCGCAGGTGAGCGGCAGGGAGTGTCCATACTGTACGTTAGTACTAATATATATTATATACTTTGCCTGTGTCCTACCTATTGACAACTGTTTATTTTTCTAAAATGCAATTCATGTTACATGCCTCATGACTGCCTTTTTAACCTTCACATTTTCCCTGGTTGTAGTAAAATTTATTATGATATGGAAATAGTTAAGCCGCTACCTCCTGTCCGGGAGGTCGTGGTTCGAATCCTGCCATGCACCAATGTGATTTCGAATTTCGATATCATATGAACGTTTATCTGACGCTCTTACGGCGAAGGAAAACATCGTGAGGGAACCTGCACACGCCTGTGAAGAAACTTGAAGGTTGTGGGTGAAGTCGACTAATTCGCACTGGGCCGGTCGACTAAGGCAGGCGTCCGTAACTTGCTCAAGGCCACGCGTTATATGCCTACCGCTAAGCGTATCAGAGACGATACAACCGACAGTGGGTTGCCGCACGCCCGCCTGAGTTCTCGCACGTCACATTTACCGCTCTGACTATCGAAATGCCGAAACCACGCAATTATAATGCAGTGGATGGGTGTCACAGTCAAAAGACAAATGAAAATTTGTCATTTTTCAAGCGACTTCCAAAAAGGAGGAGGTTCTCAATTCGTCTGTATGTTTTTTTTATGTGTGTTACCTCAGAACTTTTGACTGGGTGAACCGATTTTTATGATTCTTTTTTTATTTGAAAGCTAGTGCTTCCCGTGTGGTCCCATAAAAAAATTCTAAAAATCGGTGTAGTACTTTATTAGAAAATTAACAAAAACCAAAAATAACAATGCAAAAATGTATAAGTTGATGCGATTGAAGTCGGTTTTTTAACGTGTTTAGCGTTTTCAATTATTTCATTGCCGAGAGACGAACAAAGGTAAGTTAATAATATTTTAAATCTTTTGTTTTTTTCGAATTCCCTTTTCTCGTTCCCTTACAAATTATCATCATTTATTACTTAAACTTAGAACAATGGTGGGTAGGTAACTACTATGTTAATAATCGTAAATTAAGGATTTTAGGTATTGTTTATGTGTTTTTTTATATAATTAATAGTTACCTACTTAATGTCAAAACATAGGTAGGTACCTACGTCGTCGTCGTGATCTAGGTAGGTATGTCATAGAATAGAAGTACTAACGCGCCGGCCACTCAGTAGCTGGGAGGCACTGCTATAGTTGTAAATAAAACCCCGCGCGCCGCCGACTTTTATTACCAGGACGAATGTAAACGAAAAAATCTCAAGAACTATAGCACAGATTACTAAATAGTTACTTCGTAGACTAAAGCTTGCATTCACAAGCCGTTTTTTGTTATGACTTGTAGATAGTAACAGAAAAACTATTTTATTATTTAATTATTTACGAGGTTTCGGATATTTTCCACATTAAAATTTAATAATCGGGAACTCAGGGAAGGGAAAAAAATCATCTAACATTTTATTAAACGCAAACATATTTGATCGACAGATATAAAATAATTGATTTTGTACAACATTCGTTTCATTACCAAAAAAAATCATAATAGGTACATAACAACCCTAGCACATTCGCTCGATGACGCGCTCGCACGTGGGTCGCGCGGCGGGCAAAACAATCTCAACTCTCTGTATGCGCAGTTATGGTACATTTCTTCTCGCTGCAAACAGCTGGTATATTTATTAAGATTTTGTAGGCTATTATAGCGTAGGTATTTACGCTTTTGTATGGGAGTGATGTATCTGTTACGAAGTACCTAACTATTTAGTAATCTGTGACTAAGGCCCGATCGCCCTAATTCAGGTTAGGCTCGAGCCCCTCGGTGGGGACGTATATGAGCTGATATGATGATGTATGATGGAAATAGTTAAATGAAATATGGAAATTCATACCTAGCGCATCAAGCTCAGCAGCTAGTTCATCATCATCAATCTCAGGCACACCGTACTGTCTGCCGAGAGCCTCCTGCACTTCATCAGCTTGCTCCAACATGTCAGCTAGGTCATCTTGAACATCCTGTCAATGTAATTATGGGTGACTGGTTGCTTAACTTCACGTTGATGGTTCTACTTATGAAACTAAAAAAATCGCATAAAAAAATCACTTTTCATACAAATTGATTAGCTGATAATGACAAGTGATAAGTTTGTATGAAATGTCCAGTTTTTTTTATTTGACCGAAGCTGTAGAACATAAGCTGTTCATTTTCATTAGTAAAAAAAGCCACGCGTTAGTGGCGTAACGGCTAGGGCTGCTACCTCCTGTCGAGGAGGTCGTGGTTCGAATCCTGCCACGCACCAATGTGTTTTCGAATTTAGATTACATATGTACGTCTGGGCCCGCGTGGTCGACTAAGGCCCGATCGCCCTAATTCAGGGTAGGCTCGAGCCCCTTGGTGGGGACGTATGTGAGCTGATATGATGATGATGATGTACGTCTACCGGAGAGGAGAGAGATAGGCAGGCCTCCCACGCGGTGGACCGACGACCTGGTAAAGATGGCGGGAAGCCGATGAATGCGGGCAGCGCAAGACCGGTCGTCGTGGAAATCCTTGGGGGAGGCCTTTGTCCAGCAGTGGACAATTTTCGGCTGATATGATGATGTACGTCTATCGGACGCTCTTACGGTGAAGGAAAACATCGTGAGGAAACCTGCACACGCCTGCGAAGAAACTCGAAGGTTGTGTGTGAAGTCGACCAACCCGCACTGGGCCCGCGTGGTCAACTAAGGCAACCAGGGTAGCCCCTCCTAGAGAACGTATATGAATCGAAGCACCAGTCATGAGGTTTGCAGTTATGTACTAGTCAACATATACAACAATTAAATATGATTACTTTTTTGCACACAAGGTGTTTAATGCATCAATGGGACCCTACGCTATTTTGACGGAAGCTGAAGATATATAAGGTCTACCAAAATTAGCTGAAACTATTTTAACTGGTGCTTCTACCCATGAAACTGAACAACTTTCCTCATGAAACCCATAGTTAAAGCTAAAAAAAAATGTGAATTACCATACTAAGTTGGCTGATCCAGTTAGTATGAGAGATTTGACTATGGGAAAGTTGTTAATTTTAATGGGCAGAAGCACCAGTTAAAATAGTTTCAGCTAATTTTGTTACAACTTATATAATACCGAGGGTTTCAACTTCCGAACCACCGTACCACTATTATACTCCACTCCAAGTATATAAGTGGTATGGTGGTTCAGAACCCTCGGTGCACAGTCCAACCCACTTTTGGCTGGTTTTTTTCATCTGGTAAGCCTTGGGCATTACTGTTTGCGGCTCGCGCACCACTCACCCTCAAAGAAAGTCATAATAAAAAACGATGTCCACGAGAGCGACGTCGCGAGAAAAAGCCAGTTTCTCTAATAAAATGACAAACCTCAATATTATCAATATTGATCTTCTTGAATTCTTTCTTCATCTGAGAGACACCGTCTTTCATGGCTGCAACAGTAGTCTGCGTGTCTTTTAGAGTTTGTGTTGCATAATTTGCTTGTTCCATATTAAATGATTGTGCTCGGAGGTTCTCCAACTGCTGTTCATACCTGAAATAGTGATAGCAGGCTATTTTAGCTTTGGTTACAATAAACTTTAGCGTGAGTGAATTGACACATTTTCTTTGCTCCTGCTCAAAAGCAATTTACAAATTTTATACCACAAAATTATCATTTCTCTGCCCTGTTAATTTTGAGGTCGGCCAACGTGGTTGTACTCGACTACGGCACAAAAGAGGGCTATGAGTTTAGCAGTCGATGTTTCTTTTCCATTCTTCCCTATTTTAGTCATCTCTACATTCACTTCTTAAGTACTCATAATATTTGATACATAATCCATCCATCTTTTCTTAGGTCTTAACTCATTTTTTTCACATGCATTTAATTGCATGTACAAACCATAAGACGAAGTAACTAGTATCTCATCTGTGCCATAAGATAAGATAAGATAAATATCCTTTCATCATATCAGCTCATATACGCCCCCACCGAGGGACACGAGCCTACCCTGAATTAGGGCCGATCGGGCCTTAGTCGACCACGCGGACCCAGTGCGGGTTAGTCGACTTCACACACAACCTGCGAGTTTCTTCTCAGGCGTGTGCAGGTTTCCTCACGATGTTTTCCTTCACCGTAAGACCGTCGGATAAACGTACATATGAAATCTAAATCCTTTACTTTCGTCAGTACGAGATTCTCCCCCTACCCTGACTTTACATTACGCAGGTGGCATTGTTTGTGCATAACCATCTGGACCGTTTTGAAAGAAGACGCGCGAATGAGCAAAATCTTCGTAGTAATAGGTACGAGGGCCAGTTAGCAGACCAGCATCATAAACTAAAAAAATCTGAACAGTCCATTTATGTGATAGGACCTGAAATCTACAATCGGTTGCCCGCCGCCGTAAAAAATTCAGCTTCCACAAATGTCTTTAAAAAAACTATGAAAAAGTATTTTATAGTTACGAAGATTTTTTTAAATCGACTAAATTACATATAACGTAATTATTTTTTTTTTAATTGTGTACATTTTAGTATAATTAATTCTTTAGTAATGACATTTATATTTAAATTTTATGATTTTATAAAATCTCATTGGAAATATAACAATTTGTTACTAATAAATATTTTCATTTCTTTATTGCACACCAAATATACAAATATGAAAAACTTATTAGCTAGCAAAATACACAATGATATGCAAAGGCGGACTTAAGCGATTTCTTCCAGTCAACCTTTTGTGAAAGGAGGAGACGAGAATGTGAAACAATAGCGGGTGGGTGCATGTGCAACTAAAAATTCTAAACCTTGCTAATTTAAAATTTCTCCTTTTGTACTCAATCCTAATCTTGTCCATCCTTGTTACTCCACACAATTTGGCACGCAACATCCATGTTTCATCTGTCCCTTCAGTGGCCCAACACTGCTAGGAGGTTACAAATGTTTGCATTCACCACAGATCTACTACAAATAGATTTATATATATCGTGGCCACTACAATAGCTCTCGCTTTAACCGTATTAAGCGTTTGTATTGCCACCTTAATATTATTTCCATTAAGTCAGGGTAAATTTCAATGTTATCAGCGCGACCTAGCGCCTTTGTAGGAGATCTGATGAAATTTAAGTAATTCTTTCAAAAAGCATTTGTACAGCTTTATTTTTCAATATACCTCTTAAAAATCAGGGGTCACATAGAAATCTACAAACATATTATATTATTTTTATTAGGTAAAATTTAAATTTATTTGGCAACATTGAAAGAAACATTGAAAGAAACATTGTTTGGCTAAAAAACTGTCAGATTTTGACAATTAGCCAGCAAAAAAGTGGTCATGCCTAGTATCCTTCTTTTTCCAACAATTTCTTTACTAATCTATTTGTAGTAGATCTGTGGCATTCACATTTGCATAATGTGAATATTCACATCATTTTGATCATTAAAATTATTTGCATCACTTGATGCAAATATTTGGGAAGGTTTTAGATGTTTTATATATATATGAGATAAATGAGAAAGAGAAATTGGCGATAAAGCAGCAAAATCATTGTACCTAAAATATAATTTAGGGATCGTTCAACAATTACGTGATCATTTTTGGCCGTTTTTTTAACCCCCCCCCCCCCCCCCTATGTGATCACAGCGTAATCTTTTGTTTTTTAACCCCCCCCCCCCCCCCACCCCTCGCCTTGATTACGTAATATATACCCAAAATACTTACTTCCTCCGAAGTCGATAATATATGCCGAAAAAGTATAAAAATACTGAATCTGGTCACACTGTTCCACAGTTTGTCTATAGCAGGGGAAATCCCGTTCCATCTATCTAATAGTTAGTGTTACCAGTAGTAGACTTCAAAATTGGACGTAAATATTTTAAATATTTAGTTTATAAAATGATAACGTAATCATGGATTCTCCCTCCCCCCCCCCCCAAATAATCCAGATGTATATACAAGCATCTGACCCCCCCCCCCTTCCGGTGATCACGTAATTGTTGAATGATCCCTTACTGTTCCTTCAACTTTAATTTGTTAAACCAATTTTTGTTACATTCACAATAAAAGTGATGGTTAAACCAAAAACTAATGTTCTTAATTAACTTTTGTATCCAATGGCATTCCCGTTTGCACATTCACATCTCAAATATTGAATGTCCAAAATATGACATTCGTAACATCCCTAATCCATACAAGAAAACAGGTTGCATAATAGTTTTAATCTACTCTCATATAAATTCTAAATATAAACTTTAAAAGGAGTTTATATTGACATACTTACTTTTATATACAATATATACTTTTAAAAAAAATTCAAAATAGATTATTTTTTTATCCACAATTGATAAGCCCTTGGCTCTATCTCACCTGATGGTAAGTGACAATGATGCCCAAGATGGAAGCAGGCTAACCAAGATTCTCCAATGCAATGGGGATCTAGCTATCTTGTCTTCAAGCCGGAGCACGTCAATGCTGTTAACACTGATGTTTGGCGGCAAGACTTAAATAAGATGCTGGTAGCTAGCCAGGTGGGCTATGAAAATGCCCTACCACCAACCAAACCAAGTCTTAATGGTTGACCCCGCCGGGAATCGAACCCGCGACCTCCTGGTGTGAAGCGAATGGACTAACCGTTACGCCACGGAGACGGTTAAAAATCATATTATAGTGCGGCCGTCCAGAGAATGTTGATTTGACACTTCAAGACAGCGATAGAATGTAACATTCAATGAATCTCCGCAATTGTAAACAAATCAATCTTTAGTTTCTAAGCTTAAAAAACATGAAAAAAACATTTTTTTTACTAAATAATAGTAACCAAACAAATATTTAGTTTTATGTTTATGTATTTTGTAATTATATGAAACGTTGGTGAAACGTTTGCGTTCTATGGTCATTTCTTCTTAATAATAGTGATGTTACCACATGTAACCATTGATAACATATTTGTAACTATTATGAATATATTATAATAATTCATTAACACACAAACAATTATTTCTTGTTGCGTCAATCAACCAACCATAAAAGTTTCAGGCATAAAAGTGATATATAAGGCACAATAGTAGATTGTACAGCAAGAGAATAAAACAAGCCATTTTACCCGAGACGTTCATTTAGCAAACTGAGCCAGTATGGCGAGGGTGGATAATCACGTCGAGGGTTAAATAGATTTCATGCTCGAGTTTCACACTCTGCTTTTCACTTCGATTGCAAGGAAATAATAAAAATTCAACCACAATACAACAAATTTGGCTAATTTTGAGGAATAACTAGTTTCTTGCCGCATAATTTTTCTTATTTACCACCCCCTTCACCCATTACCACCCCTAAAATTGACGGTCCACAAAGTACACTTTAGCCTTGGGTTTGGCAACACTATTTTGGTAATGGTTATTTTATTTCGATATAATATGTTACATCTACATGATAGGTACAAAGTATTTACTATGGATGTCTATGGGCACATCACTAGTTACATCAAACTAGCATATGTCAAATCAGCATTCTCTGAACGGCCGCAGTATACAACACTTTTTCTCTAACAAAATAATTTTATAAAATATTTTTTCACTTCTCATGCTCGAATAGTTGTTATTTATTTCGAGAGAAGACTGCAAAAAATAGTTTTTCATGCTCTTGTGCATTAAGCAATTTTTTTAAGACTAAGGCAATAAGGCCTTTCAGCCACATATACAATTACACCTTCATTTAATAGATATGTTTTGAATTTTTATGAGATTTAGGTTATATCTTAATTTAATTATGACATATGTGTTGCTATCTAATAACAAAAATATTAATATGGGCGTGCATATACGTAAAAACCAAATAATGCCACTATTTATAACTTGGCAATAAGGATCTGACCATAGTAAAACGTCACAAGCTCAAAAATTTTAAACAATCAAGAAATATTGTATGTTGGGAAACTAATTATTCACCAAAACTAGCCAAATTTGTTGTATTGCAGTTGAAAATGTCTACGAGTGACAATCAAATACTGATTTGAGTCTAAAACTAGAGCATAAACCCATTATACTCTCGACGTGAGTGGATACTCTCACCCTACTGGCTCAGGGTAAAATGACTCGTTTTATGCTCTTGTTGTACAATCTACTATTTTTACCATTATGATACAGGAAAAATCCAAGAAGTGAATATTGTCAAGGAGATTCCAACAAATTATTTTTCTTATAATGGAATGCATGCAAGGTGCTCCTTTTTATAGCATTACAAAAAAGTTTTAGTGTTATCATATGTTTGATGTACTGAATTTCATGGGATTTTTTTAACTTTCATCATATATTTAGTAGGTTCAATCCCAATGTATGAGATTAGATGTTAGATTAGATGTTCTTAGTAGTCCTAACTTAATTAAGCACAGATTACATACTTACACATTTTAAAATCTCACCAACGGAGGAGGGGGGTTGAAAAATTGCTGAAATTGCCTCACACCATTTATAGATTAGATGCCGCCCCCAAATCACAAAACATATATTCATGTCAAATCATGTGTTAAAGTTCTACTGATTTTTTCAAGCCAACACTCTACTTTCCCGGTCTGTTTTGGACACCAATAAGAATAATGTCATCAGTAAAAAGCATGCACCTCTAAGATACTTAATTGATTATCTAGGTACTGGGAGAAAGAGGTAATGGCTCAACATTTCATTTAAATACACAGAAGCAATTTGGATCCTCCTGTTTGTCTGTTGTCAATGAATTCATACCCAGGAGATTGTAATTGATGAAAACCACATCGAAAGCGAGGTGTTACCTTTGGCAGGACAAAGTAAGCTTACAAACACCCTTCATCCCAATATCAGAAAGCCTTTCCCCTGGACATAACTTGCCATGGCCGGTTTGGAAGTCTTTAAACAGACTCCGGACCCAGACCGGTCGGAGCAAAGAAAACATGGTCAGGTGGGGATTTTTGGGTGAAAGTGATATAAACTGTTTGTGCGGTGCAGTTCAAACGATGACACATTTAACATTTTGCCCTGCGTGCCCTGTGTGCCCCTACATATGCACGCAGGAAGACCTCATGACAGCAGCTGATAATGCTGTTAACGTGGACAAATTCTGGGCTGCTACAGTGTAGTGTCTGCCATCGACACGCTAAGAAGAAGACCACATCTCCAGTAAAATAAAATGCTAAAATGGTTCACTTACGCCCTAACAACCTCCCTCCATTTCATCATCATATCAGCCGACAGACGTCCACTGCTGGACATAGGTCTCCCCCAAGAATTTCCATGATGACTGGTTCTGCACTGCCCATATCAAACGGCTTCTTGTGACCTTCACCAGGACATCAGTCCGAGTGGGAAGCCTTCCTACGCTACGTTTTCCGATACTCTAAATTGATATATTTTTTTGACAGCAGGTACCTAGGCATTTCATTAAGTTAGTTTGATAAAATTCACGATGACTTGTGATTAATAATCATGGTATACATATGATAGTAAGTCATAATTGAATTACCTATCTCAGTGATTTTACAAGTGTGCTTGATGTTTGTTATCGTGAGTAATTATATGTTTTCGTAAAGATATAGGTAAAACTATTTTGATTTAACCTAACATTCCAATATGTTTTCGTAAAGATATAGGTAAAACTATTTTGATTTAACCTAATATTCCAAAGTAGGTTATCAAAAGTTCTGTCCTAATAAATCCTTAAATTAATTTTTAAACCACTCTCAAATTGTCTTAAAAATAACCATAAATAAACATTTTATTTGCATCTCTCTGTTTACACTCTAAGGCTTCAGAAGTCAGTTCTTACCTACCTGTGCTATGTACCCCCCATTTCCATAATAATATAAAAAATCCTGCGAAAGATATCTATAGCCAACCCCATTATTTATAATGTAATTAGTAATTACACAAAAACAATTTGGAGACACATACGGGTTAGAGTGGAAATACCTACATTTTCTTTTGCTTCAAGACTCGCATAGCCTTTTGTTTGACGGAGTTCTTGGCAGGACCCTCTCGCATCTTATTCATTTGATCCTTGTATTTTCGAAGCTCAGACTCCAGTTTCTGCACTTTTTGCTCGATGTTATCCGCCCTAGAGTCCACCTGATAAACATAATGTTTCAAATAGAACCCATTCTTGCAAGACAGGCGATGAATCATTCAGAAAATAGGCGATGAACAAAAATTAGCTTTTCTCTCTACTTACATTGCCGATACACTCAGTAATGCTGGGCCCGGGAGTCTTGGGCTTCCCTCTTCCGAATATTCTGTTCATTGTTGGATTTTACCACAAATAATTGCTAAAAAAACGTAAATATTCAGAACTATCAAGCAGTTTCACAACAAATTTTTTGACAATGACATGACATGACTGAAGAACAAAAAGTATAGAATATAAAACAAACACTACATTTGAAGACAGTAGGTAAGAAATAAGAAATTAAATTTTGCTTCAACAAAGTATAATAATGTTGATTTTTGGAGTAAATGTACTGAATTCTCCTTGAAATGCTACGACTTAGGAGTCACCTATAAGCAAGACTCTTACTTTACTTGCAGCCGTGGTATATATTTTAGATATACTTTATGCAAATAACCAAGGAGTATAGAAATCACTTGCAAAAAAACGTAGTGATTACATGCTCAGTGCTTGCAAATAACTCGTCGAGATTTGAACTGTCATTTCATTAGTAAATTGGCGCTATTTTGAATAATATTAGTTGTACAAACACAAAAAAAGTCTTTATTTTAGTAATTGTTCCAATTTTAGTGAACATTTGAATTAATTTAATTTTTTTTTTTTTTTGTTTCTTCGCCCTTTTAGGGCAGGCTAAGGCTCATTGGCCATACCGCCTAGTCTTCAGTATATGTTTTTCAGCAGTATTATTTTGTAGAATTCACGTCTTCAGTATATTTTTCAGATTATGTAGTATTTTTCTTCTTTTCAGTCATCAAGGTCACTATTTCTGCACGTTCACATCATATCATTGTCTATAAACTACCTAACCTACATACTCTAGCAAAATGATAGCACTTTTGCTAAAGCTTGCACGGACTTCTTGTGGGAACTCGAAACACAGTATACACACTTTTATTTCATTATCCTACACAAGAAACACGTAAATGATACTTCGCTGATAAATACACTATCAATATTACACATCGAAAACCACTAAATGTATTTTTTCGGATAATAAAAGAAAAATGACAAACTGAACGCTACAAATTCCCGCCAAAAAGTCTGAATTAATTTAACATTCCTTTTTTCTTCATTAAATATCTATTTTTGCTTAAATGTTTCTTTTTCTCGGAGTCGGTATAGGCCACAGATCACTACTATTATATAGTAGCAAGCTATAGGCACAGTCTAAGAATCCATACAGTCCAAAGAGAATATAACAAACTACGTTTTTAATACAGTCGTCCAACGCCTATAATAATCGCGTCGTCGCCGATTTCACGAGTCACTGATCACAGTACCAAGGGTTGTCACAATACTTGACAATTAAATGAAAGAAAATGCCATTACGTAGAAAAAATACTTCAAAAGTGTAAAATCGATATTTGAAGGTACCTTAGATCTCTGATCAAGAATCCGTTGTCAGAATCAAAAAATGGCGGCCATTTAGATTTTTTTAGTTACTGAACCGATTGCTTCCAAAATCGATATCTGACGTCTCCTCAGGTCACTAATCAAATCACGAATCCGTTGTCAGAATTGAAAAAAGTGGCTGGTATTTTTAACTTTTTAGTTACTGGACCGATGGTTTCCATAAACGATATCTGAGGGTCCCCGAAGTCCCTTATCAAGAATCCGTTGCCAGAATTGAAAAAAGTGGCTGACATTTTGAACTTTTTCAAAATCGATATATAAGGGACCTCAAAGACCCTCAGATATCAATTTAGGAAGCAATCGGTCCAGTAACTAAAAAGTTCAAAATGATGGCCACTTTTTTCAAATCAGGCAACAGATTCGTCAGATCCCTTTACGCGGGAAGCGGCTCACTTCATACCTGATTATGGAGCGAAAACTATCGCTGCGTTGTTCTATCGTTTGCTAAAGCTCCTTGATAAGACAAGGATAGAGTTAGGAATGAGTGCAAAGCCAACGGTGAATGATTTTCGATAGAAATCTCCTTCGAATCAGTCAGTGCATTCAGCCGCGCCCGGGCGGTGCGCGTACCTGTTTTTAAAGTGATTGTTTAGTGATTGTTTTGTTGTTTTGCATAGAAAAACTCGGTGTTGTTGAAATTCCCAATAAACTGGGTAAGCAATACAATGTTATTATATTATCTATTGTTATTGTAGCATTCACAGTTCACGTTTTCATACGTTCAAGTGCAATACCTACTAATACCTACTTACCCTATCTTTGGCCGAGACTGTTGAATTATATTTCACAAAGTTTAATACACAAATATTTTAGTCAGATAGTCAGTTTATGACGATTTCACCGTTATAAGTTTTATATATAGTGTCCATACAAAGATATTGAGAAATAATTGTTTTTGTAACCCTTGACAATAATGGCGACCACCCACAAAAAGCCCCCACAGTTGAAGCAAGATGGCGCAGCTGGCAGCGCCAGCTGATTCGTCCTCGCCGCGGACCAGAACTAGGCATTTGCCAGGGGAGTGGATAAGGGACCTCAGATATAGATTTTGGAAGCAATCGGTTTAGTAACTAAAAAGTTCAAAATGGCGACCGCTTTTTTCGATTCGGGCAACGTATTCGTGATAAGGGACCTCAGGGACCCTCAGATATGGATTTTGGAAGCAATCGGTCCAGTAACTAAAAAGTCAAAATGGCGGCGGATTTTGTCAATTCGGGCAACGGAATCGTGATAAGGGGCCTCAGGGACCCCCAGATATCGTTTATGGAAGCCATCGGTCCAGTAACTAAAAAGTTCAAAACGGTAGCCACTTTTTTCAATTGGGGCAACGGATTCGTGATAAGGGACCTCAGGGACCCCCAGATATCGATTTTGGAAGCAATCGGTTAAGTAACTAAAAAGTTCAAAACGGTAGCCACTTTTTTCAATTCGGGCAACGGATTCGTGATAAGTTACCTCAGGGACCCTCAGATATCGATTTTGGAAGCAATCTGTCCAGTAACTAAAAATGGCGGCCACTTTTTCAATTCTGACAACGGATTCGTGATAAGGGACCTCTGGGACCCCCAGATATCGATTTTGGAAGCAATCGGTCCAGTAACTAAATAGTTCAAAATGGCGGCACCTTTTTTCAATTCTGACAACGGTTTCGTGAGGAACTCAGGGACCTTCAGATATCAACTTTGGAAGCAATAATTGTTCCGGTATTTATAAAATTCAAAATGCCGGCTACTTTATTCAATTCTGACAACGGATTCGTGATTAGTGACCCAGGAGACTTTAGATATCGATATTGGAAGCAATCGGTTCAGTAACTAAAAAATCAAAATGGCCGCCATTTTTTGATTCTGACAACGGAATCTTGATCAGAGATCTATTTATTTTATTATATCAGCTCATATACGTCCCCACCGAGAGGCTCGAGCCTACCCTGAATCAGGGCGATTAGGCCTTAGTCAACCACGCGGGTCCAGTGCGGGTTTGTCGACTTCTCACACAACCTTCGAGTTTCTTCGCAGGCGTGTGCAGGTTTCTTCACGATGTTTTCCTTCACCGTTAAAGCAATCGGTAAGTATATTGAAAAACTCATTGGTACATTGGCCGTCCAGATTTGAACCCGGTACCTCTGGTTAGATGGACCGAGTCGTTACCGGTTGAGCCACCGACGCTTATCGTTACCGGTTGAGCGAGATCAGAGATCAGAGATCTAAGGCACAGATTACTAAATAGTTACTTCGTAACAGATACATCACTCCCATACAAAAGCTTAAATACCTACGCTATATTAGCCTACAAAATCTTAATAATAATACCAGCTGTTTGCAGCGAGAAGAAATGTGCCATAACGTGGCCATAACTACGCATACAGAGAGTTGAGATTGCGCGCGACCCACGTGCGAGCGCGTCATCGAGCGAATGTGCTAGGGTTGTACATATGATGATTTTGGTAATGAAACGAATGTTGTAGAAAATCAATTATTTTATATTTGTCGATCAAATATGTTTGAGTTTAATAAAATGATAGATGCATTTTTTCCCTTCCCTGAATTCCCGATTAATAAATTTTAATGTCGAAAATATTCGAAACCTCGTAAATAATTTTAACTAATAATCAAAAGGGAAACAGGAGCAAAGCGGAGAAAAATCAATCAAAGTTGGCTTTTTACTTGAGTTGACGGAGAATTTCATACCTACTATTCATACAAAAACATTCCCCAAGAGGGCCTCATTGTGAGCTTGAATTATTGTTATTTTAAGTGAAAGCTAGGTAAAAAAGTAACGAAAATAGTTTTTCTGTTACTATCTACAAGTCATAACAAAAAACGGCTTGTGAATGCAAGCTATAGTTTACGAAGTAACTATTTAGTAATCTGTGCTACAGTTCTTGAGATTTTTTCGTTACATCGTCCTGGTAATAAAAGTCGGTGGCGCGCGGAGGGGGGGCTTGATGGAGTTATTTCGATGACGTAATGGTACTTGACAAATTAAACCTTGGATTTTGGTTTTAAACGGTTTATTTTTACAGTAGCTATAGAAGTGCCCCCCAGCTACCGAGTGGCCGGCGCATTAGTACTTCTATTCTATGACATACCTACCTAAATCACGACGTCGACGCTAGGTACCTACTATGTTCTGACATTAAGTAGGTAACTGTTATTATATTAAAAAAAACACAAATAATACCTGAAATCCTTAATTTACGACGATTAACATAGTAGGTACCTACCCACCATTGTTCTAAGTTTAAGGAATAAATGATGATAATTTGTAAAGGAATGAGAAAAGGGAATTCGAAAAAAACAAAAGATTTAAAATACTATTAACTTAGGTACCTTTGTTCGTCTCTCGGCAATGAAAAAAATGACAAATTTTCATTTGTCTTTTGACTGTGACACCCATCCAGTGCACAATAATTGCGTGGTTTCGGCATTTCGATAGTCAGAGCGGTAAGTGTGACGTGCGAGCACTCAGGCGGGCCTGCGTCAACCTACTGTCCGTTGTATCGTCTCCGACACGCTTAGCGGTAGGCATATAACGCGTGGCCTTGAGCAAGTGACGGACGCCTGTCTAAGGTACCTTCAAATATCGATTTTATACTATTGAAGTAATTTTACTACGTAATGGCATTTTCTTTCATTTAATAGGCAACATGCAATATTTTTATTTTTGCTTTCATTTTAAAGAAATTAAAGCAAAATAAGCAGAATAAACCAGGAGTATATAAAAAAAAATAAAAAAACTTGTTTTTTTAATTTTAAATGCGGTTTTAAAGTAACCGTTTAAATTTGCGCGCGCACACGGACGTATAGTTCCGATGACGTCACTCCTGTCTGTCACTCAGACCAAAGAGAATATAATACATTGTAATTTATTTATTTATTATTGTAATTTATTGTAATTGTAATGTATTATATTATCTTTGGTCTGAGTGACAGACAGGAGTGACGTCATCGGAACTATACGTCGGTTTGCGCGCGCAAATTTAAACGGTTACTTTAAAACCGCATTTAAAATTAAAAAAACAAGTTTTTTATTTTTTTAATATACTCCTGGTTTATTCTGCATGGAGTTCTTTAAAATGAAAGCAAAAATAAAAATATTGCATGTTGCCTATGGTACTGTGATCAGTATTTAATAAAAGTCATTTGGCAACACTGGCCGGGCCTTGGATAATTTTGGAGTTTTTTGGCGGGATTTGTGGTGGACGCATTCGTAGTTTGTTCGTAGTTTTATTTTGTTGTTTTATCATTGTTTTCTGCTGGGATTTTGTTCAAGAAGTGGTGCATTTTGGAGAAAATCGTCTAGTGCACGTGAGCAATGTGGAGAACAAGAAAATAAAACGAAGGAGGACGTGAGAACCCAACTTTCTCTGGGTGCAGTTTTATAGACGCCCAACAGCAAGTGGGTGTTCCACCTAAGAATGCAGCTGCTGCAAATGCTGTCAAGAACTTCAGAGAAGATTTGTAATGCACCGGCACTAGTATTACAAATCCAAAAATAAATGAAGAAAGTGAAAATTATTTACGAACCCGGCTGAAGGACTAGTTTCCATGGCCAAGAAAAATTCACAACAACTTGGATAATTTTCTACGGAGTTTGGTTGTTCTCGTAACTCGTTGTTCTTCTTTGAATTGAAAGTTTTCGAAATTCGTGTGCGAGAAAACCTTTGTGAAAACAATCCTTTGTATAATATAATATTATCATCAATTTATGAATTGAAATTTGGATTTGTTATTTTATGAGACCATACAGAAATGACATCTAACGATATACTGGTGAGCAAGGTTGGTGAAAACTTCATTTCAAAACTTTACAGGGGACCTTTAGGTTTTTTGATTTGTTACCAAATTATTTGAATATTTATTTTATTTCCATTGTGAAAGGTTCCATACCAATGCCGTATCTAATATTAACAACAAGGCATCGATTTCTATAGATAAATAGTTTCTGTTCAAAGAATTTCATGGTGAGATCCCTAATAAAAGTAATAAATATCAATGAATCAATTCCAATTTCCAATCCTAGAAGCTATGTTATATAGGAGTATTTTTATTATTAGTTGGGCTGCACTGGTGTTGATTTGTGAAAACACAATTTGACATAATTGACAGGACTAAACTAAATTTAAGCATTCTGTCCTTGTCTTTTAGATACAGTAAGAAAAAACAGAATGCACAAAGTACAATGCTTCAGAACGTCTCAACCTGCCCCAAACTTTCATCGACCAACAGATTTGAAATGTATCTCAATCGAAACATATTTTTTGGGGGTATAACTTTTTACTACTGCGACATTCCTCAAATATGCGGGATATTCTGGGAGAATTGTGTTGTAATTTTTTCTTTTATTTTTAATATATAATATTGTGTTAGACCCGTCCTCCCGCTCCAACAGACCCTTTATATGTGTCAGTAGTTTCTTATGGATCTATAAAAAAAAACAAGCAACCAGTTTTGACCTCAACATCTATGGGGTTTGAAAATAAAATAAAATAATGTATATCCCTCTATAACATAACCCAACCCTTTCACCGATCAACATATTTGAAATGTATCTCAAACGTAACATCTTTGTAAGACGAATACTTTTTACTATGGCGACATTCCTCAAATATGCGAGATATTCCGGTAAAATCGTGTTTTAATATTTATGTTTAAAAATAATTGTAGAAGCCCGTCCTCCCCCACCAACAGACCCTTTATATGTATGAGTAGTTTCAAGACCAGTTTTAACCTTTCCTGAAAATCCATAATGTTTGGAAATAAAATTAAATATATCCCTCCGTAACCTAGCCCAACCCTTTCACCAGCCAACAGATTTGAAATGTATCTCAAAAGTAACATAGGAAGACAACTTTTTACTATGGCGACATTCCTCAAATATGCGGGATATTCCGGGAAAATCGTGTTTTATAAAAATATTTTATTATTTTATTTCCAAACCCCATAGATATTGAAGTTAAGACTGTTCGCTAGTCTTTATTAAGATCATTATGAAACTACCCTGACAAATATAATTGGTTTGTTCACAGGTATACAATATGTATTGGACAGATCCCATACAAAATTGATCATTGTCCTTTACTTTAGTCCTGTCAAATAAATTAAATTGTGTTACATTGAATCAACCCCACTGTCATATTTAAAAACCAATCTTTGAGGAAAAAAGTAGTTAGTGTTACAAGGCCTCAATTAATTATTTTCTTTGTGTGTATAAAATTGTATTTTGTCTTCTGCAATAAATCTGATATTATTTTTAGTGTAGTCACTACTTAGCAAGTGCCTTAACAAATCAGCAAAGGATGATTTTTGCATTTGTATGAGTTTACACCTACCGATAGTGTAAATTCATAATCTGAATTCAGAAAGCCCGGATTTGTGTTTAATTTCATTATGCTTCACACATGTTGGGACTTTTTCCACATCCGGGCTTTCTGAATTCAGATTATGAATTTTCTGGCTGTGTGAGGCCAGGCTAAAGCTTCTCTGACAAAAAAATATTATTATTATTTTTTAATAGGTGAGCAGCTTGTATGTCTGTTTTAGTGTTAATTTTTACAATTTTTTTTTCTTTTTCAAAGAATATTCTGTGTGGCAACAAGGCATGTGGGCCACACAGTTGGTCTTGGGACATTCCACTGGTCATCGGGATGGAACAGCATCACCTCCTCAACTACGCTGTGTTGATACTAAACCGAGCCATTACACAGAGTGAAACCTTCATGAGACAGTTTTGGAACAATGGTAAGGACTATGTTTACTTTATATAACAATGCTCGCCTGCATAGACATAGTTTTTTGAATGTCTTTGAGGGTGAGCATAGACATGAGATTTCTCCAGATCTCTCACGAACTATATTGGGCTATTCTGATTAGCAGTCTATGTCATTTCCCACTCCCTCAACAAATTCTTAAAAAAAAAATCACTACAATCTGTTGCTTCGTAATCAGGTTGTAATTGGAACAAATCGTTGCGACGCCGACGTGCGTGTGCATGGAAATGAGTTTTCCCCAGATCCCTCAGGAACCATGTCAGGTTATGCTAATTAGTAAATTATATCATTCCCCACCCCCTCAACTATCTATGTGCAAAAATCACAACAATCCATTGCTTCATTGTGATGTTAAAGAAATTAACAAAAAAAAGGAGTACCTATGTTTTCAATTTCCTGCGGAACTGCATTGGACTATGTTTTTTCACAGGATAAAAAGTAGCCTACGTCCTTCCCGGTGACACAGGCTACCTGCACGCCAAATTTCATCAAGATTGGTGGTGGTGTTGTAGCAAAAAAAGGTAACAAACTAACACATTTTCACATTTATAATATAGGATAAGGATTGTTTCTTACTCATTTTAATGTGGTTCCTTACAAGTATAAAAAAATATTTATACCTACTTACTGTGGTTCCTTACAAAATTTATTGATACTCATCTACTGTTTTCAAATTGAACTCCAAACCTTGAGACATATCATCATCATCATGTTAGCCAGAAGATGTCCACTGCTGGACAAAGGCCTCCTTCAAGGATAAGTGACTTTAATGCTCAATAATGTCAGTAATATTAATAAGGACATTAAGAAAATGATATTGATCATAGACATTAATTGATATAGTATAAATGTTTCTGATCATAGACCATGAGCTTGTAATTCCAATAAAATCAAAAAAACATACATTTTCCATGTTCATACTGTATTTTTTATTGATTTTTAGGACTTTTTAAATCAAATAAGAGCATGTCATTGATCAATTGACTAAATGTTTATTGTACTTTGCTTGAAATGTCTTCGTATTGGTCAAACATTGATTTTCTTATCCTTAGCTTCAGTTCGAGCAACTGTAGACGGTGGTACAAACAAATGGGATCAATACTTGGAAACGTTATCTCCAGCAGCACAGGAACTTATGAAGTTACCGGACATAGTCTGTGGTGACTTTGACTCCATAACCAAGGAGTGCTTGCAAAAATATAAACAGAAAGGTTGTAAGGTGAAAATGTTACATTAGCTATCTCTTTTGTCCATTTTTCTTGTGGTGAATGCTGGTGAAAATACTGGATGTTTTTAGGGTGCCATTACCCAAAGGGTGCCAACAGGATCCTCTTACTAAGCGTCTGTTGCCCATCTGAACGTCTGCCTGTCAGCAGGCTGTATTTCATGAACCACAATAGATAGACAGTTGTAATGTTCAAAGATTGTGTATTTCTATTGCTGCTATAACAAAAATAGTAAAAATAAATTAAAAAATTAAAGTGACACCCATACAAGGAAAATGTTTTTTTTGTATAGTGATAAGGAACCCTTCGTGTCCAACTCTCACTTAGCCGGTTTTTTAATAGTGTGTAAGCTGTGAAAGCTTTACTCATAAACTACTGAATTCTAAAAAAAAATGACTGCCCATACAATGATGGTCATTGGGCTGTTCGATTTGTATGAAAAGTCCAATTTGAATGCGAATGTTGTTTAGTTTTAATAGTAGAGCCTACCCTTAATGGCTTGCACACTGTTTAAAACAGACGCACATGGTGAATATGTGAGTGTTCCTGGTTTGATTATGAAACCCTAAAAAGTCCCTGTATAGAGTAATTATTTCTGGTTTTTCTGCTTCTTATCCTAGCCATTTTACAAGCTTCCACTGTTAAAAAAATCAAAATTTCATAAAATTGTCATGTGTAAATTTGTTTTAAATTTTATTTCACAGACAGTACATACTCCAGACCAAAATCACACAGATTTCACAAAATCACTCATTGAAGTACAAAAATTTTCCAGGGAAAATCACATTGAGGTCAGTGTAATGAATATTTTTTTCTTATCTTTTGGTATAATAATAAGCAGTTAAACATACCAGGCCTCCCACTTGGTGGACCTACAACTTGGTAACCATCGCGGGAAGTCGCTGGATGCGGGCAGCGCAGGACAGGTCAATGTTAAAATCCTTGGGAAGGCCTTTTATCAGCAGTGGATGTCTTTCGGCTGATACGACGAAGAAGCATGCCCTTGTAACACAGAAGTTCGATGTTGTATGGAGTACTGTTAACACCTATGGGATGAATCAGCCCGCTATCGGCTAGATACCTTGGATGCCGTCGACCGTCGCGATCGGAGACTTATTGGCGACGATGAGTTTGTCAAAAACAAGCTCCAAAGTCTTGAGCACCGCCGCTAACTTGCCTGCCTTTCGTTATTCTGTCGGTATCATTTCGGAGAGTGCTTTCCATCAGGTGAGATGAAGTCAAAAGCACTCAAATTTTTATTAAAAGAAACCGGCCTAGTGTGTGTAATTGGCCAAGAGTGAGTCGAACTTGTGCAAAGTAGGGTTCCGTGGTATTTTTAAAAAAATAAATGTATATTTAAAAAAATATAATTATATTTGCAGTTTGTTATGCACTAGTCAACGTTGCCTAGGAATATTTTGAGATTTTTCAAACAAAACATGTTAAAACTATAAGAGTTACTTAAGACATAGATAGGGTACAAACTATCAAGATGGGCATATGCTATATTTATTCTCTCAGTTCTTATAAATATTTAACTGCATCCGTGGCGTAATGGTTAGTCCATTCGCTTCACAACAGGAGGTCGCGGGCTCGATTCCCGGTGGGGTCAACTTGTAAGACTCGGTTTGGTTGGTGGTAGGGCATTTTCTAAGCCCGCCTGTCTAGCTATCACCATCTTATCTAAGTCTTGCCGCCAAACATTAATACTGCGAGATTAGTGTATATTAGTTACTTCCATAGTATAATGTCTTATGGCATCTTACTGCATCATCTTGCATGCGGCTGATATAGAAACTACCTATACACGATAAGGTTAGTCAACAAAAAAAAACATACCCTCGTTACATATTATAGGGGACGTAAATAAAAAAAAAAAGATTTGAATGTACCACTTTGTCGGCGTGATTAATATGTATACCCATGTCAAATTACGGCTCTCTAGTACTAATAGTATCTGAGCTAAGCCGCGGACCGACGGACAGGCAGACAGACAGACAGACATGGCGAAACTATAAGGGTTCCTTGTTGACTACAAAACCCTATAAAGGCCTATGAATAATTATCTGCATGCACTTTCAAATATAATATACTAGCTTTTGCCCGCGGCGTCGCCCGCGTGGACATAGTTTTTATGACTGTCTTAGAGGGTGCGCGGTGCTTATTAGTAAATCATGTCATTTCCCACCCCCTCAACCATCTCTGTGCAAATAATCACAAAATCCATTGTTCTCTTGCTATGTTAAAGAAATTACCCATAAAAGAGTATATTTTCAGTTCCCTTAGGAACTGCATCGGGCTATGCTATTTTCACGAGATAAAAAGTAGCCTATGTCCTTCCTCGTGACACAGGCTACCTACCTGCATGCCAAATTTCATTAAGATTGGTCAAGGCGTTGAAGCGTGAAAAGGTAACAAACAAACAAACAAACACATTTTCACATTTATAATATAAGTAAGGATTGCTGTCTAAACAAGAGCTTACCATCTATTTTCAGCTACATCATGTTATTGCGTTCAGCCAAAATTCTGGTCGTTTAGATCAAACCCTGGGCAACATACAGACCCTATTCTTAGTCAAAGATAAAAACTTATTGAGCTCAAATACAAAAGTGTATCTGATGTCAGACGACTCCATATCCTGGCTGCTGGTCCCAGGGGACCACTGCATAATCATTCCTGAGGAGACCAGAAAGCACAACCATGCCTGGTGTGCCTTAGTGCCCTTGGGAGAGGCGTGTGAGAGCATCACTACCACGGGATTGAAGTGGAACTTAGGTGACTATTGTTTTTACTAATTGTACAGGGAGTCGTTAATTCGTTGTACTTTGATTTGGTTTGGTACTAATTTAATTTATGTTCGAACCCTGCCATGTACTAATGTGCCTTAGAATTTCGATTTCATATGTACGTACGTTTATCTGATGCTCTTACGGTGAATGAAAACATCGTGAGGGAACCTGCACACGCCTGCGAAGAAACTTGCAGGTTGTGTGTGAAGTCGTCCAACCCGCACTAGTCTCGCGTGGTCGACTAAGGCCTGATCTCCCTAATTCATGGTAGGCTCGAGCCCCTCGTTGGGGACATATATGAGCTGGTATGATGACATAATTTGTTAAGTATACAAGTTACGCGTGGTAGGTCTCATATAATTCGTTTTGACGAGGAATTCCACGTGGGTGTCAATTGCACATCAAATTCACATACGCTCTGTCGACTGCTTCTAATGGGGGAGCGAGCGAAGAAAGCTCGGGAATTCGGGAATCGAAGCAACCCGACTCTGATTGCCGTATTAACTAATGTTTGTTTATTTCTTGATTTTTCACAAATGTCATTATGTTATAATTATTTTATGACTATCATAAAGAGTGTCATTTACACCTATTTTGAATAAATACCTTGAATCTTGAATTAGGTGAGATGATGCCAAAGGCTTATAAAAAAAAAGTAAATAAAAAAAAGAAGAACCACGGTCCAGGGACTGCTTATGAATTAGTTAAAGTATCATTTCAAAAAATATTGAAACTAAATATCAATACTTAAGTAGCTCACATGAACTTCCTATTTTAGACAAACAGCCATTGAAGTTCGGAGAACTGGTGAGCACTTCAAACACATTCGACGGGTCCGAGACGGTAACGGTCACCTGCAGTCACACCGTTTTGTGGTCTATGAGAGTACCTAGTGTTGGAAGTAAGTGCATTTGTTACCTTCTATATTTTAGACAAGCAGCCATTGATGTTCGGAGAGCTGGTGAGCACTTCAAACACATTCGACGGGTCCGAGACGGTAACGGTCACCTGCAGTCACACTGTCTTGTGGTCTATGAGAGTATCTAGTGTTGGAAGTAAGTGCATTTGTTACCTTTTATATCGTCCTTCTATATGCCGGCGTCGGTGGCGTAACGGCTAGGGCTGCGCCTCCTGTCCGGGAGGTCGTGGTTCAAATCCTGCCACGTACCAATGTGATTTCGAATTTAGATTTTATATGTACGTTTATCCGACGCTCCTACGGTGAAGGAAAACGTCGTGAGGAAACCTGCACACGCCAGCGAAGAAACTTGCAGGTTGTGTGTGAAGTCGACCAACCCGCACTGGGCCAGCGTGGTCGATTTAGGCCCGATCGCCCTAATTCAGGGTAGGCTCGAGCCCCTCGGTGGGGACGTATATACTCAGCTCATATGAGCTGATATGATGATATCGGCCTACTCGACTACAGCGATGAGCGTTTTCCAGCAGTTTACAGAGCGTCGCAATATGGCGCAGCATTGTGAGTAAAAATCGACCAAGTGCGAGTCGGACTAGCACTCCGAGGGTTCCGTACCACCACACCTCTCAACACAACTGCATAGTATAATCAGAATGATACCTATTCACATTACAAACAGAAGATATCAACGCAAGCGACAAAATACGCTTTTTTGTCATTCAGTTCGGACTCCTTAGCGCGAGTACGACTCACACTTGGCCAATTTTTATTTTTGAGCTAAATCAAAAATACTTATAAACCTACAAAAAACATGGACATCCCCCCTTCTTTTTTAATGTTTTCTAGTTTTTAGTATTTGTAATAGCGGCAACAGAAATACACATTCTGTGAAAATTTCAACTGTGTACCGATTACGGTTCATGAAATACAGACGGACAGACAGCGGAGGCTTAGTAATAGGGTCCCGTTGGTCACCAATTGGGTGTACGGAGCCCTAAAAATTAAAACATCCAGACACCTTACAATATACAGCCTGCCTGGTTAAACGATGGACGCATTTCAGAAATTCGGTACCTACTTGCATCCTTGTCATCTGATTTACTTATTTATTATGAAGTGTCAAAAACGGGATTTTGTTCTAAAATGTTTGAAATATTATACTTTGACGTCATTTATTTTTCATTGCCGTTGACGTAGGTACTAATTATGTGTTTTTGATAAATTAAAAATAGCAAAATGTTAATGTCATACCAATTTTTTTCTGAAATTTTAGAAGGAGGGCTATGTCGTGAATCATCCTTACTAATATTATAAATGTGGAAATATGTTTGTATGTTTGTTACCTTTTCACGCTCCTTGACCAATCTTGATGAAATTTGGCATGCAGGTAGCCTGTTTCACTGGGAAGGACATGGCTACTTTAATTTTTTTTATTCCATAAGATCTACTAAACGGATTAATCAATTTTTAGATTACGATTTATCAAAAATTAAAAACGCTAAACACGTTCAAAAACCGACTTCCATCGCAACAACTTAGTACAATTTTGAATTATTATTTTTGGGTTTTGTTAATTTACTAATAAAGTACAACACCGATTTTAATAAAATTTATATGGGACCAACTCGGGAGTATACCCTATCGAATGAAAAAAGAATCATGAAAATCGGTCCACAATCTGCGGAGATATCGCGTTACAAACATACAAAAAAAAACAACATACAGTCGAATTGCGAAACCTCCTCCTTTTTGGAAGTCGGTTGAAGATAAGGACCACCTAAGTTTTCAAAGTTCATATTCGTACAGAGAGGTGTTACAATCAGCCACGATTATATTTTTTTAAATCAACAAAAGCAAAGTATATATATTAGTACTAACATACAGTATGGACACTCTCTGCCGCTCTTTAAATTGCGACCTCACCCCCTCGTCACCCAGATTGTTTACAGTTTGGTTGCCGAACGTATAGGATTTCGCCGCCATTTTGTTTGTTCCGTCATTCCTTTTTGAAATATCATTTCTGGCCCGTTGTATGAAGTGTCCAGGCTGTGACAAAAGTAAGAAAAGTACAAAGTGTAGTCATTGGGTTAGATCCCTGGCTACAAATGTGTCGAAGATCACATGATCCTGCTGATCCTCGGGAACTCCGTAGACTGCTCAAAACAAGCAACATGATTTTTTGTATGGAAAATGTGGTCATTTACCGTGTGCTTCTCTTCCGAGCATAATATTCATCATCGACATCATCATATCAGCCGAAAAACGTCCACTGCTGGACAAAGGCCTCCCCAAGGATTTCCACTAGGGCCGGTCCCGCGCTGCCCGCATCCATCGGCTTCCCGCGATCTTCACCAGGTCGTCGTCGTTTAACCGCGTAGGAAGCCTGCCTACGCTACGCATTCCGGCGCGTGGTCGCCACTCGAGAACATAACTTAATAATATTATGTAATTTTTATTTGCTTTGTTTCAGATAATTGAATCACATGAATTGAATGGGTTTACGACGAGTACAATTGTAAATGTACAAGTTCAGTACAAGTGAGACACCACAAAACTAAAAAGTTACAAATCAAATACAATATGTATTTACAACAAACAAACGCATAAATCACATAATATTATGTATTTTATTTTCCAAGTACCTACCTACATGATCCTTAAGAGTTTTTATTAGTTTTATATTTTTACTTGTGTAATTTTTCAAGTATTGAGTTTTTTTTTTAATTTATATTTCTTTGCAGTGCTGTACTATACTATATCAATTTGGTTCTCTTACGGATTTCATTTCTCCCAGAATTTTATTTACTATTAAGTATGGATTCCATTTCTCACAGCATTGGATTTACTATAATTAGTAACGATTTCATTTCTCCCAGCATTGAATTTACTATTAAGTACGGAGTACCGATTTCATTTCTCCCAGCATTGATTTTTTGGCTGATATAATGATGAAGGTGATGAGATGATGACAAAAAAAAAATTACACTGTTTATACAGGGTGTAACAAAATTGGTGTAGGTTTCGTTAACTGGGGGTTCTACTCGTTATACTGAACAACTTTCTCCAAAGAACCCATAGTCAATTCAAAAAAAATATAATTGGACCCTCCATACTAAAATGCACAAAATCGGTCGATCAGCTGATCGATTTGTATGAATATTTAAAAAAAAATGTTACGTTTTAGCAAAGTCATAGAACAAAAGTTGTTCAGTATGATGAGTAAAAGCCTCGGTTAACGGGACCTACACCAATTTTGTTACACCCTGTATATTACTATTTATGCACCTACAACTAGAACTTATCTGTGGGTTATCTGTGTACTCAACCCACTGTAATTAAATACCTAGTTAAACCTCCGGAGTAAATAATGTTCAAGTGCATAATACGTTCAATAGTTAAATTACGTAGAAAATATTTCTCTGTTTATTTACACATTGAATATTTTAATCTGGATTTATTATATTGTAAGTCCATTCTGTCTTTACCATGATTTAATTTATTAGTACACCAAGGGTTCTTAAGCATGTTTTATGTCACGAGTGCATAGAGGAATTCAAGCGCGCCCAAGACATTAACAGTTTTATCCCCGAGGGGTATACATTAGGTATTAAGCATGTTTTATGTCACGAGTGCATAGAGGGATTCAAGCGCGCCCAAGACATTAACAGTTTTATCCCCGAGGGGTATACATTACTTTTCTCACCTCTTGCGAGACAATAAAAAACTCCATTTCATTTCTTTTACTTATTCATTCATTCATATCAGCTCATATGTGTCCCCACCGAGGGTTTTGAGCCTACCCTGAATTAGGGCGATCGGGCCTTAGTCGACCACGCGGGCCCAGTGCGGGTTGGTCGACTTCACACAGAACCTGCGAGTTTCCTCACGATGTTTTCCTTCACCGTAAGAGCGTTGAATAAACGCACGTATGAAATCGAAATTGGAAAACACATTGGTACGTGGCAGGGTTCGAACCACGACCTCCCGGACTGGAAGCAGCGGCCCTAGCCATTACACCACCGACCCTCTCTGATCGATTTATTTATTGTAGTGTCACACAACTAATGATGTACAAACATAATAATATGTGTAATAGTAGGTAGGTGTTTTTCAATTACTATGTATGACGCCCCGTGAGGGCCTAACAATGTGTGATAAGGGCTTAAGTGCTTAAATTATAGTAACTAAGTAACTACTAGAAAAGGTGTTCCATTCAGAATGTCGTGCGTGGCCAGCGCGATTTTCGAATACGATTTTCAAATCAGTTCGGCGAGACAACGGTGAACGTGCGCCGTGCGGACTTCACAAAACTAGACTTTAAGGACATAAAAATAAGAACTATGATAGTTGAAATCTCATTATTAACCTGCGGGTTATAATGAAATTCAGTACCATATTACAACCCGGTTAAAGCCAAGGGCTATAATGTGACATACCCCGGACACTGCATACAACTTTGAAATTACATTTCTAAAAACAAATGACAGAACCAATAAAATCACGTCGAAATCCCATACGTTCGAGAACCAAACTATAACCAATCTGGATGACGAACGAGGGGGTGAGGTCGCAATCTAGAGAGCGGCAGGGAGTGTCCATACTGTATGTTAGTACTAATCTTATAATATAATCTTAATATATATAAATCTCGTGTCACAATGTTTGTCCTCAATGGACTCCTAAACCACTTAACCGATTATAATAAAATTCGCACACCATGTGCAGTTCGATCCAACTTGAGAGATAGGATAGGGTATGGTAGGGTAGTGTAGGGTAGGGTAGTGTAAGGTAGGGTAGGGTAGTGTAGTGTAGGGTAGTGTAGAGTAGTGTAGGGTAGGGTAGTGTAGTATAATGTATGTAGGGTAGGGTAGGGTAGTGTAGTGTAGTGTAGGGTAGTGTAGGGTAGGGCAGGGCAGTGTAATGTAATGTAAGGCGGTACGAAGTTCGCCGGGACAGCTAGTATAATTATATATACTTTGATAATGATTTGCTTTCAGTAAGGTTTGCATGGTATATACTTAATTAGGCATTGTCGAGCAATTGGTGTGAAAATAAACATTTAGCATGCGGTACTGTCTTATTTGCTTATATTTGAAGCTTTTTTTAGGGTTACCAGGTAACGGGCGGGCGGGACCATGTTACTAAGCCTACGCTGTCCGTCCGTCCGTCCGTCCGTCCATCCGACCTTTAAAAGGCTGTATCTTTGGAACCGCAATAGGCAGGTCTCCGAAATGTTAACAGAATATGTGTTATTTTATGGCATTTACTAACAAATAATAAATATTGAAAAATAAAGGAAGGTGTTTTTGTGACGGACATATCTCTTAGAATCGCTAAACTTGGCAGGTGCCGGGTCACGTAGCTCATAGAACTGTCTGTCCAACCTTTGGCTAATCTTTGTAACCGTAATAGGTCTCTGAAATGTTTACAGAATATGTATTAATCTAGGGGATTTACTAACAAACAATAAAGATTAAAAAAGTAAAAAAAATAAAGGCAGGTGTTTTTGATTTTCGTTCTATCGTAAAACCTGTTATACATACAAGCGTTATAATTGGTTAGATTATAGTACTAAGCCTAAAGTAAAACTGTAAAGATAAAAAAAACCGGCCAAGTGTGAGTCGTACTCGCGCTAAGAAATCCGAGCTGAATATTTTTTCTGTCTCGCGCGTTGATGTCTTTTGTTTGAAATTAATGTATCATTCACGTGAAAGGCACTTTATAATACTAATTGTTATAATAATTATAACTACAATTTTTACTAACCATTTAAATCGTTGTGTTTTGTGCGGTGTGAACGACAAACACCTACATACAATTTAACTAAGCCTTCTTCTCATGTAAGTGACATTGTCTTTAATGAGAATAAAGTATCTTTGAACCTATTCATCATATCAGCTTATATACGTCCCCACCGAGGGGCTCGAGCCTACCCTGAATTAGGGCGATCGGGCCTTAGTCGACCACGCGGGCCCAGTGCGGGTTGGTCGAATGTATCATTATTGTAGTACTAAAAACGAACTGGTACCAAACTAAGTACTTACTAAAAAAAAAAAACTAGTCAACTACTGTCAAAGATTAATGCAGCTGAACAAATTGATGTCACAGTCTGACTGACGCGTGACGCGTGTAGTAAGAAGAATCCGTTTGCAGTCGGCAGTCGAAATGTATAAGGCGATCGAGTCTTCGAACTCAAATCACGAATCGATGTTTGTGTCGCGGTGAAACAGTGAATACGGCTGTTTTTTTAAATTAAAAATTTGAGTGCGTTTGGCTGCACCTGCTAAGTAAAATTTTAAATTACATCGTGTTAAAAGAATAGCACGCACTCCCCTATACAATAAAAGAAAACATTTTTCCACCTCTGAATATTATCCGATCGTAATGATTTTTAAATATTTTATTGACACAATAAACTAGGTTTATAGGTTTTTCTTTTTTCAATACATTTATAAGGTTTAATTTTATTTGTCGTTCAGTGTTTTCATACACAACTAGTTTTGGCCATTATTTGTTTATTTTTAATCAATGATTTAAAAAAAAGAAACCTATAAGTCTAACTTTTAGTTGTGTCAATAACATATTAAAAATAATTACATAAGATCGGTTAATATTCTGGAATAAAAAACTACAGATCTTTAAATTAATTTTTAAAATAATTAGTTATTTTTCTTAATAACCAGCTAGTTACCACTTTCCCAGTTACTAGTTAATTATGACACCTTAAATTGTAATTAATAAACAATACCGAATATTCTTATTCTAATGTAAAAAACACACAGACGCATGTACGCAAATATGAATAATTAAATATACAGGTGAAACAAAATTTGTGTAGGTCCCGTTAACTGGGGGTTCTACTCGTCATACTGAACAATTTTCTTCAAGAAACCCATAGTCAATTCTCAAAAAAAATAATTTAACCCTCAATACTAAAATTGCGCAAAATCGGTCGATCAGCTGATCGATTTGTATGAAAAGTAAAAACATAATTTACTTTTTCAGCAAAGTCGTATAAAAAAAGTTTTTCAGTATGATGAGTAGAAGCACAGATGAGATACTTAATACTAGTTACTTCGTAAAGCCCCAGTAAGTACAACTGTGCCCCAGTTAACGGGACCTACACCAATTTTGTTACACCCTGTATATGTAATTAATTTATATTTGCGTCTCTGTGTTTTTTACATTACAATAATTAATACAATTTAGGCTTGAGTTATTCACACAGTCTTTCCCAAAACCGACCCAATAATATGATTTTCTACATTGCTGCGACATGTTCACCTACGAGTATGTTTACACAATGCGAGGGAGGAGTGCGAGGTCGCGGGGAGGCGGGGAGGCTGCGCAGGAGTCGCGCAGTGCTGCCAACACAACCGAGTCACGAGATTCCTCTCATCTGCCTTATCTATCATCAGCTGACAGCTAATGCGAGGATTGATACGCGATTGTTTCCACTCGACTTTTTGAAGGATCACATTGACCGTGAGTATTTTTTATTTAATAGTCTTTTTTCTTTGTTTATTTCCCTTACAATTAAATAAATCATTAAACATAAATACTAAACATTGCTTCGTTTTGGAGCCGGTCTTTGTTGATTATTATGTAGAGCAGTTACTTCTCGCCCTGTTTAATTTGATCTCCCAAGTCCCAATTCATCTGTTTTATTACCTACTTACCAAGAACAATCGTATAATATTCTAAGATTTGTAAATAGAATTAAAAACAGTAGCTAACTGCTAAGTTAACCAGTCAGTATTACCGCGTCAGACTATCGCCGCTGCAGTCACATGTTCCGAGGCGGCAACCTAGCACGCACACGCAACGCTCAGTCAGTTCGGTTCCGCGCGCAAGCCGCGCTCTACGTTTGTGCCTTGACCAGGGAATTTTAACACGATCACTGGTGCGTACACTCATACTATAACACTTGCACATGTCATGTCAATAAACCGTCGACGTGCAGTTTATTAACTTGCTACGTCGTATTGTTACAATCGCCGATAAGTTTAAACGCATTGTCAAGTTGACTTTTTTGTGGTGAGGCGTCGTTGGAAATGTTTTTAAACGTAACTGATTGAATGTACATAAAGAACTGTGTAACAAATTAATGCATTATTAGCGCTTCTGTTTTGTTAACTTACATCCAATTAAGTAGACGTGAAACGTTACCCTCACACGCTGAAACTAGTTAAATGTTTGTACAAGGAATACCTACTAATTGGTTGTAGGTAGGTGTTTAGCGCAAGCTTATATTTAATTTATTAAATATTTACATACTTAGATTAGTAATCGAAGTAGGAAGTGGCTGACATGCTCTACCGGTTTTGGTTGAAGGGTCACCGGTCATTCGGAGAACTCGGAGAGGTACAATAATAACGAATACGGTTCATATCGTGTGATCTGATCACGCAGACGACCACAATTTTCTGTGCGCGTGATCTGCTTAGAAAACTGTGACGGAATGTCTCCTAATATCTGAGTTATGCCTAAATGCCTAGGCATAGCTGAACGAATAACTGTCATAGCACCACACGCCTGTCGCATCGGAAATTAAATAAAATACTAATTAGGTAATACAATATTGCATCGGGAATTAAATAAAATACTAATAGGTAATACAATATTGCATCGGGAATTAAATAAAATACTAATAGGTAATACAATATTGCATCAGGAATTAAATAAAATACTAATTAGGTAATACAATATTGCATCAAGAATTAAATAAAATAGGTACTAATTAGGTAATACAATTGCATCGGGAATTAAATAAAATACTAATAGGTAATACAATATTGCATCGGGAATTAAATAAATTACTAATAGTTAATACAATATTGCATCGCAAATTACATAAAATACTAATAATTTAAGAACAGTTGTTGTAGTTAACGTTCCATAGATTTATATTGTCTTTTTAGGGTTCCGGAGCTAAAATGGCTAAAAACGGAACCCTTATAATTCTTCATGTTCCGTCCGTCCGTCTGTCCGTATGCAGTCATAGTAAACTTTCTTCTGCCATTATGCGCGATGTAAAATTATGGCCCAAAATGAAAAAAAATTAGTCAACATGTCAAAAAAATAGGATAGCGTCCCCTACATTTGTAAGAGGAGAATTATTTCGTTAATTATTAATTAATAATTAGTTCGTTACTCATAATATGTAGTAAAGATTTCTTTGAACAGCTGACATTAGGATGTCTCCTACCTTTGCCGCCTTCATGGCCTGTCTAAAAGACAATGTATGAGATCTTCCCATCTGTCTTTAGCTTAATATATTTATTTTATATTATGTATATATTACATTGAAACTTACTTATTCTATTACCAACCCGCGCTGGGCTCGCGTGATTGACTAAGACCCGATCGCCCTAATTCAGGGCAGGCTTGAGCCCCTCAGTGGGGACGTATATGAGCTGATATGAATTCAGCTCAATAGGAAATCTAAGTGAGAACTTTAAAAGAAAAAAATATTTTGGGTATTCTAAGTTCCAAAATATGTATTTTTATTAGTAGGTAAAGATGATGGCCGAGGACAGAAAAAATTGGAGATTGCTCCACCGACAAGAGTTAATACTCTAATGCTCTTAAATTTGAAGAAGTTGTTTACATTACACACATCTTAATTAAATAGTGAAAAAATGAAAAAAAAGTCATGATTCAGATTACAGTCTCAGGTTATTTTATGGTGTTTGCTGGTATTCTTTGATTTTAGCGTTCGAGTTAAGAAGTAATTACTCTAGAACCCTACACTATGCGTGGTCGACACGCACTTGGCCGGTTTTATTTTTTTAAGATAAGTTTATCTTTAAATGTGTCAACTGTATACTGCCATACATGGCTTACACAACGCTCCCTTGTTTGAATAACGAGACTCACTCGTTATCATTCATTTCACTTGCTTTTGTCGAGTTTTAGATCAACAGTATTATAAGTGTAAAAAAGACTTGGATTTTGTTGAAATACCTATAATAACTGAAGATACATTTTTTTTTTAATTAAAAATTTGAGTGCGTTTGACTGCAACTCACCTGATGGTAAGTGATGATAAAGATTTTTTAGAGATTTTGTTTGATGCAAACGTTGTCTATCCTTTGAATAGCACGGTTAATTAATACGGTTAACGATAAGAATAATTTAAACAGTATTTTTTTTTATTTAATTTTTTATTCACAATTGGTAAGCCCTTGGCATCATCTCACCTGATGATAAGTGATGATGATGCTGAAGGTGGAAGTGAGCTTACCAAGATTCCCCAACGCAATGGAGAACTGGCTATATTATCTTCACACCGGAACACATCAATGTTGTTAACACTGATGTTTGGCGGCAAGACATAGATAAGATGGTGGTAGCTAGCCAGGCGGGCTTATAAAACGCCCTACCACCAACCAAACCCAGTCTTACAAGTTGACCCCGCCGGGAATCGAACCCGCGACCTCCTGGTGTGAAGCAAATGGACTAACCATTAACGCCACGGAGGCGGTTTACGATACCTAATTTTTTTTTTGTTGTAGATCATCGACCATAAATAAAAATTGTAGATACATGAACGTTGGACTCGACTATTACAGTTTAATAATAATTTGATTTACTCAAATTCAAAGAGTACTTACTTCCCAATTCATTTAATCTACACGTCTGTCTCACTGTCGGGTCGGTAGTAAAAAAAAACGATAAAGTGCAAGTCAAAACCGAGCACAAAGGGTTCCGTAGCGTCATATTAGGTGCCGCTAGTTTCATCACGTTTTTTAGTATGGAGACTTCAACTTTTTCTAAGTTTTTGTATTTTTGTTATTAAGCGACAACAGAAATACTTTAATTTCAACTGTCTAGCTATCACGGTTCATGAAATACAGCCTGGTGACATACGGACGGACGGACAGCGGAGTCTTATAATAGGGTCCCTTTTTACCCTTTGGGTACGGAACCTTAAAAATGATATAGGTAAAATATTCTTACATAAATGTCACAAGAGGAAAAATAATTGAGTCATATCATGTATGAAATCATTCATGTTTTACGTAACTTTTTACTAAGTATATGTAACCACCTCAAGAGCGTCAGCGCATTACCACCTCGTTGTATGATTTTACAGATTGTAACTAAATCTGTATAGAACCCTTTATCTGGGGACTCAAATCATCATACTGAACAACTGTATGCGACAGACCCGTGGCACACCCCGGACACTGCATACAACGATCGTGAAGTGACATTTCTAAAAACAAATTTTATCTTAGCACTAGCTGTTTCCCGCGGTTTCACCCGCGTGGACCACGTTTCTATGACTTTTCAAGCGGCTCGCGAGCGTGGTAAAAAGTAGCCTATGTCTTAATCCAGGTCCTAATCTGTCTACCTACCAAATGTCAACCAAATCCGTTCAGTAGTTTTTGCGGGAAAGCGTAACAGACAGACAGAGTTACTTTCGCATTTATAATATTAGTAGGGATTAGTAGGGATTGACATGAACGGTGCATGCTCGCTTAAATGTTTGTGCGGATGGTGGTGGCGTATCGGGAGCCGGGTCGTTCCTTTCCCTCTAATATGGTTGAGAGGAGCGATGGCTGACTCTCGCGTTATACTCGCGACCGGGTGCTGTCCGTGGGAACTGGCCTACACTTGTGAAAGGCGTTCATGACATTGAATAATTTTAATGTGTAACTTCTCGTGTCATATTGTTTTCTTGTTCTAATGACATTATTTGCTTTTTTATTGCACTTATTGGATTTTGACGTTATTAACGTCAAAATACAAAATGTCAAAAATTAAAATATAACGAATAAATATATAATAAAAATTAAAAGGCCTAAGCCTTAGTCAAAAAGCCCGCCCCGAGTCGTGCCTGATGCAAATGTGCCCATTACGCTGGCTACGTTTCCCCGCTGTATGGCTAATGATATGCGTTGCACCAGATACGACTCGGCGCGGGGATCTGCGCCATTATTCTTCAGGCGCCGTCCAAGTTCACGCACGAAGCTCTTGGCTTCCACGCACCACGTACCACTTACCTCCACCGCAAACGGGACGAACAAATATGGTCCCTCGAGGGACGAGTATTTGTCCCGTTTTTGGATGGCAGCCCACTCGGCAGCCGAACCAGCCGCCCGGGTCGTACGGGCCAGGTGGGAAGCAGCGAAAGTGCTGACGCATGTCGCATCCCACACCAGGCAGCGGCCTTTCTCCCATGGAGTTAAAGTTAACCCGTCGGGTCGCTTGCCGTCCGTACGGCTCAATCCGGGTGGCTCAAGGGTGCTCGGTACGCCCGCGGCTACCAAGGCGCGGCGGATGACCTCATTGATCATATGGTGTCGTGGGAAACGCCCAGCTGACTTTCTGCAGCTCAAACCATGGTAGCCAGTAACATCCACCTGTGCCCCACATCTGCACTCATGCTTCTCGCACAAGTTGCAGCCAAGTCTGAGGGCCACCGCAACTCTCAAAGACCCATCATCGAGTGCGGTACCCAAGTGAGGCGAGGGGAGGGCATGAAGCCAGGCTCCCGATTCTGGGCACGAAGCCGCTTTAAGACGCGCAATATTGGCTCCAGATGCCGCCTCCAACAAATCAATCACCCGCGATCTGCAAAGCTGCTCGTCCCACTGGCGCTGCACTCCCGGGTTTTCAGGAAGACTCGCCGTGGAGCACGCCGCGGTCCAGGCAGTCAAGGCCTCCCCCTTATAAGGGATGTCGAGACTGTCACCATACGAATGGAGTATTTTAGTGACTAGTCCGACCACCCCGTTGGAGGAGGCCAAGAAGGCCGAAACGTTGGTGTCCCGCAAGCGCCTAACACCCAATCCCCCGTGGCGAACAGGCAGCGACGCCTGCACCCACTGTGCCTCGTCAAGGTGAACGTTGAGGATGAGCTCCAACGTGTCTTTGATATCTTTGTCAAGCTGACATATCTCTTGTGGAAAAAGCCACGTTGGAGAGGTCCTCAATATGTACATCAGCTTTGGTACCGAGAGGCAGCTTCGAAAGAGTGTAAGGGCAACGTGGGCGGGCAGCTCCCGCATATGTTGACGAGCCTGAAAAAGCATCTCCCGTTTGTTTTGCAGCGATGCTGGGACTGCATCTTGGAAGATTGGTGCCCCCAGTAGGGCGAATGAGTGCCGGTCCAAGATCTTTAAGTCTGGGAGGATTTTCTGGAAATCCGCAATGCATCCCCTAGCAGCGTCTCCACACGGATACAGCTCGCACTTGGCGCCATTTACGACCAGCCCCATGTCCCTCAGCCCGGGAACCAGAACATCCAGATCTTTGGCCACTATATCAGGGGCACCGCCAATGGTGCCATCATCAAGGTACCACACATTTAGTGGCGCTTCCAATGAGGCTATCAGGTTGTTAATAGCCAAGCTGAATAGCAATGGACCAAGCGGGTCGCCCTGCTGCGCGCCGACTTGCGATGCAATCCTCTGACCATTAAAATACAGATTGCTTGGAGAGACGTAACATTGAGCTAGGAAAGGGCATAATAAAGGGATTTTATCCCTAGCCTCGGCCAACATCACGTCTCTCTCCAAGCTGTTAAATGCGTTTTTAATGTCCAGTTTCAAAATCACATCGCCAGCGCGCTCTGGGTCCATTGCGAAGACACGGGTGGCGTGTATCGCAGCCTCGCACCCAAGTGGGGTGCCGAAACCCAGCTGATGAGGCTGCAGCTGATCTGCCATCTGTTCCCTAACTGCGCGACATCCCAGCTTCGCCACCAAGCGGCGCAGAACACTGCCAACTGCTATTGGCCTTATGCCTCCGTCCTTTTTATGCAGGGCACACAGCGACGCACCGTAAAGAAACGGACAAACATCGTTACACAGCCTGCCCTCAAGTAAGAAGTTGCACAATTTGGTCACCGAATCCAACAAACGCGGTCCGTTGTCTCCAGCAGAGATTGCTACCAGCTCCTTCAAATGTTGAGGGCGTAAGCCGTCCAAACCTGCCGCTGAACTGGCGTGAAAAGAGCCTATGGCGTCTGCCACATCTTTGGCTGAAACTGTAAGCCGCTCAGTCGAAACCTCTGGCTCCTGCGGGGCTACTGTCGGTCGCATAGGGGTTGGATGCTTCTCCAATAAACCAGATAGAGTGTTGGGGTCCGCTGGTGCCAAACTGCAGTCAGAGGTGAGGAGTCTGACTGCCCCCCTCAGGTCCCCGTCGTACACTTTCGTTTCGATTAGTTTGTAAATCGATGGGTGTCTCTGAGGCGTATCGCTAGGAAGGTAATCACTGCCACTACCGAGATTGCCCTCTATGTTTTTCTTTACTCTGGTGGTGAGTGACTCGTTGCCGTTTTTAGAGTCAGGGACCCTAAAAGCTGAGTATGCGAAGGTTAATAAACTATACCAGTCGTCCGAGGAGTTACTTTGAAGACATTTCTCGATAATGGCACCTAATTTCCCTGCTGCCAGATTCCTGGCGCCCTTGGGTATGTGCTTAAGGACCCGAACACTCATCCTATAATCGCCCAACTTTTCCAGAAGAAGGGTCGTGGGGGGCGCCACAGGCAAACTGGCTGTATCCAATGGTGCAGGGTCGCTCAGTTGCGGACGCTGCGGAGCTGGTTGCGAAAGCAACGGTCTCGGCTTGTGCTTCCGTGTATAATGGATGGCGAGCCCGCGCTTTGTAAAGCGACGTAAGGAGCCAGCTGGGCAATGCATACAAGCAAGGGTGGCGCCCGAAGTTACATTCATGGCTAGTATATGATTCTACCAAACAACAATAAAAATTAACAAATTAAAAAAAAAGGTCTTAATAATAATAAAAGAAGAACTGCCTAGTTTACAAAATAGAATAATGAAAAAAAGGGAATAAAAAAATAATAAAAAAAATTATAGCATTCACAGAAATTCTAGATTAAATAATGCAATATTGCTGTTAGTCACAAATTAAATAAATAACGATAATAGTAATTTAAGTAGGTAGTGTAAGTAATTACACTAAAATAAAATTAAAAGAATTGCCTAATTATAATTGCGTTATTAACTAATGATTGTTTATATCTTGATTTTTTACAAATGAAAACTATTTTATGACTATCAGAAAGAGTGTAATTTGCACCTATTTCGAATAAATATCTTGAATCTTGAAGGACGGTGTAAACAAAATCACAGCGAAATCTCATACGTTCGAGAACCAAACTATAACCAATCTGGGTGACGAGGGGGTGAGGTCGCAATCTTGAGAGAGGCAGGGAGTGCCCTTACTGTATGTTAGTACTAGTTTGCATACTTTGCCCGTGCTTAATTCGCAAAAAAAATGTTTGGACTCATCATACAAAATGATCAGCTGATTGCATTATTTTGCACCTACATTTTGTATGGAGACAGAGTCTTTTTTTTTTGAGAATAGACTACTCGTATGTTCCTTGGGAAAAGTTGTTAAGTATGTTAAGTAGAAGCCCCAGTTAATGTGTCTTACACCAATTTTTTTACACCTTGGTGGGTTGCCTAAAAGACGTTGGGTCAATTAGGTTCTAATCAACAAAATTTTCGAAAAACCCAAAACTTTTAGGCACTAGGTTTTTATTGAAAATACTTTTAATTATTTCGTGTAAAACTCTTTCATTTGATACCCATGTGGGTGTATAAAAATAACTTCTTCTTCTTTGCGTGTCGATGACAAATCAAATCATTCCGGCCCAGAACTTAGCCACTTCGACTGCACTATTTGTGGCGTCCATTAAGTCCTGCTGCGAACAGGTGACAGGGCAGGCAGGACAGGAAACTAAATGAGCCATGGACTGCACCGCTCCACACACACAGTCCAAATTTGGGTTTTCCGAGAGTCCCCACCTGAACATGTTCTCCTTGCTCCGGCCGACCTGAGTCCGAAGTCGATTTAAAGACTTCCAGATCGGCCATGGTAATACATGTCCAGCCGGTAGACTCTCAGAAAGCGGGACAAAGGGATCAGGATAATAATAACTAGTCCGCCATCATTCGAAGTGTGCCATATTGGATTTAAAATAACGTCACTTAGCTGACCATGCATTGTCATTCAAACTGAACGTATTATGCAAAATTTCAGCTCAATTGTAAACCGGGATGTGGATCTAATTCAGTTTGCAAGATTTAACCTAAAGAACATACATACAAACATTGCAAGTAAATAAAAGCTTTTAAAAAGTACGTTCCTGTAATTAAATACATAGGGGCCATCATGAAAATCAAACTTTTAATATTTTATACTTCTCCTAAATGGGCTCTTTCTCATTGGTTTTGTATTGTACATAATAATTTATTTGCACTATTCATTACACGCCAACAAATACAAATTATCAAATCAAATATGCTTTATTGTACAATTATTATAACAGCTCATATACGTCCCCACCGAGGGGCTCGAGCCTACCCTGAATCAGGGCGATTAGGCCTTAGTCGACCACGCGGGCCCAGTGCGGGTTGGTCGACTTCACACACAACCTTCGAGTTTCTTCGCAGGCGTGTGCAGGTTTCCTCACGATGTTTTTCCTTCACCGTTAAAGCAATCGGTAAGTATATGTACGTAAGTTTTTGAAAAAACTCATTGGTACATTGGCCGTCCAGATTTGAACCCGGTACCTCTGGTTAGATGGACCGAGTCGTTACCGGTTGAGCCACCGACGCTTTTTTATATTGTAAAATAAAAAAAACAATATAGAATAGTACAGAATATAGAGTAGAAAAATTTAAATTGCACAATTTAGGCGGCTTTATTGCTTAAAGCATAATAATCGAAATTAAATGTCGCAATACAAAAAATAATTATAAATTAATGTATAAAACAATCATTTTAACCGCTTCGTGGCGTAATGGTTAGTCCAGTCGTTTCACACCAGGAGGTCGCGCGTTCGATTGCAGGCGGGGTCAACTTTGTAAGACTCGGTTTGGTTGGTGGTAGGGCATTTTCTTAGCCCGCCTGGCTAGCTACCACCATCTTATTTAAGTGTTGCCGCCAAACATTAGTGTTAACATCATTGATGTGTTCCATTCCATTTACTCCCCCATCTTTAAAATTCATTTATTTGCCTTACCCGTCCGTCTTTGGGTCATATATTATTAACACGGGTTCAATAACTCCCGAGACTAAATACTAAAACAAAGTTTTTTGATAAAAATATTTTTTATTCTTCAACGTAGTCTCCTTCAACTGCGATACAGTCTCTCCACCGCTTTTCTGATTTTTCTATTCCATGTGTGTAGAACGATTGTTCCTTGGCTTCAAAATAAGCCTCCGTTGCTGCGATTACTTCACCATTTAAATCAAATTTCTTGCCCTGGAGAATTTTCTTTAGATCTACAAACAGCCAGTAATCACTGGGGGGCAGATCTGGAGAATATGGTGGATGAGGAAGTAATTCGAAGCCCAATTCGTTTAGTTTCGCCATCGTTATTTAGGTAAGTATTTATAGGAAATAGGAATACCCACCTGCCATACAACCTAATTTTTTAACCGACTTAACTTTTGACTGGGTGAATCGATTTTGATGGTTCTTATTTTATTTGAAAGCTAGTGCTTCCCGTGTGTTCTCATAAAAACTTTATCAAAATCAATGTAGTACTTTATTATAAAATTAACAAAAACCAAAAATAATAATGCAAAAATGTACTAAGTTGTTGCGATGGAAGTCGGTTTTTTAACGTGTTCAGCGTTTTTTTATTTTTTTCTATTTACAATTGGTAAGCCCTTAGCATGATCTCACCTGATGGTAAGTGACGATGATGTCAAAGATGGAAGTGAGCTTACCAAGATTCCCCAACAAAATGGAGAACAGGCCATCTTATCTTCAAGCCGGAACACATCAATGTTGTTAACACTGATGTTTGGCTGCAAGACTTAGATAATTCACTAACCAAAACGGAACCTTACAAGTTGACCCCACCGGGAATCGAACCCGCGACCTCCTGGTGTGAAGCAAATGGACTAACCATTACGCCGCATGGAGGCGGTTAAACTATTTGTTTGAACGAAATTATTTTTGGTTAAATGTATGGTATCGTAAATCCTCTGCTTGCTTCAATACATTATTTACCTCATCCATTCTTATTGTTTATAACATCTACGATAGTTCACAGTTTTGTAGTTTTCACCACCTGGATAAACTACGTCGGTGTACTGTTTTATTTCAAAATAAATAATAATTTAGTTACCAACCCGCCGTGTTATCGAGCGTCGGTGGCGTAACGGCAAGGGCCGCTACCTCCTGTCCGGGAGGTCGTGTTTCGAATCCTGCCACGTACCAATGTGTTTTCGAATTTCGATTTGATAATGTACGTTTATCCGACGCTCTTACGGTGAAGGAAAACATCGTGAGGAAACCTGCACACGCCTGTGAAGAAACTCGAAGGTTGTGTGTGAATACGATACCAACCCGCACTGGACCCGCGTCAAAGTATATATTAGTACTAACATACAGTATGGACACTCCTTGCCGCTCTCTCGATTGTGACCTCACCCCCTCGTCAACCAGATTGATACAGATTAGTTACAGTTTGGTTGTCGAACTTTTAGAATTTCGCCGCCATTTTGTTTGTTCTGTCATTCCTTTTTTGAAATGTCATTTCTGGCCGGTTGTATGAAGTGTCCAGGGTGTGCCCGCGTGGTCGACTAAGGCCTGATCGCTCTGATTCAGGGTAAGCTTGAGCCCCTCTGTGGGTACGTATATGAGCTGATATGATGAAACGTCCACACTGCTTGGCTTGGACATGGGTCTCTCCCCAAGCTCGAGAAGGTAAGGCCATACTTCACACAGTCCGGATTGGTGGAGTTTCTAGGACTGTCTGAAGTTTTTCAAGCCGCCTATAAGGCATTTGACACGGCTTAACGAGAGCCAGCTGGTGATAGTAACCGGCTCCAACGGCTTAAGTGCCTTGCGAAGCACGGCATGACCGTGGACCCTGGTGGACTCAACCGCGCAAGTTGCACTCATGCACTAATACTGCTTCAGATATGTTTAAACTGTGGAGATACTTTTTTTGTTAACCGACTTCAAAAAGGAGGAGGTTTCTCAATTCGACCGTATATTTTTTTTATGTGTGTTCGCGGATATCTTCGTCGTTTATGAACAGATTTTGATGATTCTTTTTTATGTTGGAAAGGAGATATCCTAAGGGTGGTACCATGATAAGGAAACCAGGATCTGATGCTGGCATCCCAGAGAAATCGAGGGGAACCTTATTTTCCTGTTTGAAGTCTGTTTTTTTTGTTCAAAATTATGGAGATAGCATAGACCGCATTACTTGGAAGATATTATGTAGTCGTTGGTGGCGCCCAAGCCAATTTTTTGACTTTGATCGCCTTTGATGCATCAGTGCAATTTATCAGGTCAATTCTGGTCCCATTATTTTTGCACCCAAAAGTAGGCCTGCCAACACCCAAATTACGGACCCTGGACAAAAATTTAAACACCCCGGACATTTAAGCGAAATAAAAAAAAATACCCGAACGCAATTAAAAAAAAATTACATTAAAACATCGTCATTATCTCATTTTTTATTTATTTATAGAAAATCAACTTAAACCTCAACAATACAAATTAAACGCTTAATTATTTAATCAATTATACACTATTATTTAACCAAGAGGTATTCTTTCAGAAATAGTAAGGAACCGCGCCGATTTTTTAAATATATATTGCAATTAATTCAATAAAAAAGATTTCCCCTAACACAAATAATGTCCGTGTTTAACGGGTTTTTTTTATTGTAATTTTTTTTAAAGTGCGTCCGGGTATTTTTTTTTATTACACTTAAATTTCAGGGGTGTTTAATATTTTGTCCAGGGTCCGTAATTTAGGTGATGGCAGGGTTTAACCCGGACACCATTTAAGAACCCCGCCATCGCCAGGACGCTCCCCGGACGCCCTGCTAACTAATAGGACAAATCCGGGGAAACCCGGACGCTTTCATTATTTACTCTCCCGGACGGATAGCAGCCCTACCCAAAAGCAATGCAAACTCAGGTAAGGATGCGTCCAGTTCTGTAATTCGTTTATCATCCATCATGCAAAAAACCACCAAAAAAACATTCAAATTAAGTATAGGTAATGTGATCCAAGATACTGTATGATGATGAAGATATGTATGATGATGATCGGAAATGATCAGAGAGTTCCAACCGGAAACATTTAACGTGTCTGCGTTGTACGTACATACTTAGCTACTTGGTATACTGGCTGACCTTGCATTACGATGTACAGCCTGCATAAATTATTCTTTTCAACCTTCACATACAGGACAAGTCGGAAGAAAACTTCTATATCAATCCTGATGCTTTTTAGGGTTCCGTACTGCAACAGGAAAAAACGAAACCCTTATAGAATCACTCGTGTGTCTGTATGTCCGTCCGTCTGTCACAGCCGAATTGCTCAGAAACTACTGGACCGATTGAGTTGAAATTTGATACACATATATAAGTTAGTCACCCAAAGACGGACGTGTAAAGTAAATATATTAATTTTAAACATGAAAAAACACTTAAATTAGTTTTTTTTTATTTTTTTTTTATTAAAAATTTGAGTGCGTTTGGCTGCACCTCACCTGATGGTAAGTGCTGATGCAGCCGAGGATGTAACACGCAAGCTCAAATAGTGCCTATTCATTTAGATAAAGAATTTAGGGCGTAAATTAGAAAATATAAAAAAAGTTTTGCAAACTATGTCGTGCGACATTAAATGAAAGGGCTTTTTGTGGGAATCTCAAATATATTTTTAAATTATTACAGTTTAGACGGTATTTAGGAAATTAGGCTGAAATTGGCCACCCCCCGCCCCCCGGCCTCTTACCCCCGAAACTATTGGGCCTAAAATCTTGAAAAATCACAGTATTTGAGATTGAATGCAAAGATTACAGGAAAATTTTTGAGAACTTTTAAAATCCTTCCGTTCCCACAGAAAAAATAAAGTTCTGGTGCGGAACCCTCTTTGTGTGACCCCGAATCGCACTTGGCCGGTTTTTTTTGTATCCCATAAGGAAGGTTATATGTTTTCCGAGTGTATTAATTTATGTATGTTTATTTATTTCTTTAACACGCTCTGTAGCCTAAACGGCTTGATGGATTTTGGAGTGTCTAGATACGCTAGTACTTACTAATATACATACTGTGCTTTAGATTCGTCTTGATCCCGTGAGTGAAAAAGGATTGGTAAATTTTTACGCGACTGGCCAAAAACGAGGGGTTAAGTTTTATGCAGTCAGGTTTTGAATTTTTAATTAATTCGTGTATAGCTATTGCTATCTTTGATTGTAGAAACCTTTGTTTCGTGGTCTGTAAAGCATGAGGAATCACACCTTTTTAGGGTTCTATAGGTAGTAAAACTATACAGGATGTTTTTTTAACGCCGAGCAAGCCGTTAAGGGTGGGCTCTACTCATGAAATTGAATAACTTTCCCCAAGAAACCCATACTAAATTCGCTATTATTTTTTTAGACTTTTTATAGAAAATAGAAATCGATCATTCCGATTAGCCAACTTTGTATAGGGAGCAGTTAAACTTTTTTTACGATTTCAGTATGGGTTTCTTGAGAAATGTTGTTTAGTTTCATAAGTAGAGCCCACCCTTAACGGCTTGCTCGGTGTTAAAAATACACCCTGTATGTATTACCACTGTTAGTTTCGCCATATCCGTCTGTCTGTGCGCCGGTATGTCACAGTTATTACAGCTTATAGAGCAGTTTGGTATGGTTATACAACCAAACCGGTCGACGTGGAAATCCTTGGGGGGAGGCCTGTTATCCGCCTGGAGGTTTTGAATTTTCCCACGAGAACTCTTGAATTTTCCGGGATAAAAAGTATCTTATATGTTAACCCGGGCTATAAGGAACCACCGTACAAAATTTCATCTAAATCGGCCTGGTAGTTTTGCGTGATGCGCGAACATACAGAGAGATAGGCAGACAGAAGAAAATTCAAAAAATTGTTGTTTTGGCCTCTATGTCGTTATAGGGTGTCCAGTCCAGTAAGTGTTGAAACTGGAGGTAGATCAGATCTTGAACTTTCATAATTTAAAATTTGATATCATGTGAAACCCTAACGGTTTCCGAGATATTGCGGTTTCTTTTTTAATTTCATAAAATTGTAACCTTCAGTCCTTTTTTGAGATACTACAGCTAGAATAAAGGTATTTGGAGATTATTTTTTTTTATGTTGCAGAAGGATCAGGCTATCAAATGCATACCAAATTTTTTTTAAAGAAAAACCCGTTTTAGTTTTAATCTATTCAAATTTTAATGGCGCAACTTGGCAGGTTATGCTTTAAAAAAATGTACTACGCTAATATGGCTTATTGCTTTGAAAAGTTGTGCATTTTGTGTAGATTTCGAAATGGTATAACAGTTATAAGATAAGATAATTAATACTCTTTATTGTACACACTATCGTAGTTAATACAATTATAAAAACTTGAAAATCTTAACATAAAAAATATAAAAAAGGGAACTATAGCGGTACAATTTGGGCGGTCTTATCGCTCAAAGCGATTTCTTCCAGACAACCCGGTGTTTCGAGACAAAGGCATAAAATCAGGTAGTGCACGAGTATCCAACTAAAAACAATACTTATGAAATTAGAGTTCAACAAGTTAAAACTGTTGCATTTGTAAAGTTACAATACTTATAAATAAGACGATACTTTATAATAAATAATAATAAAACATATATAGATATTTATAACAATATATACACGTAATATAAATAAAATGATATATTATGTATACATACATATCATTTTTACTATTATGAAAAAAGAGATTTTGCTATTTGATTGCAAACTATTTTGTAATTATTTCTTAGGTTTAATATCCTTGTAAATGTGATATATTTATTTTACTTTTTTTTAAGTAAAGGCCATTAAAAAAATTAAATAAATCAAGATACAATTTAGAGTATATATTTTCAACCGACTTCCAAAAAGAAGGAGGTTCTCAATTCGACTGCATGTTTTTTAGGGTTCCGTAGCCAAATCGCTAAAAACGGAACCATTATGGATTCGTCCTGTCTGTCTGTCTGTCCGTCAAATTCTAAATTACGAAAATTCACGATCTGATCTACCTCCAGTCTCAATATTGATCTATACTTACTGGACAACCTGTATGTATAGATATCTCTGGCTTTTCCATTCAAAATGTTCAAAACCAACTGCAAAAATTACTTTGATTTTTAAACTACCTATACATTTATTTTTAAGAGACAAAGGAAGTTTCGCACTTGGCCACTTTTTCATTCCATAGACAATTATTATTTTATAGATTTTGAAAACAAGATTTGGTTCACAGAATTACGAAGTAACTAGTATGTATCTCATTTGTGACAGAAGACGCGAAGTCGGGGCTATTATTCAAATAAGCCCCGCTTATGTGTTTGCACTACAATAGTACTAATATATACTTTGACAATACCTAATACGTAAATGTACTAACCTGTCAATCATTGTTATAATGACAGTATTATGACCACTTAGTGTAAACTAGCTAGTTTTAAATATGGTAGGTAGTATTATGTACGTAGGTAACCGACTACAAAAGAGGAGGGGGTTGTTAAGTCAACCCGTATACACACATCAGCTCATATACCTCCCCACCGTGGGGCTCGAGCCTACACTGAATTAGGACGATCGGGCCTTGGTCGGCCACGCAGGTCCAATGCGGGTTGGTCGACTTCACACACAACCTTCGAGTTTCTTCGCAGGCGTATGCAGGTTTTCTCACGATGTTTTCCTTCATCGATACAAACATACACACATACTTCCACATTTATTAATGGAACCGATTGTTTTTACAATTAATTTATGTGGACCTGGCTAAAAAGCGTCGGTGGCTCAACCGGTAACGACTCGGTCCATCTAACCAGAGGTACCGGGTTCAAATCTGGACGGCCAATGTACCAATGAGTTTTTCAAAAACTTACGTACATACTTACCGATTGCTTTAACGGTGAAGGAAAACATCGTGAGAAAACCTGCACACGCCAGCGAAGAAACTCGAAGGTTGTGTGTGAAGTCGACCAACCCGCACTGGGTCCGCGTGGTCGACTAAGGCCTAATCGCCCTGATTCAGGGTAGGCTCGAGCCCCTCGGTGGGGACGTACATGAGCTGTAATGATATATGATGATGTGGACCTAGGTAGTTTTAAAACTTGTTGAGAAAAAACTGTTAAGGCTGCCGCCTCCCATTGTTATGGAGAAAGAAAGAACCACCGAATCTAATCCAATGAATGAGGCACAAAAAATTGTTATGCAGACTAAGAACAGTATGCAGGCTGATTACGGTCGGTCAACAAAAAACTGCGGCCTTGAAACTGACCGCGAAAAGCTGATTCCTGCTTCATTGGATACAAAATGCAATATCTACCATTCCCTGACTAACAACCGAACTTACGAAGTAACTATTTAGTAATCTGTGACCGAACTACTGCTGCTACAGGCCATCACCTACCATAGACACGTACCTGTTTATTTAAATTTCAATTCAATGAACAGGGAATTTGAAACGTCTATAATGTTTATTGTTTCTTTTTTTTATCACACTAATATTATAAAGGCGAAAGTTTGTGAGTGTGTATGTTTGTTACTTCTTCACGCAAAAAATTATAAAGGCAAAAGTTTGTGATTGTGTGAGTGTGTATGTTTGTTACTTCTTAACGCAAAAACTACTGAACGGATCTGGCTGAAATTTGGTAGGTAGACCGATTAGGACTTGGATTAACACGCAGGCTACCTTTTTCACGCTCGCGAGCCGCTTGCGGCTCGCGCACTGCGCACCCTCGAAAAGTCATAGAAATGTTGTCCACGCGGGTGAAGCCGCGGGAAACATCTAGTAATACATATTATAAACGCGAAAGTTTGTAAGAATGTATGGATGTATGTTTGTTACTCTTTCACGCAAAAACTAGTGAACGGATCTGGCTGAAATTTTGACAGATTAGGAGCTGAATAACACATAGGCTACTTTTTTCGCAAGCGGCTCGTGCCCTGTGCATCCTCGAAAAGTCATAGAAACTATGTCCAAGCGGGTGAAGCCGCGGGAAACAGCTAGTTGTTTAAAAATAAGTACATACATATCTGTTGCATTTCTATTAATTGGGGTGCATTAAAAGGGCTGCCATACAAAAAAAATAACTGAGTAAAAAAAGTAAAAGTTTAATGCGTTAATATCAACTATCACTCTAGTCCAGTTGAGAATCCGTCCAGCTGCTATATAATGGGTCTACAAGGAAATAAAATTACCCATGTGTATTGTGTATCTCTACAGTGTAGAGTCTACACATTAAGAGGGGAGGCGGGCACTGCTTTTTCCATACAAACGTTCTCGACAGTTTTCCCATTGATTTTTAACACTAAAGAAATGATTTTAATACATAAAATAAATATTAATTTTGTTGTATGCTCCTATGTCTTCCCTTTTTTTTTAATAACAACTTTTTTTGAGCAACTGGAACCCTTCAAAAATGCTAGAAAAATACCTAATTTTTATCACCACTAAAGACGTCTAGAGTGGAGATTCAAAAAGTATTTACAAAAAAAGCTAAACATAGGGGCCTAGTACAACTAATTATTATTCTATGTGAACATATTCTTTAACATAGGTCTAATTTTGGAGGAGAAAATCGTCGAGAGCCAAACCTCGAATTTTGTAATTTTTAATCGAAGTATTCACCGGGAGCTGCAGTTGTCTTTATCGCGCGGTATTTAGAGGCGGTTTAGTCAAAGCGCAACAGCAACAGTTGTTTTAAATACCTATTTTCCAAATGTCTCTCAGCTAGCGTCCGCTCTTAATGGATCGAATTACCAGGTTTACGGGTAAACGTCTATTTTGTCTACACCAATCTACACCACGCATGTTCTCCAACGACAAGAGTAGGTTCAACATTTCAAACCGACATAAAAAAGGTTAACCCAAGACAAGAATTTAATCATATCGCCAACTAATAATATGGACGCCATGACGTCATGGTTGCTCGTATGGGTTGTTACGTGTTCGTTACAGATCCGTTTTGTCACAATTCTGTTTTGCGTTGCTTTGTTGTGCTTTCCAATTAGAAAACTATAACGGCTATAAAAAATAATGTTGTTTGTAAACTCTTTATTGTACAAATTATACACTTAAAATAATATTTAAAAAAGCTTTTGTACAAAGGCGGACTTAAAAAAAGAAAAAAAAAGACATGTAAGAATAGGGTATTAAAATGTAAAATTATTACTATTACAAAACAATACTTAGGTACTTATATAGTTCAGTAATTACGGTATTTTTTTTATTCTATTTTCGTAAAATCTTTACTGATATCCAGATATTTGTTACCATAGATGGGTTATGCACTTACAAACAAAATTTGAAAATCGAACCCATTTACACACACAAATATAGGTAAGTAGTTCGCTTCCGTTGAACCGAACGCAACTAACAAAAGAGATGCCAAATGGCTTCTTTTTGCTTGCTTCACTTTTAGGACGCATGTAACCTATCTTCTCCCTTTATGTATTGCTTAACTGCTGATATCTGCACTTTAGAAGATACCTACATACTTCACCCGAGCTACGGAAATATAGTAAAATCGATATGCTGAATACACAGGGCATTAATTAATCCTCTTAAGGTGAATCAATCATACATAACGCATTCAATTTTTTTATAAAATAATAAAAAAAAACATAGCTCATATCGGAAATATTTTTTTCTGAATTGACCAAGGGTTCCTTAGAAAATTTTAAAACTTTCACCAATAAAGCTATATCCTTTTAAAATTAATTATATTATTGTATTGTATAGAGTTGTGACAAAACCAAAATTCAGAAAGGTGTGGCAAACAGGACTGCGGCGAAAAAATTAAAACATGAAAAAGCTAAACATGTTAAAAACTGACTTCCATCGCAACAACTAAGTACATTTTTGCACTATTATTTTTGGTTTTTGTTAATTTTCTAATAAAGTACTACACCGATTTTGATAAAATTTATATGGGACCACACGGGAAGCACTAGCTTTCAAATAAAAAAAGAATCGTCAAAATCGGTTCACCCAGTCAAAAGTTCTGAGGTAACACACATAAAAAAAAAGAAAAAACATACAGTCGTATTGAGAACCTCCTCTTTTCTGGAAGTCGCTTGGAAAGTACTCTGTGGCGAACACGGAATAACCGCTCATATGCATGCACGTTGATTTTTTGCCGAGGCGGCGATATGCGGCCTCGGTTCGGCATGTCGTTATTTGCACTAGATATAATTCTTTATTTCTTTATGTAGTTCAAGTTAGTGGCCTCATTTTGGCGGCCGATAAACAATTATTCAACTATGCAGATTGTGGGACAGACTGACACATACGAGTACGAGTGTGTCAGCACAGGTGTTGATTATGCAAGACTTCAAATACTTGGCGTCTAAGTATTTGAATTGGAACAACTGATTACAACTGTCAACGTATTTTGTCAAGCGACTTCCAAAAAGGAGAAGGTTCTCAATTCGACTGTATGATTTTTTTTAAATGTTTGTTACCTCAGAACTTTTGACTGGGTGAACCGATTTTGATGGTTCTTTTTTTATTTGAAAGCTAGTGCTTCCCGTGTGGTCCCATATAAATTTTATCAAATTTAAGTTCAAATCAATGCGGGCTTCAACGCGGCTGTTACGTTAAAACCGAACGCCCAATTCTCGAATTTTACATGTTTTTATTACATTTCTATATTTTTAAATAGTTTAAAAAAAATTTGTTCAATTAAAATGAAAGTTCTTAAAGCCATCGATTTTTTTATGTTGGTTTTATTCAACATTAACTGTTTGTTTTCGAGAAATTTTGCAATTAATGCCAGAAACAGTCTAACAGTATATTTTTTTTACCTCAAAAGTGGAAAGATTTTTAAAATTGTATTGAATTAAATCGATTTTTTATTACTTACAGTATATTATATATTTTTTCCACAGTGATAGTTTTACACAGTCTTTCAATAATTTAAATTTGAATAGTCATTTGACCTATCTTAAGTAATGGTGACACAGTGCGATATAACACCTAGTAGGTAATATATAACTAAATTTCCTTAAAGGCGTGACCAGCCCACTAATGCGTTAAGTAACTCGAGTAAAGCTTAATTCGCTTCAATTGATTAAACGGCCGTTAAATCTGATTAAACATTTTTATTGTTTACTTAAGTTTATGGATTTCCTCTAGTGATAGTTAAGTACTAGTAAATAGTCTTTTTTCTTTGGTGATAATTAAAACACAATAAAGGTTAATAGAAATACATATTATTTACTGTATTTGAAAACTTAGAGTCCCCCATCTTGAAAAAAATCAGTTATTCAAGCACGCTATGTAATATACGCTTTACATACTTAAAAAGAAGACAGGACTTAACCGCTTCCGTGGCGTAATGGTTAGTCCATTCGCTTCCCACCAGGAGGTCGCGGGTTCGATTCCCGGTGGGGTCAACTTTGTTAGACTCGGTTCGGTTGATGGTAGGGCATTTTCATAGCCCGCCTGGCTAGCCACCACCATCTTATCTAATTCTTGCCGCCAAACATCAGTTTTAACAATATTGATGTGTTCCGGCTTGAAGATAAGATCACCAGTTCTCCATTGCATTGCCTGCTTACATCTTCGGCATGATCGTCACTTACCATCAGGTGAGATGATGCCAAGGGCTTACCAATTGTGAATGAATAATAAAAAAAAACAGGAAATACGTGATTACAGGATCGTCAATAAAAAATAACTACTCCCAGGCTCGTTAACGAGCCAGGAAGTCGGGTATGTAATTACATTACTGGAGTGTAGTGTTTTTTTTTAATTGCAACAATTTTACAAGTTATAAGATTGTTGCAATTTAAAAAAAAACCGGCTTGTCACTTGGCTGTATGAGATCTGTGTTCTGTGCCTCTTAGTGTGTTACAACTTATTAAAAATAATAATAGTAAAAGCTCCTTGGTCTAAGGTTCGCTGGCTGCCTTTTTCAAATTATAAACGAACCGGCAGCAGCGCACCGACGGCGGTGCTGTGATTAAAAAAAGTTAATCGGCGGAAAAGCGAAAGTGTGCGTCACGACTCCCTACTATTTGGTCAAGGTTTTAAATATCGAGTGTATAGTAATATATTAATAGGGGATCGGACTGCTAGTCATTTGAGTTACTTTTTATGATCTGTCTAAAACGAAATTTTGTTCTAAAAATGTTTAAAATACCTACAAGTGACTTCATATATTTTAAGCGTCATTGACGAACTTATTTTGTGAATATTATCAATTAAAAATTGAAGACGTGATGGAATAACAAAACAAGTAGGTAAGTAAGATTTTTTGAAACTTCAAGAGGAGAGCCATTTAGGAAATCATATTAATTTATTTTTTTAATGCAGTCCGATCCCCTATTATTTTTTTAATTTCCTTGCTTTATCTGAGTAAAGCACTATACAGGCTTCGGCCAGAATGGCAATTGCTGGATTCTTATTATTTAAAGGTCTCACCACCTGCGTTTCGCACTTTCAACTCTACTCATCCAGTAATCGCTTACTTTCCCGGCTTCGTCAGTAATTATAATCCTAATGACTAATATTATAAACGCGAAAGTTTGTAAGAATGTATTTTTGTTACGCTTTTACGCAAAAACTACTTAGCGGATCTGGCTGAAATTTGGTAGGTAGACAGATTAGGACCTGGGTTAACATATGGGCTATTTTTTCAACGCTCTGCACTGCGCACCCTCGAAAAGTCATAGAAACGTTGTCCACGCGGGTAAAGCCGCGAGAAACAGCTAGTGTACTATATTTACGTTACTCGTCCATTTTAGGGTCACCGACTTAAATATGTATACCAAATCACAACTCAATCGGTTCAGTAGTTTCGGAGCAAATTGGCTGTGACAGACGGACACGCGAGTGATCTTTTGAGGTACCGAACCCTAAAAACTAGTCGAATTAAGAACCTTCCTTTTTGAATTCGATTTAATATAAAAGTCACGAAATACATTTTACATGGGTATTTGAAATATAATTATCATCATATCGGCCGAAAGACGTCCACCGCTGGACAAAGGCTTCCACAAAGATTTCCACAACGACCGGTCCTACGCTGTCCGCATTCAGCAGCTTCCCGCGCCTTTACAAGGTTCGACGGTCCACCAAGGTCTATCTACGCTACGTCTTCCGGTGTGTTTTCGCCACTCGAGAACCTTACTACTCCAACGATCATCTATTTTACGAGCTCTGTGCCCCGCCTACTGCGACTCAAGTTGTAAAATATGAGTTCAAAATAATTACTAAGTAGTTAACTTATAAGTAGGTAAAAAAAATATTTTAGATACCCACAAGTTATTACTGCCCAGCCCGGAGTAATGAGGACTAAACTAACCTTATTTATTGTTTTCCGTCCACAGATTAGAAAGAAAAGGGAACAGCTTAGACCACCAAGATGGGGGCAATGTTCCGGAGCGAGGAGATGGCGCTCTGCCAGCTCTTCATCCAGCCGGAGGCGGCCTATACTTCCGTCTCCGAGCTTGGGGAAGCGGGCACTGTGCAGTTCAGAGATGTAAGTACACTTTCAAAGGAGCAGGAAACAGTAAATTCAACCATGGTGCAATGTTAGTACACTTGTTAGCAAGGAAGGAAATAGTAAAAGCCAAAAAGATGGGGGCCATATTCTGGAGCGAGGAGATGGCGCTCTGCCAGCTCTTCATCCAGCCGAAGGCGGCCTATAATTCCGTCTCCAAGCTTGGGGAAGCGGGCACTGTGCAGTGCCGTAAATAGCCTTTTCTGCACCCTGTGCGAGCTTCTATAAATGCTTCCTTGTTTTTTTAGATATAATAGGTACCCTAGAGCAATGCTATGTATAGGCCTACTTTATTTCATTCAGGGTGACAAAATAAAGCACAAGGAACTTGGTGTTGGTGCACCAATTATCTATTTTTTTAAAGAACATGTGGGCAAACAAGCAGACGAGCCATCTGATGTTAAGTGGACCCTTCGCCATTATACCACCCACTGTGTCTCACTCACTAAAACTCAAACGCAAGTTCACTAGTGCAAATGCGTTGCCCACTCTGATGCTTAAAATTTAATTCTTGGGCCACTTAGGTCTTCATACTTCTATAATAAAATAACACCCTGCAAAGTTTCATTAAAATGAGCGCGATGTTTTGTCCAATTTAATAGACGTTTTTTATGATACTGGCATGTAGGTACGTATGTGTTAGAATCGAGCACTAGGGGTGCAGGGGGAACCTATCAGGAGCAAACCGAAAAAATAATCGTCCTGCCTGGTCTGGCCATTTTTGCGCCCCCCAGAGTCTACGCCCTGTGCCTGAGCACCGGTGACACCGCCCTATTTACGGCACTGGCACTGTGCAGTTCAGAGATGTAAGAAATCTTTCAAAGGAGCAGGAAAAAGTAAGGTCACCAAGGTGCAACTTTAGTACACTTGTTAGCGGGGAAGGAAATAGTAAAAGACACGTCCACTCTGGGTTGATGTTGAAATTCTCTTGCGAAAGTTTAAAGGTAAGGTGGGTTCCTGAACTCCAAGCTACTTTTTATAGGATCCAGTATCTCACTGTGAAGTAATTGCGGTCTGCCAGCTCTTCATGCCGTTAAAGTCTGCGAGTCCAAACTTTTGTTGAACCGCCTCCGTGGCGTAATGGTAACGTCCATTAGCTACACATCAGGAGGTCGCGGGTTCGATTTCCGGCGGAGTCTAACTTCGTATGACTCGTTTTGGTTGGTGGAAGGGCATTTTCTAAGCCCGCCTGGTTAGCTACCACCATCTTATCTAAGTCTTGTCGCCAAGCATCAGTATTAACAGCGTTTGGTGTGTTCCGGCTTGTAGATAAGATAGCCAGTTCCCCATTGCGTTGGGGAATCTTTGTAAGCCCGCTTCCTTCTTCGGTATCATCGTCACTTACTATCAGGTAAGATGATGTCAAGGGCTTACCAATTGCGCAATAAAAAAAAATCGGCCAAGTGCCAGTCAGAATCGCACACAAAGGGTTCCGAACCATCATACTAGATGGCGCTAGTATCTTCATGTTTAAAAAAAAAATTGTATGGAGACCCCCTTTTTTTCACTTTTTCTACTTTTTAGTATTTGTTGTTATAACGGCAACAGAAATGCATCATCCAACTGTGTAGCTATCACAGTTCATGAAATACAGCCTGGTGACATACCGACAGATAGACAGACAGACGGACGGACAGCGAAGTCTTAGTAATAGGGTCCTGTTTTTACCCTTTGGGTACGGAACCCTTAAAAAAAGGATAAATCTAATGTCATCACATAATTCTAACATCTGATAAAAAACAATAGAGAAAAAAGAATAGAGAAAAAATAATAGAGAAAATTGCAAATATACTCGTAGATACAGAAGGTTGTCGATAATACTGTAATATTTAGAACTAGCTGTTTCCCGCGGCTTCACCCGCGTGGAAAACGTGTCTTTTTATTTATTTTTATTTTTTTATTCACAATTGGTAAATCCTTGACAACATCTCACCTGGTGGTAAGTGACGATGTTGCCAAAGATGGACGCGGGCTTACCAAGATTCCCCAACGCAATGGGAACTGGCTATCTTATCTTCATGCCGGAACACACCAATGATATCAACATTGATATTTGGCGGCAAGACTTAGATAAGATGGTAAATTTATATAAGTAGATAAGTCTATAACTGTTCAAGGTTGCGCAGTGCGCGAGCCGCAAGTCGCTTGCGAGCGTGGAAAATGGTTGCCTATGTGTTAATCCAGCTCATAATCTGTCTACTTACCAAATTTCAGCCAGATCCGTTCAGTAGTTTTTGCGTGAAAGAGTAACAAACATACATCCATACATTCTTACAAACTTTCGCGTTTATAATATTAGTAGGATAGATTCCTTTATAGATAACTAGCTGTTTCCCGCGGCTTCACCCGCGTGGACCACGTTTCTATGACTTTTCGAGGGTGCGCAGTGCGCGAGCCGCAAGCGGCTTGCGAGCGTGGTAAAAAGTAGCCTATGTCTTAATCCAGGTCCTAATCTTTCTACCTACCAAATTTCAGCCAAATCCGTTCAGTAGTTTTTGGGTGAAAGAGTAAAAAACATACATCCATACATTTTTACAAACTTTCGCGTTTATAATATTATAGTAGGATAGATTCCTTGATAGATAATACAATGATCACTTGTCATTAGTCATTACTTACTGTACCTATGTATAACTTCTACTTGTAACGTTCGATTGACATATTGGTAAACAAAAGGTAATCAAGAAATCATGTGTGTTAAACAAGGCCATCATCTGTCTCTTTCTATCTCGTATGTATGTACGTACATACCTTCTCTAGACTAAGGACATTTGGCAGCAATAACTTGCAATCAATTGGCCTGTGACTGTCTATAGAACCATATAGCCTTCTGAATTGACAGTTTTTAGTAGGTATTTAAAAAGGCTATGTCGGTTTTTGTATGGAAGGTGGTGCCCTTTTTTTCTTGGCGTGGCCATCAACCAAACTTTTTTATTTGAGTACACGTTAAAGTTACAAACAAAACTTAGTATGGGATATACAGGGTGTAACATAAAGGTGTGGTGATACTTTAAGGTAGGCTTGTATACTCATCAAACTGAACAACATTTTTTTCTACAACTTTGCTGAAATCGAAATTTATTTTTTGATTTTTCGTACAAATCGGTCAGCAATCAGGTTTAGTATGAAAAATCCAATAAAAATTTTGCGATTTCAGTAAAGTTGCAGAACAAAAGTTGGTCCGTTTGATGAGTACAAGCCCACCTTAAAGTATCACCACACCTTTATGTTACACCCTGTATGTCGCTAAATTCAGTCCGCGATATAGACGCCATAATATTTTCTTTGTCACGCCTGTATCCAAATAACAAGTTTTTACTAAAAATTGTGAAGAAAAAGTGTTTACTCCTAACCTTTATAACTCAGCTCGGACTGAGTTTAGCGATATAGATGACATATTAAGTTTTGTTTGTTACGTTATCTTGTATCCAAATAAGAAGGTGTAATCAATGGCCGCGCCAACAAAAAAAGGTGCCAATTTCGGGCACAGTCCTTTGGTGAACCAAAATATTCAGAAAGACCGGTGGACATCTAGTTTTTTTTGTGACGTTATGGAATCCCATTAAATAAAATAATAATAATAAATACCAACGATCTGGTGAGGGTCGCGGGAAGCCGCTGGATGCGGGCAGCGCAGGACGTGGTCGTCGTGGAAATCTTTGGGGGAGGCTTTTGTCTTTTGGATGAAATAATGAATAATAATAAATAATCAATGTATATTATAAAAGTAAATGTACAATGTTCGTGCCGCTTAAACTCAGAAAAGAGTCCCCGTACGATCAAGGGAGTTTATGGTGTGGTAGCCCTCTATCCCCCATCCATGAAGAAGGTTCCCGTTTTTACTTGAAGGGCGCGCTTTTGAAGATATAAGGGCTAGAAGTTTCGCCCTCTAGAAATTATTAGAACAGTCCAGAACATTTAAGAGTATTCTGAGCATTCCACAATAACATCCCAGATCATTGTGGAACATTCTAGAACACTCTCAAATGTTGTGGAATGTTCTGGAACATCGTGGACGATTCGAAGCCTTTTTTGTATGTATGGGGCTACCATCACATCAGGTATCATCACATCAGCTCATATATAGGTCCCCACCGAGGGGCTCGAGCCTACCCTGAATTAGGACCATCGGGCCTTAGTCGACCACGCGGGCCCAGTGCGGGTTGGTCAATTTCACACACAACCTTCAAGTTCCTTCGCAGATGTGTGCAGGTTTCCTCACGATGTTTTCCTTTACCGAAAGAGCGTCGGATAAACGTACATATGAGATCTAAACTCGAAAACACATTGGTACGTGGCAGGATTCGAACCACGACCTCCCAGATATTCCACACACGATTGAATCTATTTCGTTTGGGGATGCAAAAATAAACCGAAAACATATTGGACATTTGACCAAAAGCGTCACGTTACTTAGCTATTCACCAAAGGTTGGCTGGAAGAAATCGCTTAAATCGATAAGTCCGCCTTTGCATATCATTGTGTATTTTGCTAGTTAATAAGTTTTTCATTTTTGTATATTTGGTGTGCAATAAAGGATATTTATCTAAGCTATTTTGAAGAGACGAGTACTAAGAGAAATAAGTGCTTTGAATCTCAAACTCAAGATTTATCAAAACGTGACCGATTATTTGGGAAAAAAAAGATCTGTCGTGGGTTTAAACGTAATATATCAACACCCTGAGCGAAGCCGGGTATCCCAGCTAGTAATATGTAATATAATAATAAACTGTTAAGTTACAATGTAATCTCCCGAATAATTTTAAGTAAATAAATTAAATCAATGCGTTCAGTATTTATGACTGTCGCGATGGACGACCAACCGATTATTAACCCTAGCAGACGGGCATCCGATACAAGTACGTAATACCTAAATAAATGGAAAACACAAACACTCAAAGCGAAGATTATGACTTTTTCATGAGACACATAAAAACTAGTCGTAAAAGCGGTCAAAAGGATTCATTCTCGTTCCAATTTAAATTCACTCAAGTATATTAGTAGGTAAGTTTTTTTTATGAGAATTCTCCGTAAATTATCGACGAAGGCACAGAAGCCAAACCGGTTCCTATCTCGTGTCTTCACACGATTCACGAAAACCAATGATGCGTAATTAATTACGATTCATCTTTACTTAACCAACGCAATGACGCAACGCAGCAAAGTCATACCGTACAAAAAATAATAATAAAGGCACAATACACAGTGAGTATTATACAGGCTGTAACGAAGTTGGTGTAAGTCCAGTTAAGGCGACGAATTGGAAACTTTAGTCGCAGGGATCTCGATTTTCCTAAGCAATTACAATACATGTGAAAGTGATATTTTGTAACCTGATTCTTCATTTCAATAACTTCATTTTATCAGTAGCAGAAACACGAATCGTAACATAAAAAAGTACATCAAATAAATCTCTTTTTTTAACAGAGATACCTATGCATTCTACAAGCAAACCAGACCGATTTAGTACTAAAAATGTTCTTAGTCGATTAGTCTAAACACCCACATCAATATGCCAGCTGGGTTTTTTTAAATAATTTTTATTTTTAATTGAAACGAAAAAACATTGAAAAAGTGCAAAAGTGTGGTTATTTTCTTTACTTTTTACACGTAAAGAAAAAAACAGAGACAACCGTTCCAATCAATGCCTCGCCGTAACTGGGCTTGTACTCATCATACTGAACAACTTTAGTTCTGTCTATGGCTTTGTTGAAATCAATAAAATTATTTAACTTTTCATACAAATCGATCAGCTGATAGACCAATTTTGTGCATTTTCGTTTGGAAGGTCCAAATTTTTTTTTGAGAATTGACTATGGGTTCCTTAGGGAAATTTGTTCAGTATGATGAGTAGAACCCCAGTTACGGGTCCTACACAATTTTTTACACCTGTATAGTGAACATTTATTTCAGTTACTAATTAAATAGGTAGTTAGTTCGACAAACAGTATGTCTAATCTGTTGTTGGTGGCTGTGCCTAGTTTGGGACCGACACGTACAGATACTATACGTAAATTTATGTTTTATAAGTTATTTGTATTTGTACAGAGGCCAGCATATCAAGCTAGACACTCGTAGTGCGATTCTGATCCATACGCATAAGGCATAAGAACGATACAAAGTCCAAAGTATCTAGCTTGATGTGCTGGCTTTTGTACATACCTACGTAGGCAGGCACCCCTTCAACCCATACAATACAACCTGTCTAAGGTTCTTTACAAAGTCATTTCATATCCGCTTCGAGCAAAAAAAGAACTCCAACTTCTTTGGTCGTTTAGATCACTAAAAAAATATCTCAATTCCTCTTGAAATAGTCTTCTTCAATGGCTGCGCTGAATCGTTTGACTTACCTTGGTTTTGCCTGAGTTGGCCCTGTGATTACTACTGATGATACGACATTTGATAACCGCTTCGAGCAAAGAAAAAACTTCAAATTCTTTTGATGTTAAGATCACAAAAAATATCTCAGTTCCTCTTGAAATAATCTCTCTTCAATGGCTGCGCTGAATTGTTTGACTAACCTTGGCTTTGCTTGAGTTGGCCCTGTGGTTGCTACTGATGATACGACATTTGATATCCGCTTCGAGCAAAGAAAGAACTCCAACTTCTTTGGGTGATTAGATCACAAAAAATATCTTATTTCCTCTTGAAATCATCTTCTTTAATGGCTGCGCTAAATTGTTTGACTAACCTTGGTTTTGCTGGAGTTGGCCCTGTGGTTGCTACTGATGATACGACATTTGATATCCGCTTCGAGCAAAGAAAGAACTCCAACTTCTTTGGTTGTTTAGATCACATAAAGATATCTCAATTCCTCTTCAAATAATCTCTGTTCAATGGCTGCGCTGAATTGTTTTAATAACCTTGGTTTTGCTTGAGTTGGCCCTGTGATTACTACTGATCATACGACATTTCATATCCGCTTTGAGCAAAGAAAGAACTCCAACTTCTTTGGTTATTTAGATCGGAAAAAGATATCTCAATTCCTCTTTAAATAATCTCTCTTCAATGGCTGCGCTGAATTGTTTGACTAACCTTGGTTTTGTTTGAGTTGGCCCTGTGATTATTCAGTAGTAATCATAAGTATGATGATACGACATTACAGTTTAATGCAAACTCCTGTCTGTTTTCCGTTTTGCAACAGATTTCCAAAAAAGAAAAGGTCTCAGTTCGACTGTATGTTTTTTCGTATGTTTGTTTTGCAGATTACGAACCGATTTTCATGATTCGATAGGGTATGTTGCCAGGTTGGTCCTATACAAATTATATTAAAATCGGTGTAGTACTTCGTTAGAAAATTTACAAAAAAAAACAAAAATAATAATGCAAAAGTTGTTGCGATAGAAGTCGGTTTTAGACGTGTTTAGCGTTTCCAATTATTATTATTTTGAAGAATTTTCAATAGCCCTTGATGATCAAAAATGAAAACAAGTCGGAAAACAACATTATCCTGTCTCATTGCTTAATTATTATGCTTTGTTTATTTATTATGATAGGTAGGTAACTTTAATCTTTTATCTCCAACTACAGATGTTGAATAACTATTTCCCTCGCAAACTTTGATGTAGGTAAGTATGATTTTTTAAATCCATAATTGGTAAGCCCTTGGCATCATCTCACCTGATGGTAAGTGACGACGATGCCGAAGATAAAAGCGGACTTACCAAGATTCCCTAACGCCATGGGGAACTTGCTATCTTTATCTTCAAGCAAGCCGGAACACTTCAATGCTGTTAACATTAAAGTTTGGCGGCAAGACTTAGGATAGTAGTAGCTAACCAGGCGGGCTTAGAAAACGGCTTTCCACCAACCAAACCGAGTCTTACAAAGTTATATTTCGCTGGGAATCGAACTCACGACTTCCTGATGTAAAGCTAATGGATTTAACCATTACGCCGCGGAGGCGGTTAATGAAATGATTCACAATTTGATAAATGATTCACGATTCTCGATTGCATATTCCTGTTTGCCTTGAGACGTCAATATAGCATCCTACTTATCGTAGGGTTGTCAAGCGTCCTGTTTTCCCAGGACGTGTCCTGCTTTTGGGGTGTCCTGGATAGTTTTTAAGTAGTATCCTGGATTTTGAGTGAATTGTCTTATTTGAAAATCGAGTATAAACCCAGTAGAGGTGCGATAGACATTGAATATCATCAAAATAAGACCAGACGCAAGATTACAGTCCTGGGCAGGGACTTCTAAAGCCTTAGACACTTTCTCTAAGAAATTGTCGATAGACGAGAAAACAGTACCTAGCTTAGAAACGGACTTCAGCTTAATTTTTGCACTTAGTTGAGTTTTATTGATGCTATATTTATTGCGTAATTGCTAATTGTTCTTATGTTGCGTCCTGTTTTTAAACAAAAATGTCCTGGTTTTCCGAATTTGGGGATGGCAACCCTAACTTATCGGGACTAGTTTGGGTCAACTTGCCCTCCAAATGTAAGCGGTTGGACTGGACGACCTTAATCCTGGACTAAGGACACACCATGTCAGTAGTCCATGTCTACATGTTGTTATGACGAGGTGGATTTATCACCTGAGTATTTCAACTTTTTATGTTTACTGTTTATACCAGTTGTAAGTATCTCAACAGCCTAAAATTCGTAATTGACAACGTCAAACACGTATAAAACAAATGACTTCATACTCTTTTTTTCACGGTCGGTGGTTACTTTAGGTGGTTACCGCTTTTTGTATGTTTGTCTAATCTCAAAGAATGCCAAATCAGAAAAAAAATCTCTTTTTATCATATTTCGTGCCAAATCAGAAAAAAAAACAATTTTTTTTCCTCTGTTTTTTTTTAATAAAAACATTGAAGAAAAGAGTATAATTTTGCTAAAGTTTTCGTTATTTTGCTAAAAAACCTTTGCCTAAAGTTTTTATTACTTTTCTGTTCTTTCAAATAAGTTTTAAAAATATGTGGTTAATTAAAATGAAAGTTCTTAAAGTCACCGATTTTTGTGTGTTGGTTTCATTCAACATTAACTATTTGTTTTTAAGGAATTTTTCAATTAATGGCAAAAACAGTCTACAGTAGGTATATTTTTTACATCAAAAGTGGTAATATTTTTAAAAGGGGTTTGAAAGTTATTGGCATAATGAGGATTCGCCATTTTGTGTTTTTTTTTAAAATGGCGTCGCACAATCTAACCTGTGTTTTTGGATAGAGGACTTATAGAAGAACAAAAAATGTCATTTAACATTTTGGCCTAAAGTGTCACGTTTCTAAGATAATATAGAAATTAAAAATAATAAAAATTATTATGGAACATATACATTCAGCTATCTCCGTAACGTGACGTTTTAGGACACTATGTTACATGACATTTTTTGTTTGTCTGTATGTCCCCTATATCCAAATATATACGGTGACTTTTGATTAGTTCTTGATAGCAAAGGATATGAGTGTACTCGTGGTTACAAACAACTTTCCTAAAGAAACTATATGTCAAATATGAAAAAAAAATTTGGTCCTTCATACATTTTTGCCGACATGATAACTTGTTATGTACCGAGGACCAAAAATATTTTTTTATGATTTGACGTATAGTTTCTTTGGGAAAAATGTTTGTAATCATGAGTACATTCATATCCTTTGCTATCAAGAACTAATTAAAAGTCACCCTATATAGGTCTCAATGTGCGACGTCATTTTGAAAAAAATAATAATATGGCGGACTCCAGTATGCCAGTCTGCATACAAAAATTTTTAAACCCCTTTATGTAATTAAATCGATTTTTTACTACTTTAAGTATATTATATATTTTTTCCATAGCTTTACACAGTCTTTAAATAATTGGAATTGAATATTGTCATTTGACCAATCTCATGGCCTTAAATAAAGCATTTTTAGTTTGTTTTTTCCACATTTATTTATAATTAGCTGTAAAACTTTACATAAGAATACCTACGGACAATGAGCTGTAGTACTCAATATACCAAGGACGAATAAGACTGTCTTTAGTCTAATTATTATGTATTCACTTCATGGTAATACATTAGTGGGAGTGGGCGGGGCCGTGACACATAACTCGTAGAACGGACGGCTATTGGAGTAGTAAAGTTCTCGAGTGGCGACTACCCAATATAAATACCAAATATCAAATGTGGGATCCCATAGCTTACAAAATGGGGCTAACTTTTAAAGTAGTTTTTTAAAAATTGTAAATGTAAGAATAAAACGATTTCATGGTAAGACACCTAGTGGGGGTGGGCGGCGCACATAGCTCGTCGTAGAACGGACAGTTTCGGTGATGGCGACTGCCACAGATCAGCCGAAACAATATTAGGGGCTAGGTTTAATAATACCAAGAATCGAAATGCGGGATCCCCTAGGCCTAAAAAGTGGTGCGAACTATCAAAGTCGTTTCTTTTTTTAAATTTAAACGTATGAATAAAACGTTTACTTTATCACAAACTTGCTAAGTGTTCTGTTACTGTGACTGAAGTGGCCGTCTTATCTACGACAGTGGCGGATACAATGAGTGGAATATCGTTCGTTTTCCTCCTTATTGTTACGAATTCACGTCCACTAATGAATGATTAATTATTAAGTAGGTAATAATTTATTTTCCCTATAACTAGTTTCCAGTAAGCTAACAAGTATATATTTTAATCGATCACTTCAGTTTAAATCCCTCCACTTGTCTGTTGATTTCAAGCGCCCGGAAAAAAAACAAAATCCCTGTCTGTTGCCTACCGGGAGCCTGAAGACTTTAACAAATTAGCGCCTTAAAATACGCCAAAGATTGTCTATGCACGATTTAGAATGGATATTGACATGTATGGGAGTGGCACAATAATATTTTAAATGGCAACTACACAAGCGCCCAGAACCCGGTAAAAAGCCAGTTTTAAGCCTGCTCCCGGATGTCACAGATAGGGGGGTGAGGTGTAATTACAGCTTAACAGACGAGAGGTATAGAGAAGACAAATCAACTAAACAATTTATTATCATAACATCGTAAGAATACTATTAATAAGTAGGTCACTATTGTACTTTTTCTAAATCTCGTCGCCAGCATGCCAAATTTCATCAAGATTGGTCGAGGTGTTGAAGTGTGAAAAGGTAACAAACAAAGAAACACATTTTCACATTTATGACATTAGTAAAAATACTTTGGACGATTTGTGACTGATATGATGATGATGAAAAATACATTAACCGCCTCCGTGGCGTAATAGTTGTCCATTAGCTTCACATCATTGAGGATGCGGGGTCGATTCCCTGCGGAGACTAACTTTGTAACGCCTGCCTGGCTAGCTACCACCATCTTATCTAAGTCTTGCAGCCAAAACATCAATGTCAGCAGCATTGATGTGTTTCGGCTTGAAGTTTAGATGGCTAGTTCCCCATTGCGTTGGGAAATCTTGTTAAGCCCGCTTCCATCTTTGGTATCATCGTCACTTACCATCCGGTGAGGTCTAGAGCTTACTAATTGTGGATAAAAAAAATAATAATAACTATATAAGGTCTAACAAAGTTAGCTGAAACTATTTTAACTGGTGCTTCTACCCATGAAACTGAAAAAATTTCCCCATGGAACCCATAGTCAAATCGCAAAAAAAAATTGGCTTTCCCATACTAACTCGATCAGCTGATCAGTCAACTTAGTATGGGAAGTTCAAATTTTTTTTAGAGATTTGACTATGGGTTTTACGGGGAAAGCACGGTAGAAGCACCAGTTAAAATAGTTTCAGCTAATTTTGTTAGACCTTATATATTACTTTTAACAATATACATTTTACAAATTTTACCCTAAATGTGTTCTGTATCACCAGTTTAACGTATAAACTTAAAAAACTAACGGCTAAACCAAGAAGTCCAATTGACGTTAAATTTTGAACTTAAGAGTTTATGATAATGGATTCTAAGCAACGGGTTGCCATTTAAAGGTTCTGCCAACAAAAAAAAACTAAAAATCTCAAAAATGGCTCTGATGAACTTAATATAACTTTGCAAGTAGTTACTATTGTTGATATCAAGTGGCAGTATTAATTAAAAATAGTTAAACGCACCTCCCGCCCCAAAAAAACTGTAATTTACGTTTGCTATTTTCTATAAGAATCAATTCTTCTTTTATTTATATTATTGTATTGCTTTGCTACGTTGTAAAAAGTGTAATAATGTGGATTTCTTTTATGTCAGACGGCGAAGGTTACGGAAGAAAGTATGCACAGCACGGCTGTACAATTGATTTTTATATCATCTACCTTTCGGCTATTCATTTTTTGCATTTTAATCGGTAGGTAACCATGTACTGAGGCCAGCACATCAAGCAAGAAACTTTGGACTTTGTACCGTTCTTATGTCGTACGCGTATGGATCCAAATCGCACTACAAGTGTCTAGCTTGATGTGCTGGCCTCCGTACCGACATATTATATTTTTGTGCTATTGTTTACACTTCGATTGTTATGTAAATGTATTTTATGACCATTCCACAGACCAAGACCATACTTCATGTAAATATACAGGATGTAAAAAAAATGATGTAGGACTCGTTAACTGGGGGCTACTCATCATACTGAACAACTTTCTCCAAGGAAATCATAGTCAATTCTCAAAAAAGAAATTGGACAATCTATACTAAAATGCACAAAATTGGTCTATCAGCTGATTGATTTGTATGAAGAGTAAAAATATTTTTTTGCGATTTCAGCAAAGTCGTAGAACAAAATGTTGTTCAGTATGATGAGTAGAAAGTTAGAAACCCCAGTTAACGGGACCTACACCAATTTTGTTACACCCTGTATACAGACTGAAAATATTTTTATCATAAAAATAGGTATTTACGCGGTAAATTTACTTACTTTTTTTATTTTTTATAGGTACTTATGTATTTATTTATTTTGATGTTTGTAAGTAGTTTGAGTTGGAGAACACGACATCTAAAATAAACATGGCGAATATTTGTTTTAGTTCGCACATCACGACACATAAAAACGTGGTCTATCACTTATATCAGTATTGGATACTGTGAGGAAACATTTGTTTGTAAAGGCTTTTAGTTTTTTAGAACGACAGGTAGTTACGAGTAATGTCTGTCGGAACTGAGACATGGTCGCTTACTATGGGCCTCATAAGAAGGCTCAAGGTCACCCAAAGGGCAACGGAGCAAGCTATGCTCGGAATTACTAAGCTTAGCAATTCTGTGAGCTATATGTCGGTTACTTTGGTTCTCCTACGGATCTCCTCGTTTCAGATTCGATCACGCAGAAAAAATTCGAGCATATCACGCTCCATTGCCCTTTGGGTGACCTTGAGCCTTCTTATGAGGCCCATAGTAAGCGAACATGATATCTTCATTATTCTTTAAATCTCTAACCTTACCCATGATCGTTACACCCTATTCCTAATACTACGGACAACTTGCATAATGTAAGAAGTGCAATTTCTCTCGTGGCAGTATCGCGGCATCTGCATTAAGGTATGGTTCGGATGGAACCTACGAACGGAGTGTTTCCAACAGAAGCCTAGCCCGCAGACAAAGTATACATATTAGTACTAACATACAGTATGGACACACCCTGCCGCTCTCTAGATTCCGACCTCACCCCCTCGTCACCCAGATTGATACAGATTGGTTATAGTTTGGTTCTCGAACATAAGGGTTTCGCCGTGATTTGGTTTGCTCCGTCATTTGTTTTTAGAATTGTCATTTCACGACCGTTGTATGCAGTGTCCGGGGTGTGCCGCAGACGTTGTCCTATTGACTAGAGGGTCGATCTGACTGGTCAGGGTGAGCGTATATAGTAATCCATGGGAATGAGCTAATGCTCTGAGGGTTCCTAAGAATTCCTACCTATCGACTCAAGGTAACGAGCCGATCAGGGAGGTGAGGCATTAATCAGCTCAGACGGTTCCGTCCATCTATCCTCGAGGTAATGCGCCGGCCAGTGGAAGGCCAATTAAGGAGTTACTGCCCAGCAGCAGCTCCTCGAACATCTCGGGTAAAAGGTCGTTTGTTGAGCCCGTTTCGGGACCATCTTTAATATACTTATACCTTAAAAATAGCTTAAAAACTAAGGACTAGTTATGGATAAACAAACAGTGAGAAAATAAACTCCCCAGAGAGAACATATCTTCTCGCATTTTCAATTTTTATGGCAGCAAAAACGTTTTGGAGTTTTCCTAGATACGTCTTTTAGAGCATATTATAGACGCTAGTTATTTTTTTAGATTACGAAAATTATCGTTAACGCCATTTTAGATATTTTTTTGTATGACAGGTGCACCATTTTTAGAGTTTTCCCAAATACACCACATAATGTGGCACTCTTTAGGTGTTAATAAGTGTTGTCGATAACGGAAATTTTGGAAATATCCTGAGCGCCATTCTCAAAAGCGAAAAGGTATTTTTTAATTCTTTGTATGTGAGATAAGTAGGTATTTTACTTACCCATAATATTTTGAAAATAAAAATTCTAAAAAAGTTACTCCTATCATAGCAAATAGTTTCGAACCTTATATCCAAAATTTCATTAAAATCAGTCTTACAGTTGCTCTGCTAATCGAGGATACGGATTGAAAAATACATATTTTTTTAACACTTTTGTATTTTATTTACTAAAGTGATAAGTATAAAGTGTATTTTTGTAAAAATCTCTGAGTTACCTAGTTTTATTCCTTCGTTGCTCGAAGGTAATATGACCAAATCACAGAATAGAAGAATTCAAGCGGCAAAAAAAAATTCTTATCTGTGGACCAAATAATTATAAAAGTAATTTTCTTTACTTAACCGATATAAAATTTATTTTCGTAGAAATTTCGAAGTTGGTGTTTAACCGACTTCAAAAAAGGATAAGGTTTCTCAATTCGACCGTATTTATATATTTTTATGTGTGTTAGCATGTTAGCAGATAACTTCGTCGTTTATCAATCGATTTTGATGAATCTTTTTTTGTTGGAAAGGAGATATCCTAAGGGTGGTACCATAAGGAAACCAGGATCTGATGATGGCATCCCAGAGAAATCGAGGGGAACCTTAGTTTCCTGTTTGGAGTCGGTTTTTTTTGTTCAAAATTATTATTCGGATAATCACATAACCCTTTTTATTCTTTCTTCGGTCGAAGGTAAAACAACAAAATAATTATAAAAGTAATTCTACAAATTTAACCAATCAATTATTTGTTTACAGTTGAATGCGGAAGTGAACGCGTTCCAGCGCAAATTCGTCAATGAAGTCCGCCGCTGTGACGAGATGGAGCGCAAACTGCGCTACATCGAGGCTGAGGTTCACAAGGATGGTGTCCATGTGCCGGAAGTCAAAGAGGCGCCCAGAGCACCTAACCCTAGGGAGATCATCGACCTTGAGGTTTGTTTTTGTCCACTTTTGTTGAACCCTTGTTGCCTGGCTTCAAAAGGATGTCAGTGAGGTCCCCCGCTGTGACGGGTGGAGCGTATAAGTTGCGCTACATCGAAGCTGAGGTTCATAAGGACAGTGTCACGGGCCAGAAATAAATTCTTGATGACTTTTTTACGCTTCTGAATCAGAATCAGAATTCGTTTATTTGCCCTTGAGTTGGGTACATAATATTAGGAGTTACAAAAATTTGAATCGAAACGCCAAATTCAGCCATAAAAAGTAAAGATAAAACTAGCTACATAACTAATAATTAAATAAATGACATTAGAATTGTACTTAGTCATTATTAATAAATTTCTAATCAAAAAATTTCTTGACCGAGTAAAATGTATTCAGTAGAAGCCATCTGTTTAGTTCCATCCACCTTAAATCTGTTTATTAGGAGTTCTTTAACAAATCGTGGTATCTTATTATAAATTATTCTGCACATCTAGAAACAGTTTTTTTTGGTACCTAGTGCTTTTTGGTAACTCATCATAAACTAGTCTATCGGATCATCATAGTAGCTACCGTGAGTCTGTTTTCATACCCATTGTTAGGAACGCATTGTTAGCTTATGGTTCCAGTGTGCAAGTCAATAGTTTTATAAGTCAATTAGTATCTTCCTCCCGCTGTGAATCATGCAACAGGAACACATATTTTCCTGAACGAAATTGCAAACGCTAAACACGCAAAAACCGACTTCCATCGCAACAACTTAGTACAATTTTGCATTATAATTATTCGTTTTTGTTAATTTTCTAATAAAGCACTACACTGATTTTGACAAAATTTATATGGGACCACACGGAAAGTATTAGCTTTCAAATAAAAAAGAATCATCAAAATCGGTTCAAAAGTTCTGAGGTAACGAACATTAAAAAAATACAGTCGAATTGAGAACCACCTCCTTTTTGGAAGTCGGTTGAAAATTAGTAGAAACTCAAATATGTACTTAATGAAATCATGCTAATCAGTCTGTTCAAATTTATTTTATAATCACGAGCCAGTAAACTGACACAATCCAGTCTGTCGCATGTGAGCCAATTATGTAAATTCTAAAGTACGTATGGACCAAGTAAAACGAAACACAAGAAAACACCATCTAAATAAATAGTGTGATGATCATAAATCAATAAAAATTAAATTATACTGTTTACACACATCTTGGTATATATCTACAGTAATTCCACATAAAACAAATAAAACTGCGTTTATAATTTGTCTTTCAGGCTTCAACCACTGGACGGATCGGGATGAAACTTGGCACATATATAGGTTAGGTCCTGGAATTGGACATAGGCTACTTTTTAGCCCGGGAAAACGTCTTATTATCGAAAATCGAAAACAACGCGGGGACGTAGCCGCGGGCGGACGGCTAGTTTGAAATAAATATTTTGGAATTTGGATGGCACATTTTATAAATTATATACTAATTTTATAGTAGAAATAATTAATTCTTGGTAAGCCCACTATCACCTTTGGCATCATCGTTATATCCTTCACATCCATCAGTTGAGTTGATGTCAAGGTCTAACCAATTGTGGATAAATTTTTTTTTTTTTTTTTATCTACAATTGGTTAGACCTTGACATCAACTCACCTGATGGATGTTAAGGATATAACGATGATGCCAAAGGTGACAGTGGGCTTACCAAGAATTAATTATTTCTACTATAAAATTATTATATAATTTATAAAATGTGCCATCCAAATTCCAAAATATTTATGTCAAACTAGCCGTCCGCCCGCGGCTACGTCCCCGCGTTGTTTTCGATTTTCGATAATAAGACGTTTTCCCGGGGTAAAAAAACGGGTGGGGCTGTGTCGGGGCACACGGCCGTTGGTTTTAACGTGAATACGTCTCGTAACGGGTAATATGTAGTTTCTATATAAAATATTATTATTATTAATATTATTATCTGCGTAATTTCAACCGTCCCAGCTGCAGATGTACTGGCACCGTCGTTGATCCGCTCGGCCGCATTCATTACTTTACGTTGCCGGCACTGCTTGACTCGATCATATGGGGTTTTATTGGTACCATTCGATTGCTGTTGAGATGCCCTTTCCAACCGTATACGATCTCTGTATTTCGATTTGGCTTTTCGACGCGTATAGGCCGACATTATATATTTTTTGATATTATTTTTTTATTTAAACACCTTATTATAATCACAGTTACAATTTTACACTAATGTTTTATATATAATCGATAGATTTTGACGAGAGCTGACGATTGAAACTTGAATGAACGTCGTAGCTTCACCGAGTCGAAAGTTATACTAAATGGAAATCTCGATACGCAGCAAAATGACCTTCAAAATGGCGGGGCTGCCCCCTCCCCCGCGCGCGATGTGTTACAGTCCTTACTTAGCGTAATAAATTCTTTGATTCTTTAGCTATCAAGTGGTGTAAACGAAATTTGGATGGAGATGATAGATATGTAGCTACAACACTAAACTGGTATCCCCCGATTTTGTTATCATTCGTTTTTTTGGATTGCATCCCTATGGAGGTAATTTTAAAGACGTATTCACGTCAAAAGTAGCCTATGTCCTGTTCCAGGACCTAACCTAAATATGTGCCAAGTTTCATCCCGATCCGTCCATCCGTCCAGTGGTTGAAGCGTGGATGAGTAACAAACATCTATACATACATTCATACATACAAACTTTCACATTCATAATATTAGTAGGATTATAGTAAGGGTTAGGCCCGATCGCCCTAATTCAGGGTAGGCTCGAGCCCCTCGGTGGGGACGTATATATGAGCTGATGTGATTTTTAGGAAATAAATGAGAATTCTTACAAACGTACGTGAGTACATGATGTTTTCTTATATGTAAGCTAGCAACAGTTAAAATATCGATTTCTTTAAACTTATTCTGTAACCACTCACGGGATACTATACCACAGTATTACAATATAGCGGCTCACAGTAGTGCAACGAATGTACTTACGCAGAGCAACGGAAGGGTACTTGCGGGGCAGCGAGCGGCGGGGCACAGCCTGCCACACTCCGCGAGTTTGCCAGGCTTGCTACAGGCTAGTTAATACTGCTAGTACCTACGCCGTGGCGGCATCGTGCGACATCAAAAGCGTGCGCTACTGTAAGCAATATCGTAATACTGTGACTATACCATTGCCACGATAAGAAGACTACCAATAAAGCTGTATACCTACGCCAAATTTTTACCCAAAATTTGTATTCTAGGCCCATTTGGAAAAGACGGAGAACGAAATACTGGAATTGTCGCACAACGCCGTGAATTTAAAGCAAAACTATTTGGAGTTGACGGAGCTGAAGCACGTCCTCGAGAAGACGGAGGCCTTCTTCATTGCACAAGAGGAGATCGGCATCGACTCTATGACCAAGTGAGTTGGGTTCTTGTGTTTTCTTTTTTATTTATCTATGGTTTTTTTTATTTTTACTCGAGACAAGTAGAAGTACCTCTATGTACCAGTGGTAGGTAGCACAGATGAGATACTAGGTAGTTACTTCGTAAGTGGTAGCACCTATCGGAATTGCGTAACTTAATGTATTAGCGACATCTAGGGACGACTTTTGGAACTTCATATTGGTGTAACAAAATTGGTGTAGGTCCCTTTAACTCGGGCCTCTAACTCATCATACTGAACTAATTTTGTTCTTTAACTGCTGAAATCGCGATTTTTTTTAACTTCATACAAATCGATCAGCTGATCGACCAATTTTGTGCATTTGTATAGAGGGTCCAATTTTTTTTTGAGACTTGACTATGGGTTCCTTCGGGAAAGTTGTTCAGTATGATGAGCACAAGCACCAGTTAACGGGCCCTACACCATTTTATTACATCCTGTATATGTCGCAGCCGTTATGTAGAATTATGTAGAAACGGCGGCGTTTTGTAAAACTGCGGATTTTGCGCCGCTTTGTAAACTATGTACTGAGTGAAAAACTCCGAATAAAACCGATGATTTCTTCTTCTGCGAAGCATTCTGCTTTGATCGGATAATCAATCAAACCTGACCGAATCTAATATCGCCACTTCGCTCGCTCAATTAAATTTTTTTACTTTCTAGTTTTTACACAAGGCGGCGCCTCATACAATGCGGCGTACTTTATTTCAGCCGAATCGCAATCCAGTTGAACGTGACGTCGCCGCATCACTTAAACGCCGCCGTTTTACAATCCGGCTTTATTCAGCGCGCTGTTTTGCTTAACGGCGGATTCTACAGTACGGCTTCCACATATACAAGTCAGTCCCTTCCTCTCGGATCGCTGCCGCGTACAGACGTGTCGCACGAAACTAAATCCGCGCGCAAATTATAATAATTTTAATTTTCTCTGAGTGCATAGTTTAGTAAGTGTGTCGTGCGTGACTCGCCATTCCATTTATACTCAAGAAGGAGCAGGACGGCTATTGCATCGCAACCAAGCGGTAATAAAATGATCGCCCGCTCACCACCGCCTACTCCGTCACTGCTACCGCAGTCGACTCAAGCTGAGTCTAACCAAAACGACCCCGCGCCCACGCCTTCACCGCTCGCCGGGCATACGCGTGGCTCAGATGACCTGCTGCTGAACGCCCCGCTGACGCGGCCGGCCACATCGACACCCGTACCATTTACTGCTCCGGCGCTGACAACATACCATAAAGAAATGCTATATGAACCAAGCAAAGGGCTTATGAAAACAACGTCGGACCCTAGTATAAATTTAAGTAGCGTCCGTGATAATAAAAGAAAGCGCCTGGGTGAGGAGGAGGATGAAATATCATTAGATAGGTTCTCTCTATTTCAGGAGGAAATGAGGACTATGTTCAAAATATTCCAAGAATCCCAGAACGCACGGCTGGATACTTTGGAAAAACATATCTCCGAGGTAAAATTTCAAACCACTCATATAAAAAGCTCCAATATGGAAATAGAAAAAAATGTTGAGTTTATTTCCAGTACAATGGAAGACTTACAATCAAAAATAATCACGTTGGAGTCGGACCGTAAAATACTTTCTGATCAACTTACCAAAATAGATGACAGATGTGATTACCTGGAGCGCTCAAACAAAAAAACATGCATAGAAATAAGAAACGTCCCAAAAAGAAATGGCGAAAAACGAGAAGACCTTTGTAAATCAGTAACTTCAATGGCTGAAAGCCTTAAAGTGGAGCTTGGGACATCGGATATCCGGGATCTTTATCGCCTACCTGCGAAACCTGGACAGACCAGCACGTCTTTGATTGTCGAATTCATGTCGACGCTAAAAAAAGGCGAAATCTTAGATGCTACAAGAACTCACAATAAAGTAAACCGTGGGAATCAGATTAGCTCATTTCATCTCGGGTTTGAAGGACCCCACCAACCAATATACATATCTGAGTTCCTCACAGCGAAAAATAAGCGGCTGCAATTTTTGGCAAAGGACTTCGCTAAAACACAGGGCTTCGCATTCTGTTGGACATCCAATGGGCTCGTCTACTTACGCAAGAAACAGGGTGACCCATATATTCTAATAAAAAACGAGACCCAGTTAATGGAACTCAAGAAAAATACCTAACTAAGTTTACGTCACAGAAATTAGTGAAACTTATTGTGTGTCTATTTTTTATTACGTGCCTATTTCACGAACTACCTGCCAATTATCAACATATTATCTACATACCTACACAACTTCGCACCAACTTACACAAATCTTACATATATTTTATCTACAAAAACATCACACTTTACCTACAAAATACTGCTTGTGAGCGTTATAAATATAGTACATCGATTTTTTACTCTGCCTCCTTCCAAGTTCATAACAAGTTCCTATGCTTTTTATCGCATAAATATGAAATGTGTTACGATTTGAAAGTACACAATATATCTATACCTACAATTAACACACGCTGTCAACAAGCGATGAGCTATAACAAGAACCTGTTCTGCTCCGTATCAATAGGTTGCCTACTCGGTTACGTAACAAACTTATTTGATGGATAACAACCTACTCCTACTCAATAGCATAGACGGTAGTTCGTTCTGCAAAAATTTCAATTGTTTACCTGAAGACTGTAAATCTATTTTTAAAAATGATAGTACATCGCTTAAACTCATTACACAAAATATAAGAAGCTTACAGTGTAATTTTGACAACTTTCTAGTCCTAATGTCTAGAATAAATATTCAACCCGACATTATAGTTTTAACTGAGTGTTGGCTATCTGTTAACCCCATGCCACCCTCATTGAACAATTTTTCAGCCTACTCATCTAAAAATATAAAAAATCAGAATGATGGAGTATGTGTATATTTACATGAAACCCTAAGAGCCCACACGTACGAGCCGACTTTTGAAGATGCTACGTGTCTTGTTTCGACAATAAATTGCTCTACTGCTCTTCTGTCAATTTATAGGTCACCTTCCTATAAGGATAAACAAAATCATGAAAACTTTATTTTATCACTGGATCGTGTTTTGTCCTCTTTGTCAAAGTATAAAAATATCATATTAACAGGTGATATCAACATTGATATAACCTATAATAATAAAGACAAATTTTCGTCAGAATACTTAGACTTACTAGCCTCCCATGGACTTTTACCTGCTTTTACTACTCCCACTAGAGAAAACTCATGTATTGACCACGTACTTGTAAAATCTAAATACTCAGCAATCAGTGCCACGGTAGATAACTCCCTCACTGACCACAGCACGATTATTTTCTCATTATTTAAAAACATAATTAAAAAGAAACTATGTACTACTTTCAATAAAATTGACTACGCATCCATTGCGAGAGAACTTCAAAGTATAGACTTATCCCCTATATACAGCATGACTGACTGTAACATGGCTTCTGATTTTCTATTGAACACACTCGTTAAACTAGTTAAAGCAAATACTAAAGCAGTGAAAATAACTCGACGAAAAACTTTGATTAAACCATGGATGACGGTCGGTCTCTTGAAATGTATAAGAAACAGGGATGCTCTCCACCGTAAACTAAGAAAAAACTCAGAAGATGACATATTAAAGACTACCTACTCTAGGTACAGAAATTTTTGTAATTCTTTGTTAAAAAAGACTAAGTTATCATATGAAAGAGAACAATTACAAAAAGCGTTGAATACCAACACTAAAAAAACATGGGAAACTATAAACTCTATAATTAAATACAAACCCAAAAAGGAGCTTCCTCACGATCTCCTCACCGTTGAAATATCTCCTGCTGACTCGGTTAACTTAGTAAATAAGTATTTTGTAAATGTCGGGAAATTATTGGCAGAAAAAAATTCACCGGTAGAGCTTAATATCTTAAATACTTCTAACTCATTAAGTCAACAAAATGGTAGCTCTTTCGTACTTATTCCGACGGATGAACTCGAAATACTAACTATAGTAAATAATCTTAAAGCAGATACTGCTACAGGTTGGGATGGCATATCGTCTAATCTAATTAAACAAAATAAACAAGTTTTAGTTTCGCCTTTAGTGCATATAATTAATCTATGTTTTGCCTCTGGTAAATTTCCAAAGGCCTTTAAAAAGGCTATCATATTACCTGTACACAAATCAGGAGACAAATCGCTTATAAGCAACTACCGACCCATTTCGATCTTACCATCATTTTCAAAAGTCCTTGAGAAACTTATTAACAGAAGATTGATATCATACTTAGAAAAATACAATTACATCTCACCAAACCAGTACGGTTTTAGAAAAGGAAGATCTACCGCTGAAGCAGTTCACAATTTAGTAGAACACGTAGTTAAAGCACTAGATAGTAAGAAAAAGTGCCTTGCTATTTTCTTAGATTTAGCAAAGGCTTTTGACACGGTGTCCATTCCTTTGCTGATAAGGAAGCTGGAAAATGTTGGTATAAGAGATCGGCAGCTGGAACTTTTTCAAGATTATCTTAGTGACAGAACACAAAATGTAAAAATAGGTGATACACTCAGCCAGCCTGAGAACATAACTTTTGGTGTACCCCAAGGAAGTATTCTGGGTCCAACTCTTTTTCTCGTTTATATTAATGAGTTGTGCCAACTTTCTATTCCTAGTGGTCAAATTTTTACCTTCGCCGATGACACAGCTATTGTCTTCGAGGAAAAGAGTTGGCCTGAAACGTTTACTAGGGCACAGGGTGGCCTTAACAAGGTATGCACATGGCTGAGAAATAATCTCCTAACTGTAAATTCTGAAAAAACTAAGTATGTTACCTTTTCTATTCAAAAATCTACTCAACCTGCTTGTGTAATGAAACTTATATGTCACTCCCCAGTCTGTCTCGGTAATAATCATGAATGTAGTTGTTGCTGCCTAGAGAGAGTGCCTGATGTAAAATATTTAGGAATCGTTCTGGATAACTTACTTAATTTTAAACTTCATACCAATCTGTTATGCCAAAGAATTAGAAAACTAATGCCAATTTTTAGATATATGAGATATGTCGCTGACTCTAATTTAATGAAAACTCTTTACTTCGCTTTATGTCGATCAGTTATAAACTATTGTATTGATACTTGGGGTGGGATCTACAAATCGAATCTTATACATGTTGAAAGAGCTCACAGAGGTATTCTTAAAATTTCATCTTTTAAAAAACGAGATTTTCCTACTACAGTTTTATACAAAGAATCTAATGTTCTTTCAGTTAGGCAGTTATACCTTCTTCAAATAATAACTAACAAACATAAACTCACAGCTTATGATACAAATATAAATAAAAGACGGTGTGATATAATTTTTTCAAGTACTTTGGTTAGAACTACCTTTGCACAAAGATTTGATCATTTCCTGGGAAATTTCATCTACAATAGAGTGTCAAGGGATATTGACCTACGATCATTAAGCACGTCTAAATGTAAAAAAGCTGTATTTGAATGGTTAATGACTCGAGACTATGATCAAACCGAAAAACTATTACAAGCAGTACCATAATCAAAATGTACGACACACACACACGCACTTACACACACACACACACACTCATACACATACACACTCACACACATACACACACATATGTATATATATATATATTTTTACCTCACCGGTTTTATTTTTACTAATATGTGTTTTAATGTCTCAACGTCTGCTACATCGAAGCACTAATATAATTACCTATAAGCCGATGAGGGGGCCTGGAGACCTAAAATACAGGAAATTTATTTTCCTAGTTTAGGCTCCAGTCTCCCACAAACTACGTTATAATAATATTATGAACGATAATTGTATAAATTAGAGACAAGTTTGTGGTGAGAAAATAAACTAAATTGATTGATTGAGTTTTTAATGGCACCATACCGTTATTATTCGGGTGAAATGAACTGTAGTGCTACTACTTTTTAAATAAACGCCTGAAAATGTTGAACTTTCCATACAGACTAATCATCTACGTCGATGACATTTGTGTGGAGAGCCAAAAAACTTTTGGCGTTCATTAAGTGGTAGAACAAAAGTTATCACATTTCATCCGAATAGTAACCCCTTCGGCCGTCACCGCAACCATGTTTCGCAACCAGTTGCGAAGGAAGAATTTTCCTCCTTTGTTGGCAACTGGTTGTGAATGAAGAATATTTTACATTAATACACAACCAGTTGCCAACTAAGAATATTTTTAACAGTATAGTTGCGACAAGATGTTTTTCATTCTTAGTACGCAACCAGATTGAAAAATTCATACTACGAAATTGCTACGTAGTTTTGTTCGTATCCGCCATTAAAAACTCACCATTTTTTTTTAATTCATAGCGTCTTAATGTCAATGAATAAATGAATTATATATCTATCTATCATTTATATATCTATCCAATAGATCTGAAACTACCGGCGCCATCCAGTTTTAAGACAAAATTTGGGGTTACGATCCTCAGTACGAAGGTGAAAAATCTATTTTGACTAAGATATATATTATTATCTTTGGTGGTAGGAGGTTTTCAAGCGACTACAAAAAAAGGAGGTTCTTATATGTTTTCTTGTCTTTTTTGTATCCTAGGAGATCCTAGGCATCTAAAGCGCCATCTAAAAAGAAGAAGCTAAGTTATACTTAGTATTTTTTTTACATATAATAATTAAAATTAGTCAATGCGGCTTTACTCCGGATGCAATTCACACTGTCAGGGTAATGCTGAAAAATGTACACAACCGTGAGACAACCGTGAAAAAGATCTTTACCTTGTCTTTATAGACTTAGAGAAGGCTTTCAACCGTATACCACGCCACCTTCAAAGGCAAGCACTCAGAGCACAACTGATACCTGAGCAATATATAATTATCATACAAGATATGTACGGTGATGTCAGTACCAAAGTGATCTCACCAGCGGGCACAAGTAACAGCTTTGAAATCAAGGGCGGGATCGACCAGGGATCTGCTCTTAGCCCTATGCTTTTCAACATACTTATGGACTATATCACTGAAGATCATCAAAAACCGACCCCACGGACTCTTTCGTACGCTGATGTCGTAGTCCTGATTGAAGAAACGTTGGCGGAAATTCGAAACAGCCTCGAAACCTAGCAAAAGGCTCTAGAAGACAGGGGGTTACGAGTCAGCCGACAGAAGACTGAATATATGCACTGCAATTTTTCCGGAAGTGCCTGCAATATTCTAGCAACGCCTACCGTTGATGGTACTCCCTTAAATCATCATCATCATCATCATCATCATCATCATCATCATATCAGCCACAAATCGTCCACTGCTAGGCAAAGGCCTCCCCCAAGGATTTCCACGACGACCGGTCCTGCGCTGCCCGCATCCATCGGCTTCCCGCAACCTTCACCAGGTCATCGGTCCACCGCGTGGGAGGCCTTACTCCGGCCTTACTCCTTAATCCCTTAAATAAGGTCGAATAATTCAAATACTTAGGATCCGTAGTTGATGCTAAAGCGAATACAGAAAAAGACATAGAGAACATAATTAAAACAAGCTGGCTCAAATGGAGATCACTATCCGATGTTCTGTCTGATGGAAAAATTCCTATTAAAACTGAAGACACCGTGTACAAATGCGCTGTAAGAAGACCGATTATTGCGAGTGCTGGGCTACAAGGAAGTGCGATGAGCAAAAAATGCATGTGACGGAAATGAATATGTTGCGCTGGGTTAAATTATGTATCACTAAATTATATAAAGTAAGAAAAATTTATCCGAGGAACATTTAAAAGTCACTGAAATACAGCATAAGATGCAAGAAGGTCGTTTGCGCTGGTATGGACACGTAATGCGCCGAAATGAAGAACATATGACAAGACAAGTGATGGCCATATAAGATGGAAAAACAGGTAGAGGACGCCCACCGACTACCTGGATGCGAACCGTCTCTAAGGACATGCTGATGCTAGGTTTAACGCCAGAAACTACCCAAAATCGCCAAGAATAGCGAAACAGTAAGTATCATGAGGGCTTGACTCCAGATAGGAAAAAAGCCAGGAGATTGATGATGTTCAATTAAAATTAGGCAAAACCATTGAGAAAAATACACAAAGAAGTTTAATGAAAATAAAATGCAACAAAAATTTTTTTTTTTAATTTATTTAATCTGTTGCAAAAACAAGGTCATTAACGTGTTGATATTTTTCTTCTTAATCGATTTATTTTAAGCTAAGCTACAAAAGGACACCAAATATGTATTATTTTTTTTATATGCGCATCACCAGAGAAAACATTACATTTCAAATAAAAAAGTGGCTGCCATTTACAGGGAAAAAGGATGCGAGATAAAATGTGGTGTATTACATGCCCTTAAATATCAGTAACCCAATCCGATACACGCTTTATATAGGTATACAAGAATTAGACACTTAAAGTATAGTATGCGTACATTTTCTATCTAAATCCTCTTTTCCACGTTACGAACAAATCTAAATGTAACTATCGTTCGTTTTCAGACATTGATGTTATAACCAAACTTTTCTCCAACAGATCTTTAATCACCGATGAGCAAGGCCAGCAAGCGGCGACGCGCGGTCGCCTCGGGTTCGTCGCCGGAGTTGTCCAACGTGAACGCGTACCAGCCTTCGAACGCATGCTGTGGCGTATCTCTAGGGGCAACGTGTTCTTGCGACGAGCAGAGCTTGACAAGCCTTTGGAGGATCCTATAACAGTGAGCTGTTAAATGTCTATTAGATGGTTGGGGCTTGATGTGGTCTGATGGAAACGTGTATACGACTTTGAATGCTGGCAATTAGACACGAAACATAGCAAGCGTCCTAGGAGCACGCCCTGGGCGCAGCGTTTCGGGCGCTCAGTTAAATTATATAGAATAGTATGTAACTAAACGTAGCTAGCGTCCGAGGCGCCATCGCGAAAGTATCGAAGTAGACTTTCTTGCGCCCCCGACCCTCGCGTGCAAGTTTGCACAGGATTCAGTTTGACGAAACATAGGAATTATAATTCCGGTTACTCCAGTTGGCAATGTTGACGGTTCCAAAAGTCACCCAAAAGTGTCGTCATCCTCGGCTTTGAGTGCGCGGTGAACGCTATACGAACGTCTAAAGACTCATTTATCTGTTATCTTGGTCGTGTCTTTCCATCGTACTTATCTGACGCACTTGAATTGACAAGCCTTTGAAGCATATTTCAATGCCAGCAAGCACATCATGATAGTTTTAAAATCTGGAAGTCAAATATTACTCCAAAATTCTGAAAATGGTCACACACTAGCGAGCATTACTAAACTCTTACAGAATACTACATTAAATCTTTGTTTCTTACCAACAGGGCAATGAGATCTACAAGACGGTGTTCGTGGCATTCTTCCAAGGAGAGCAGCTGAAGTCGCGCATCAAGAAGGTGTGCACCGGCTTCCACGCGTCACTGTACCCGTGCCCGCCTTCCAACGTTGAGCGACAGGACATGGTCAAGGGCGTGCGCACCCGCCTGGAGGACCTTAACATGGTACGTGAAGTTCTAAGGAGAGCAGCTGAAGTCGCGCATCAAGAAGGTGTGCACCGGCGCCCACGCGTCGCTTTACCCGTGCCCGCCTTCCAACGTCGAGCGATAGGACATGGTCAAGGGCGTGCGCACCCGCCTGGAGGACCTTAACGTGGTACGTGAAGTTCCAAGAGGAGCAGCTGAAGTCGCGCATCAAGAAGGTGTGCACCGGCTTCCACGCGTCACTGTACCCGTGCTTGCCTTCCAACGTCGAGCGACCGGACATGGTCAAGGGCGTGCGCACCCGCCTGGAGGACCTTAACATGGTACGTGAAGTCTCAAGCAGAGCAGCTGAAGTCGCGCATCAAGAAGGTGTGCACCGGCTTCCACGCGTCGCTGTACCCGTGCCCGCCTTCCAACACCGAGCAACAGGACATGGTCAAGGGCGTGCGCACCCGCCTGGAGGACCTTAACATGGTACGTGAAGTTCCAAGGAGAGCAGCTGAAGTCGCGCATCAAGAAGGTGTGCATCGAGTTCACCCATCACTGAAGAAAATATTATATTTTCTAAGTTTGCATTTAAAATGTAGCCACGGAACACAATTGCGAGCTTAAAAATAGGTATATTAACAGGCGAAGAATAAATTAAGTCCTAGCATACCGAAGTCCCGATATCGAAACCAGACGCAATAGTTAAACAAAAGACGGTTGAACTGCGGCATTGGAGCGGTTAAGTCACGGCGAGCGACGTATAAAAAAAAGTGGAAATAATTAGGTTTTTAATTTCTTGCCTCCCTAGCACCATACAGTTCTGTGTTTTTGAGTTACTGGAGTTACCACCTTAAAACTAAATTATTACGCCTTAAAACTGTGCGTCATCATCATCATCATATCAGCCGAGGGATGTCCACAGCTGGACATAAGCCTCCCTCATGGATTTCCACGACGACCGGTTCTGCGCTACCCCCATCCAGCGGCTTTCCGTGACCTTCACCAGGTCATCATCTTGAAACTGTGCAATAGACACTTTTTTATCAATTCCAAGATTAAATGTACCAATGTCGCTAACAAATTTCGTTTCTTGTCTTTGTTAAAACCCTTGTTCCTTTTAGGTTCTGAACCAAACGCGCGACCACAGACAGCGCGTGCTGATGAGCGTGGCCAAGGAGCTGCAGAGCTGGTCCATCATGGTGCGCAAGATGAAGGCCATCTACCACACGCTGAATCTGTTTAATATGGACGTCACCAAAAAGTGTCTGATCGGAGAGTGCTGGGTGCCCACAGCTGACCTACCCAATGTGCAGAAGGCGCTTGCTGACGGCTCGGTGAGTTAGACTTACCTCTTCCTCAGTAGTGCACTCTTGACTTCATCATAATTATGGTGAGGGGCGGTTACTGTCACCGTCCTCGTAGGCTACGGCAGCTCTTGCGACTTCCAAGTGTCCCTCTATCTTGACTCTATTAATAGCGATTATTGTACACTGTATTTCCACAATTGGTAATCCTTTCACATCATCTCACCTGATGACGATGATTCCGAAGTTGAAAGCAGGCTTACCAAGATTCCCCAACGCAATGGGGAACTGGAAATATCTACAAGCCGGAACACATCTGTTAGTATTGATGCTTGGCGGCAAAAATTAGATAAGATGATGGTAGGTAGCCAGGTGGACTTAGAAAATGCGCTTCCACCAACCAAACCAAGTCATACAAAGTTAAAATTCGCCGGGAATCAAAATCGCGACCTCCTGATGTGAAGCTAATGGACGTTAAAATTACGCCATGAAGGCGGTTAAAATAGAGAGCATTACGTTTATAATTAGGTCCGTCCAGCGCTGGGGTGATCGTCCTAGACTAATCTACGCTTATTACACTACACACAAAAAAGGAGAGTATGGTTTTCAGGTGTAATGTATGTATTTTTTTATTTATGCATGGCAAATCACCTAATGGCAAGTGACGATTATGCCGAAGATAGAAGAGGGCTCACCAATGTTTCCTTCAAGGCAATAGGATCTTATATCTATGCCAGAACACATCAAAGTTGTTACAGCTCGCGCCAAACTTTGTTACAGATCTGAACTCTAATGCGAGTGCTTGCCGTGCACTGGTACAGTTGAGTAGTAGTAAGTACCATTACGTCCCGCGAACACTTAAAGTTTGCTACTGCGACGCGTCTTGCGACCAACTTTTTCTTCTTCTTCTTCTTTAAGTCCTGCTGCCAAACATCAATGTTAACAACATTAATGTTTTCCGGCTTGAAGATAAGATAGCCAATTCCCCATTGGGTTGTGAAGTCTTGGTAAGCTCGCCTTCACCTTCGGCATCATCGTCACTTACCATCAGGTGAGATGATGCCAAGGGCTTGCCAATTGTGAATTTAAAAAAAAAATGTTTACAGAACGCATGCGGCAGTTCAATCCCATCGTTCCTGAACTGCATTGAGGCGGACGAGGAGCCGCCCACGTTCAACCGCACCAACCGCTTCACGCGCGGTTTCCAGACCCTCATCGACTCGTACGGAGTGGCCTCCTACCGCGAGTGCAACCCTGGTGAGTACCGTCTCCTTTGACTGATCTCCTTGTGACTAGGCAGTGGAACGTTTAATGGTACCAAACTTTATCAACTCATATGGACATAGTGGTTCTTCATGCGAGTGCAACTCTTATGGACATAGTGGTTCTTCATGCGAGTGCAACCCTGGTCAGTACCGTCTTCTTTGTCTGATCTCATTATGACTAGGCAGTGGAACGTTTAACCGTACCAAACTTGATCAACTCTTATGGACTTAGTGGTTCTTCATGCGAGTGCAACCCTGGTCAGTACCGTCTCCTTTGTCTGATCTCCTTGTGACTAGGCAGTGGAACGTTTAACCGTACCAAACTTTATCAACTCGTATGGACATAGTGGTTCTTCATGCGAGTGCAACTCTTATGGACATAGTGGTTCTTCATGCGAGTGCAACCCTGGTCAGTACCGTCTTCTTTGTCTGATATCCTTATGACTAGGCAGTGGAACGTTTAACCGTACCAAACTTGATCAACTCTTATGGACTTAGTGGTTCTTCATGCGAGTGCAACCCTGGTCAGTACCGTCTCCTTTGTCTGATCTCCTTGTGACTAGGCAGTGGAACGTTTAACCGTACCAAACTTTATCAACTCGTATGGACATAGTGGTTCTTCATGCGAGTGCAACTCTTATGGACATAGTGGTTCTTCATGCGAGTGCAACCCTGGTCAGTACCGTCTTCTTTGTCTGATATCCTTATGACTAGGCAGTGGAACGTTTAACCGTACCAAACTTGATCAACTCTTATGGACATAGTGGTTCTTCATGCGAGTGCAACCCTGATCAGTACCGTCACCTTTGTCTGATCTCCTTGTGACTAGGCAGTGGAACGTTTAACCGTACCAAACTTTATCAACTCGTATGGTCTTAGTGGTTCTTCATGCGAGTGCAACCCTGGTCAGTACCGTCTTTTTTGTCTGATCTCCTTATGACTACAACTAACAGCTCGTGTGAATTTAGTGGCCTTTAAGTTGGCAAGTGCGACCCTGGTCAGTTACATCAATTCGATTATCAAATTTTTGAATAACAAACAGAAAATAAATTGTTCTGAGACTGATTTTCCCGACTGCTTTCCTGAAGTTGAATGAAGGTCACGCACAACTAACAAAGATAAAAAACACAGCTTTGGTATAAAGAATGTGATGTTACCTTTATGTTCAAAAGCAACGTAAATTTCACCACTCACCTGTCGAATCAAATTTTATAACTTCAATGCACAGCAGAGGCAAAAAGGGAATTTATATAGGTGTACAAAAATTGGTGTAGAACCCGTTAATTAGGGGTTCTACTCATCCTAATGAACAACTTTCTCTAAGGAACTCATAGTCAAATCTAAAAAAAAATTGGATCCTCCAAACAAAAATGCACAAAACTGGTTGATTAGCTGATCGATTTGTATGAAGAGTAAACATATTTTTTTTCGATTTCAGCATTCATAGAAAAAAAAGCTGTTCAGTATGATGAGTACAAGCCCAGTTAACGGGACCTACACTAATTTTTTTACACCCTGTATTTTGCTATGGGTATTTTTCAGGGCTGTTTGTGAGGGCGGGGCACATAGCACGTAGAACAGATGGCCGTTGGGGCAGTAAAGTTCTCGAGTGGCGAACTCGCAACGGAAAAGCCTCCCACTCGGTAGACCGATGACCTGGTGAAGGTCGCTGGAAGCCGCTGGATGCGGGTAGCGCAGAACCGATCGTCGTGGAAATCCTTGGGGGAGGCCTATGTCCAGCAGTGGACGTCCTTCAGTTGATATGATGATGATGATGATGATTTTTCGGGGCTGCGTTTTAACATATTCTTTATATGAATTAATTTTAACTTGAGCTACATCGTTAATTTTTTTTCCAGCTCTATACACCATCATCACGTTCCCCTTCCTCTTCGCGGTGATGTTCGGAGACTTCGGCCATGGAGCCATCATGTTCCTTTTCGGTGCCTGGATGGTCGTCAAAGAGGTCTCCCTTGCAGCGAAGAAATCGAACAACGAAATCTGGAACATTTTCTTCGCCGGGCGCTACATCATCCTCCTTATGGGCTGTTTCTCAATGTACACCGGCTTTATTTACAACGATCTGTTTTCTAAGTCGATGAACGTATTCGGGTCGGCTTGGACCATTCCGTATGACGACCACACTTATAACGCAAGTAGCATCTTGCAGTTGGACCCGAAAGACGCGTACATGGGAACACCTTACATATTCGGAATAGATCCTATTTGGCAGGTAATTTTATTCTCTTGCTTCTACAAATAACATAACATTAAAATTACTGGCTGTTTCCCGCGGCTTCACCCGCGTCGACAACGTTTCTATGACTTTTCGAGGGTGCGGCTCGCGAGCGTGAAAAAAGTAGCCTATGTGTTAATCCAGGTCCTAATCTGTCTACCTACCAAATTTCAGCCAGATCAGTTCAGTAGTTTTTGCGTGAAGAAGTAACAAACATACACACTCACAAACTTTCGCCTTTATAATATTAGTGTGATCACCGTACCATAAAATGTTGAAAACAAACTCATATTTAAAAAATCTTTGATCTCTTACCGACCAAGATCTGATGGTTTTTGTATGTCTTGTCTTTTTCTAGTTTTATGTAATTTTTCTTGTTATACTAAAACTTAAATTATAAAAGTAATTATCAGGTAAAAAATAAGAATACTACTAAAGGTCCTACACAATGATGATAAAATGGCGTCTTAAATTATAATAATCCTTAAAAATCATCATGGCTTGGTCCCATCCGCCCCGGTGGGTCTGCCCCGTCAACGGGGCAGATGGGAAAGGTTGGTAAAAGTTGTGCCATCGGCCACGCCACGGTAGCCCCGGCCTCGGAGTTTAACGGGGCGGATGGCACACAATACGATCCCACCCGCCCCAGTGAGCGGCCCCCTCAACGGTTTCATCCCGGTATTACATTTTGCGGGTAAAATAGAATATTATTTTACATACCGTAAAAGTGTACCTACTCGAGTATACTAAAGAAAAGATTCGTCTAATATAATAATAACTTTTATAAACTTTTCCCATCTGCCCCGTTGACGGGGCAGACCCATCGGGGCGGATGGGACCAAGCCAAAGTCATGAAATCTATTGCATATTTTAGAATTCATTGTATGATGTTTTCTTACAATATTTCATGTTTTCGCTTGTTCAGAGGGAACATTTTTATTTACGTTAACAGATTTATAAATGGTATTACCTACCGTAAAATATGATGTCTGTAAAAGACATGAAATATTGCAAAAAATATAAATTACTGTTTTAATATACAGGATGTAACAAAATTGGTGTAGGTCCCGTTAACTGGGGGTTCTAATCGTCATACTGAACAACTTTCTCCAATTTGGACCCTCCATACTAAAATGCACAAAATCGGTCGATCAGCTTATCAATTTGTATGAAGAGTAAACAATTTTTTTACGTTTTCAGCAAAGTCGTAGAACAAAAGTTGTTCAGTATGATCAGTAGAAGCCCCAGTTAACGGGACGTACACCTATTTTGTTCATCATCATTACAGCTCATATACGTCCCCACCGAGGGGCTCGAGCCTACCCTGAATCAGGGCGATTAGGCCTTAGTCGACCACGCGGGCCCAGTGCGGGTTGGTCGACTTCACACACAACCTTCGAGTTTCTTCGCAGGCGTGTGCAGGTTTCCTCACGATGTTTTCCTTCACCGTTAAAGCAATCGGTAAGTATGTACGTAAGTTTTTGAAAAACTCATTGGTACATTGGCCGTCCAGATTTGAACCCGGTACCTCTGGTTAGAAGGACCGAGTCGTTACCGGTTGAGCCACCGACGCCTTCGACCTATTTTGTTACTTCCTGTATATCTACACCGACATACAATAAATTAAAATTAACTTAAACTCTCGTTTTTACGGAGTATTCATAAAGTTAGCAACCATTTTCTCATCACTGTACAGGACTCTTGAGGTGAACTATTCACAACACTCATTCCATTCCCCAGGCGGCTGACAACAAAATTATCTTCCTCAACTCGTATAAGATGAAGCTGTCCATCATATTCGGTGTCCTCCACATGATATTTGGTGTTAGTATGAGCGTCGTCAACTACAAGTGAGTACCCTTATCCGTGTATTAATATATATATTAGTACGTACTGTAGCGAAAATAAAAAAAATGATTTAAAATACCCACTTTACGGTATCGCTACATACATAATACGTAAAATTTAGTGGAATTGGGCCTAAGCGGAGTTTAAGAAAAGAATTATTTTAGCGCAGTAAGGAATATATTTTTAAATGAATAAAGGTAAAAAGGTCTATAAAATTATGGTCGTTCGGTCGTAAATAAAGGTCTTGTGACTTACAACATAATTTTTGTATTAAGATAATTTTAAACTTTAAATACCTAAGGAATAGATTTAAACATGCTTGAATATGAATTTTGTTGAACCTCGAATGAACAACGCGTTGCTTTCCCCAGGATCCGTATAAAATAAGTACTGTATGGATACTCCCTGTCGCTCTAAATTCCGATCACCGCCTAGTCACCCAGATTGATTAGTTGGTTCTCAAACGTAAAGGACTTCGCCGTGATTTTGTTTGTTCCGTCATTTGTTTTCAGAAATGTCATTTGTCTACTTAGTAAGAGCCGTAGGTTCAACTGCTGACTCCAAAATCATCTTTCTTAACTCGCACAAGATTAAGGCTGGCCTTCACAGCCGTAAAATTCATCATCTGAATTCAGAAAGCCCGGATTTGGAAAAAGTCACAATGTGTGTGGAGCAAATCCGGGCTTTCCGAACTCAGATTATGAATTCAGAGAGGAGTTCTGGCTGTTTATTCGGCGCCCCATTTTCAAGCTAGTCTTATCTGTTTTGTGTGCAGTTTATTCGGCGCCCCATTTTCAAGCTAATTTTATCTGTTTTGTGTGCAGTTTATTCGGAGCCCAATTTTGAAGCTAATCTTTATCTGTTTTGTGTGCAGTTTATTGGGCGCCCCATTTTCAAGCTAATCTTATCTGTTTTGTGTGCAGTTTATTCGGCGCCCCATTTTTGAGCTAATCTTATTTGTGTTGTGTGCAGTTTATGCGGCGCCTCATTTTCAAGCTAATCTTATCTGTTTTGGGTGCAGTTTATTATGCCCCATTTTCAATATAATCTTATCTGTTTTGTGTGCAGTTTATTCGGCGCCCCATTTTCAAGCTAATCCTATCTATTGTGTGTACAATTTATTCGGCGCCCCATTTTCAAGCTAATCTTATCTGTTTTGTGTGCAGTTTATTCGGCACCCCATTTTCAAGCTAATCTTATCTGTTTTGTGTGCAGTTTCTTCAGAAGGCGCTACTCTATCTTCCTGGAGTTCCTGCCGCAGATGGTGTTCTTATGCCTGTTGTTCCTCTACATGGTGTTCATGATGTTCTACAAGTGGGTCAACTACAGCGTCACCGCCGATAGTACGTGCTTCATTACATTCATCTGAGACCACCTAGGTCCACATTTATAACCACCTCCGTGGCGTAATGGTTAAGTCCATTAACTTCACATCAGGAGGTCGCGGGTTCGATTCCCGGCGGAGTCTTACTTTGTAAGACTCAGTTTGACTGGTGGAAGGGCATTTTCTAAGCCCGCCTGGCTAGCTACCACCATCTTATCTAATTCATGCCGCCAAACATTAATGATGTGTTCCGGCTTGAAGATAAAATAGCCAGTTCCCCATTGCGTTGTGGAATCTTGGTAACTAAGCCCGCCCGCTTCCATCTTCGGCATCATCGTCACTTACCATCAGGTGAGATGATGTCAAGGGCTTACCAATTCTGAATAATAAAAAAAAGACAAACGCTCTTTAGCGAATTCAGTTGATTGACCACGCTGAACACGTTAAAGAACCGACTTCAATCGCAACAACCAATTCAATTGTTGACCACGCTGAACACGTTCAAAAACCGACTTCAATCGCAACTACCAAGTACCTACCAATTCAATTGTCTACGCAGAACACGTTAAAAAACCGACTTCAATCGCAACAACCAAGTATCTACCAATTCAATTGTTGACCACGCTGAACACGTTCAAAAACCGACTTCAATCGCAACAACCAAGTACCTACAAATTCAATTGTTGACCACGCTGAACACGTTCAAAAACCGACTTCAATGGCAACAACCAAGTACCAATTCAATTGATTGACCACGCTGAATACGTTAAAAAACCGACTTCAATCGCAACAACCAAGAACAAATTTTGCTAAATATTTGTTTCTTTTCTGATAATAGAAAATTAACAGAAAAGGAAAAAAATGTATAAAAATTTGTAGGTACTTGGTACTTAACCTATTTTGATACATTTATATAGGATTATTCTGGAATCATAATTTATCGATTAAAAAAATAATCATCAAAATCGGTTCATAATCTGCAAAGAAATCGCGCGACATACTTACATACAAAAAAACATACAGTCGAATTGAGAACCTCCTTTTTCGAAGTCGATTGAAAAGATGAATCGTTTGTTCTTTGCCACAATACAAATACAGAACGGTAAACTAATATCACAGATTACTAATTAGTTACCACGTAACAGATACTTCACTCAGTAGTAAATTTCCAATACCTACTGCTATAATAGCCTACTCCATCGCGTCAGCTTGCTTCACACCACGCGATCCCACAGCAATCACAGGGCTGCCTCTTCGATAAAATTAAATTAACATAACTTTTTGTGTCTATGTTATTGAGAACTGTGAATATGTTTTGACTTATAGGTGGTAGTTTAAAATTGTATCATTTATCTATCTATCTATCTATCTATATATCTAATATATAAAAATGAATCGCAAAATGTGTTGGTAAGCGCATAACTCGAGAACGGCTGGACCGATTTGGCTAATTCTTTTTTTGTCGAGTTCGTTATTGTCAGGAGAAGGTTCTTATGTAGAGTAGGGTAGGGTAGTGCAGTGTAGTGTAGGGTAGTGTAGGGTAGGGTAGGGTAGTGTAGTGTAGTGTAGGGTAGGGTAGTGTAGTGTAATGTAAGGCGGTACGTAGTTCGCCGGGACAGCTAGTATATATATATATATATATATATATATATATATATATATATATATATATATATATATATATAATTCTCGTGTCACAGTGTTAGTAACCATACTTCTCCGAAACGGCTCGACCGATTTTTATGAAATTTTGTGTGCATATCGGGTAGGTCTGAAAATAGGTTCTTATCTATTTTTCATACCCCTACGTGGGCGAAGCCGCGGGCAACAGCTAGTAAAATATATATATTTTTTAAAAAGGTGCTGATTGTGCAATACATCTAGATAACACATAATTTTAGAGGTCAGTGTGTAAGTAAAATGAAAAAAATATTTAAGAGTTATACATGTGTTTTATTTTGATATATTTTTTTATTAATTTCTTACCCTTTCTAAATTCTCGGTTATAAATCGCATAAAACTGAACCACAAGCACAGATTACTAAATAGTTATGTCACAAGTGTTTGTGTGCGCTAACAGCACGACAAGTTGAGACAGGTCGCCGCGCCTGCGACTCACATATTATCACAATTTTATTTTAATAAAAATAGCTTTTTAAACGTTGTTAAAATAGTGTTTAAGATAAGTATGACGTTTCTATGTAACAAAAAAATTTAAATCTGTGTTTGAAAGGCAAGCTAATGCCACAGTGTAATAAAGAGTTGTAGCTAATGCTTAGTATACCTAGTATTAAAAATAATTTTAAAACGACAAAAAATAGTAATAGTTTATCACTTACCTTTCTTCATTGACAGGTAAATGGAAAAATGTTAGGTGTTTATCTCTTCTTTTGCTTGATTTGCACCCATCTACAGCACATAAGAAACCAGACGGCATCGTAGTTACGCGTACGAACGAACGAAACGATTTAAATTTAACTACGTGCGTGCGCTTCGTTTGTGAAAACCGCACTGAATTGGGTCCGCAAACGGCCCGAGAACGCTGGGCCGGGCGGTAGGTAATTATAGCGCGCAAGTACATGGAGTGACGGAGGCCTGCTAATATTAAATACCTACAGATTATCATTGGGTGGGATGCCTGCGGGGTTCAAGTCTATAGATGGAGTCATTAGACCCTACAGACAAGTACCTATACAATATGTATAATACATTACTAAGAATTTTGTTATACACTGGTGTCGATTCGATGTACTAGATTTAACTTATTTGACGGGACTAAACTAAATTTACCCAATCTGTCTTTTTGTTTCTGTATCGAAAAGACAAGGACAGAATGCTTAAATTTAGTTTATTCCTGTCAGATCTATATATATATATATATAAAAGAAAGTCGTGTTAATTACACCATTTATAACTCAAGAACGGCTGGACCAATTTTTATGATTTTTGTGTTTTTTGCATTTGTCTTCGTCGGGAATAGCATAATAAGTATTAAAATATGATATTCATCAATAAAAAAAAATATTATCAGTCAAAAACTAATTGGTTTTAGGGTAGGGTAGGGTAGTTAGTTTAGTGTAGGGTAGGGTAGTGTAGGTGTAGGGTAGTTGGGGTAGGGTAGGGTAGGGTAGGGTAGTGTAGGGTAGGGTAGGGTAGTGTAGTGTAAGGTGGAACGAAGATCGCCGGGACAGCTAGTAAGATATATAGTGTTACACCGACCGAATCGATACCATAGTTTACTTTTTGTAGTTCGGCCAGGAGGAAATTAGTTAGCCTAGTTAGCTAGCCAGTTGGGCCACAGCATAGACTTAGAATATAGATTCTAAGTTTATGGGCCACAGGGATATCCACCCGCATATTTTTTAGGGTTCCTCCCCTAAATGTAAAGAGGGGTTGATTTGTTTTTTGTTGACATACCCTATCGTGTGGAGTATCGCTGAATAGGTCTTTCAAAGCATACCATCAGCAAAAACCATTTTTCGATTCATGGTTTCGATTGCGAAATGTTAAGTTTAAACCACTATTTAAGGACATCCAAAAAAAATAAAATTAGTAGGACATATTATAATCAATTTTAAAAGAAAACTATCACACACAGCTAAGTAGGCTCTCATAGTTTAGAAGTAATAGATTTGTAAAAAGTTCATAGATTTTTCCATACAAGATGTTCAAATACCAACTGAAAAAACAGTTTTGCTTTAAGACTATGGAACCCTACTTTGCGCGAGACCGACTCGCACTTGGCCGGTTTTTTATTATTACAAAATTTTAAGCGCGTTTGACTCCATCTCTTCTGACGATGCAGTCGAGGATGCTGGATTGCGTGCAAAATTGTTTTTTCAGTTGGTATTTGAACATTTTGTATGGAAAAATCTATGAACTTTTTACAAATCTATTAGGTACTCATAAACTATGAACGCCTACTTGGCTGTGATAGTTTTCCTTTTAAATTGATTATGTGTCCTACTATTTTAAATGATGTCTGGGGTGGTTCGATTAGTACACTAGCACCGCCAATAGAAATAAATAATTTACTCATTCTAAATTCAAAATAACTTATTTCAAATAGGTTACACACATTTTTAAATAGTCAAAACAAAAAAAAAATACTGTATATTACAAATAATGTCATGATTCAGATTACAGTCTCAGGTAATGGTATTTGATATAGAATCAACATAAATATCTTTGTCATTTACATAATCTATTATTTTATAATATCCTCTAGAGCACAAAACTTTTTTGACATGAGTCTTGAATTTATTCTCTGACAAACTAGTTACATTTTCTGGAGCTTTATTGTAGAATCTTATACACTGCCCCACAAATGACTTTTTAACCTTACTCAGTCTCGAAAAGGCTATATCTATTTTATTTACATTTCTTAAATTCGAATTATGCCTGTCAGTGTTTTTAGGAAATAAATGCAAATTCTTACGTAGGTACGTACATGATGTTTTCATATATAAATTGACTAGCAACAGTTAAAATATTGATTTCTTTAAACTTATTCTGTAACGACTCACGTGATCGCATCTGATAGATTGCGCGGATAGCTCTTTTCTGCAGGGTGAAAATAGTTTATATATCAGCCGCATGCCCCCACAGTAATATGCCATAAGACATTATACTATGGAAGTAACTAAAATACACTAGTCTCGCAGTATCTACATCCGTTAACTGTCTTATTTTCTTAACGGCTTAAGCAGCTGAACTAAGCCTTCCCGCTAAAGTTTCAATGTGTGGTCCCCATTGAAGTGAAACATCCAAAGTTATACCAAGGAACACCGTGGTATTTACAAATTCTAATTTATTACTGTCTAATATTACACTATTATTGACCTTTTTTACATTTGGCAAACAAAATTTTATACATTTTGTTTTCTTAGCATTTAATAATAAGTTGTTCACAGTGAACCAGTTCAGTATCTTTGAAAGAGTGTTGTTTACTTCGTCAATTTCATTTTCTTTCCTATTCACTTTAAAAATAAGAGATGTATTATCCGCAAACAACACAATATTTGACAGATGTTGCACCATAAAAGGCAAATCATTCACGTAAACAAGGAAAAGAAAAGGCCCTAATATGGAACCCTGGGGCACGCCCATTTTCACTTTAGATCCAGATGAGTTCGTGCCATTCACTTGTACTTTTTGTGTTCTGTTGTCTAAATACGAATTTAAAAGACTGAGAGCCCCTTCCTCTACACCATAATGCTTTAATTTCATAAGTAATGTTTGGTGTTCAACACAATCAAAAGCCTTAGATAAATCACAAAACACTCCAATTGCATTCTGCGATTCCTCGATGGCATCATATATGTTTCGAATGAGTGCTACTCCTGCATCGGTTGTTGATCGTCTTTTAGTGAAACCAAATTGTTGGTTATGCAGTAGTTTGTTTTCTGTAAAATATTGTAGCATTTGGTTAAGCATAATCTTTTCAAACACTTTACTAAGAACTGGCAGCACAGAAACTGGTCTGTAGTTGCCTGGATCAGTTTTTGAACCAGATTTATATAAAGGTATCACTTTACTAAGCTTCATGAGATCTGGAAATACGCCACTATCAATGCTAATATTAAAAAGACAAGCTAAATATGGCGCTAAATTATCAATTACATTACTGATCAAGCTTACCGATAATCCCCAGAGGTCTTCCGTTCTTTTCACTTTAAGAGATTTAAAAGTTTTTACAATAGATTGTGGTTCAATTATTTTGAAGGAGAATTTTTGATCACAATTATTAACATTATCCTTTAGCAGCCTTTGAGCATACATAGGTGATGAGTTTAGGGCTTCAGTAGTCTTAAGTGGAATATTTGTGAAAAAAGCTTCGAATTCTTAAGGACCTTAATCGAAATCATTGAATATTTTGCGCAAACAGGGCAAAGGACGTAACAATACGTTAATATGTATTTATCAATTATTTATTTATTTGCCAATGCAGCTCGCTGCACTAATCGAACTTGAAATTTAAAGTTTTCCTTCATTTGTTTTACTCATGATTGAAATTGTTTAGACAAATTATAATGTTCGCTCAAGAGAGTGAAATTAAAGCTTCTTTACGCACGCTTGACTTGGGGAGTAAACTGGTGAATGCGTTACGCGAACGGTGATTTTTAGCATTACAAAAACTGTAATCGGGCGAGGCACACTCACACACTCGTTTTTTTATAGCACTCTTCTTTCTAAACCCTAAATTTAGTTTGAAAAGCAATAAAAAAATCCAAATACTAATAAAACTTATGTCTTTCTAGGCACAGCATACACCCAAGGCTGCGCACCCTCAGTGCTGATCCTGTTCATCAACATGATGCTGTTCAGCCACCAGGAGCCCGAAGATGGGTGCATGGAGTACATGTTCGAGGGTCAGGGGACCGTGCAGCGCGCGTTCGTGCTGGTCGGACTGTGCTGCATACCAGTCATGCTGCTGGGAAAGCCACTGTATTTATTGTTTGCTGGCAAGAAAAAGGCTAAAGCCAAGGTATTATATACAGAGCGTTTATTATACAGGTGGTTTTATGGGAAATGTTCAATAAAATTGGGACATCAAAAATAGGAGGTAACGATAACGGAAATGGATAAACTTAGGTTGAGAGGATAAATGGCCACCCTCTGATGTTAAATATGTCGGTCAGCCTGAGCAAAGTGGTTGCGTTATGTATTTATAGCGCCTGAAAAACTAGTTAAAGTGACCAAAAAGAAACGATAAGGGAAATGGCTAAGTAAAATATAAAATGAAAGTACTAGTTGTACTCATGACAATTATGCAAAAACTGACTAAATACTCGGTGGCGTTAAGGAGCAACGCCCGTTAGTAGTAGGAATTCTGGACCAGGCCCCCACCCCCTGCCGGAGCACCAAAGTTGGAATCCGCCATCCTGGTCCAGAACTCTCGCTATTCCTACTACTAACAGGTGTTGCTCCATAACGCAACCGAATATTTGATCAGTTTTTGCATAATTGTCATATGCAAAAACTGATACGTACAACTAGTACTTTCATTATAATATCTTACGCAGCCATTTCCCTTATCGTTTTTTTTTTGGTAACGATAACTAATTTTTCGTCCGTATGGCTCCCGGCTTAGAATAGGGCCATCCTATTTCATCCAATAGGTGTCGTAAGAGCCGACTAAGGGACTCAAACCGGAGGATGGGCAGCAGCGTCTTTCCGTGATTTGCAGCCAATCTGCAACACTGCGATCGCCAACCCGCCTGCCAAGCGTGGCGATTACGGCAACACCCCCCAAATGACCGACACAAAGAAAAAACGGCCCCTAGTCCCCGGCGGCCCCGCTATTCCTGGCTCCGGTAGCGGTCAAGGTAACGGCGGGGCATGGGGTGCGAAGAATCCCCGGCAGATGCCAGGCTACCTCAACAAAAGACCTCTGGCCCTGGCAACCTACAACACGCGCACACTGCGAACCGACGTAAAGCTAACAGAACTCGAGGAAGCATTGAGCAGGTTACGATGGGACATCGTAGGATTGTGTGAAGTCCGAAGAGAGGGGGAGGACACCATAATCCTTAAATCCGGAAACCTGCTCTATTTCCGGGAGGGCGACCAACTGTCCGAGGGTGGTGTCGGGTTTCTAGTCCACAAGTCCCTCATTAACAATGTGGTCCGGATCGAGAGTGTTTCGACGAGGGTAGCGTACCTCATTCTCCGAATCACCAAACGGTATTCGCTGAAAGTTATTCAGGTATATGCACCGACCGCGCAACACTCCGACGATGAAGTGGAGCTCCTATATGAGGATATCTCTAGAGCTCTACATAATAGCTCCCGGACTCAATACACCATTGTTATGGGGGACTTTAACGCGAAACTGGGCAAACGAAGTGATGGTGAGCTGAGAGTGGGGCAATTTGGATATGGAGAGAGAAATGCACGTGGCCAGCTGCTGGCCGACTTTATGGAGAAGGAGGGCCTCTTTATGATGAACTCCTTCTTCAAAAAGCCTAAACAGCGAAAGTGGACATGGTTGCATCCCAATGGCGTAACGAAGAACGAGATCGACTTCATCTTGTCGACAAGAAGGCAAATATTCAATGATGTCTCTGTGATCAACTCAGTCAAAACAGGAAGCGATCACCGAATGGTAAGAGGCACATTGAATCTAAAGACCAAGCTAGAAAGATGTCGACTGATGAAGTCCACACTCCGACCAGCGCCCATCCAGCTCCAAAACCCCGAAAACTTTCAGCTCGAGTTGCACAATCGCTTCGAATGCCTAGGAGACTGCGAGAATGTGGACGATTATAACGACAGGTTCGTGGAAATTGTCCAAACGGTCGGGTCTAAGATTTTCAAAACTCGCCGTTCAAACAGAACCAAAAAAATCTCTGACTTCACCAGCAACCTCATGGAAGAAAGACGCAGATTGGTTTTGCAGTCCTCTGAAGACGCTACTCAGTATCGGCAACTAAACAGGCAGATCTCTAAGTCTCTAACTCGCGATTTGCGCCACTTTAATACAAATTGTATTAAAGAGGCGATTGAGAACAACAAAGGCTCAAAAGTGTTCGCTAGAGATCTGTCTGTTGGTCAAAGTCAACTGACCAAGCTGAAGACTGAGGACGGCAGGATCATATCGTCTAAGACTGAGTTGCTGGAAGAAGTTGAGAAGTTCTACGGACAATTGTACACGACCACACGTCTGCCTGTCAGCGATCTGGCTAAAGACCCAAGAGCTAGACTTACCCGACACTATACCGAAGATATCCCGGACGTCAGCCTGTACGAGATTAGAATGGCTCTTAAACAGCTTAAAAACAATAAGGCACCGGGTGATGATGGAATTACGGCTGAACTTCTGAAAGCAGGTGGAACACCGGTACTTAAAGCTCTTCAGAAATTATTTAATTCCGTTATAATTGAGGGACAAACGCCTAAGGCATGGCACAGAAGTGTGGTCGTGCTTTTCTTCAAAAAGGGCGACAATACCCTGCTGAAGAACTACAGACCCATCTCACTTCTGAGCCATGTCTACAAACTGTTTTCGAGGGTCATTACGAATCGTCTCGCACGCAGGTTTGACGACTTCCAGCCTCCCGAACAAGCCGGTTTCCGAAAAGGATTTAGTACCATAGACCACATACATACGCTGCGGCAGATTATACAGAAGACCGAAGAGTACAATCAGCCACTATGCTTGGCGTTCGTGGACTATGAGAAAGCCTTCGATTCGGTCGAAACCTGGGCTGTGCTACAGTCTCTCCAGAGGTGCCAAATTGACTATCGATATATCGAAGTGCTGAAGTGTTTGTATGAAAACGCCACCATGTCGGTTCGCCTCCAGGATCAAAACTCGGAACCTATCCAGCTGCAGCGAGGGGTGAGACAGGGAGACGTTATATCTCCGAAACTGTTCACCGCCGCCCTGGAAGATGTTTTCAAGCTTTTGGACTGGGGTGGACTCGGCATCAATATCAACGGCGAGTACATCACCCACCTTCGATTCGCTGACGATATCGTGGTCATGGCTGAGACTATGGACGACTTAGGCACAATGCTCGATGGCCTCAGTAGAGCCTCTCAACAAGTGGGTCTTAGAATGAACATGGACAAGACGAAAATTATGTCAAACGTCCGTGTCATACCTACTCCTCTGAAGGTTGGAGGCTCTACACTCGAAGTTGTTACCGAATATGTATACCTGGCACAAACAGTCCAGTTAGGTAGGTCCAACTTCGAGAAAGAGATCAATCGTCGAATCCAACTCGGCTGGGCAGCGTTCGGGAAGCTTCGCAATATCTTTACGTCCCAGATACCGCAGTGTCTTAAGACCAAGGTCTTCGAGCAATGTGTGTTGCCAGTGATGACGTACGGAACTGAGACATGGTCGCTTACTATGGGCCTCATAAGAAGGCTCAAGGTCACCCAAAGGGCAATGGAGCGTGCTATGCTCGGAGTTTCTCTGCGTGATCGAATCAGAAACGAGGAAATCCGTAAGAGAACCAAAGTGACCGACATAGCTCTCAGAATTGCTAAACTTAAGTGGCAGTGGGCGGGGCACATTGCTCGTAGAACAGATGGCCGTTGGGGCAATAAAGTTCTCGAGTGGCGACCACGCACCGGAAAGCGTAGTGTAGGCAGGCCTCCCACTCGGTGGACCGATGACCTGGTGAAGGTCGCGGGAAGCCGCTGGATGCGGGCAGCGCGGAACCGGTCGTCGTGGAGATCCTTGGGGGAGGCCTATGTCCAGCAGTGGACTTCCTTCGGCTGATATGATGATGATGAACTAATTTTTCAGGCGCTATAAGTACATAACGCAACCTATTAGCGCAGACAGACCGACATATTTAACATCAGAGGGTTGCCGATTATCCTCTCAACCTATTTATCCATTGCCGTTATCGTTACCAGATTTGCCAGTCTATTGTCTCCATAATTTATTACAATTGTATCGCCCCCGATCCACAGCACAACTACGAGGCGCAATTGGTTATATTAAGAGATCTGTGCCCAACTATGATGATGAATTACCGCTATATCATCATCATATCGGCCGAAGGACGTCCACTGCTGGACATAGGCCTCCCCCAAGGATTTCCACGACGACCGATTCTGCGCTGGCCGCATCCAGCGGCTTCTCGTGACCTTCACCAGGTCATCGGTCCACCGAGTGGGAGGCCTTCCTACACTACATTTTCCGGTGCGAGGTCGCCACTCGAGAACTTTACTATATGGTCAACTGTAATGATCATCATCATATCAGCCGAAAGACATCCACTGCTGGAAAAAGGTCTCCCCCAAGAAATGTAATAAGTATTTTTTTCTCAATCCCTACGAAGGCGTAATCCTCTACATGTGTTCTCCCGCAGGCGGAGCACTCGAACGGCAGCGTCAGCCAGGGCAACACGGGCATCGAGCTGCAAGAACAAACCGTCATCGACGAAGGGGAGCAGCCGCCCGCGCCGCCGGCCAAGAGCAACAAGCATACCGAGGATCACGAGGAGGAGGAGTTTAGCGAGGTCATGATACACCAGGCCATACACACGATTGAATATGTGCTCAGTACCATCTCGCACACGGCGTCTTACCTGCGGCTTTGGGCGTTGTCACTCGCTCACGCGGGTATGTCAAGTTCTGTTTTAAATATATAAATTATTATGTTATGTTTTTATACGCCTTAATGGGAGTTTAAGGCCTTAAGATGGGTCAAATGAAAATATTCAATCAAATTATTGAAAGACTGTGGAAAGTTAAGCTATGTTCAGGCACGTGATAATATCCGTACCATTATCTCCACAGAGTTATCTGAAGTACTATGGAGCATGGTGTTATCTATGGGTCTGAAGTCTGACAGCTACGTGGGCGCCGTGAAGCTGTACGTGGCGTTCGTCTTCTGGGCGCTCTTCACGCTCGCCATCCTCGTCATGATGGAGGGGCTTTCCGCTTTCCTACACACCCTGCGTCTGCACTGGTGAGTCCTTAAGAAACTATTATTTTGGTCTCGAAGGACCATCTTTTTAGGCCTTGGAGGACTGGCTTGGCGTATTATTTTACATCCATCCACACACAGGATAGGATATTGTGGTTTGGTGTGCGTACGTGGCGTTATTTTCTTGGCGCTGTTCACGCTCGTCATCCTCCTCATGATAGAGGGGCGTTCCACTTTCCTGTACACCCTCTGCCATTGCACTGGTGAGTCCCGAAGAGCCAACAATTTAAGGGCATTTTGTTCCTTCATATACAAACATACATTTGTATTATTGTTCGTTGGCGAGATTCACGGAAAGTTAGTAAATTTGTTTAGTACCTAATATGTAGTTTAAGTTATTGGATAATATTAAATATTTAAACGCTTAGATTATGTTATCGTTTTGGATATAGATACCTTCCTTTAAAAGACGAGTACCTACAGCTAGTTGTTACGAGTACTTAACCACATAGAAAGTAATATATCAATGAATATTACTTCCCAAGAAGCCAGCCTCCGCTCTTTTTTCAAGCGACTTCCAAAAAGGAGGAGGTTCTCAATTCGTCTGTATGTTTATTTTTTTTATGTTTGTTACCTCAGAACTTTTGACTGGGTGAACCGATTTTTATGATTCTTTTTTTATTTGAAAGCTAGTGCTTCCCGTGTGGTCCCATATAAATTTTATCAAAATCGGTGTAGTACTTTAGTAGAAAATTACCAAAAACCAAAAATAATAATGCAAAAATGTACTAATTTGTTGCGATGGAAGTCGGTTTTTTAACGTGTTTAGCCTTTTCAATTATTATGTCGAACCAGATCTAAAAAGATCTAAAGCGATAAGTCCGCCTTTGCATATCATTGTATATTTTCTAGATAATATGTTTTTCATTTCTGTATATTTGGTGTGCAACAAATGATATTTATCTTATCTAGTGTACTCCAATAACAATTTGTTGTTTCATAGAAAAGACATCAACGAGCAATGTAAGTTATAAGACACTTTTCTGTTGAGAAATCAACGAGACAAATAAATAGAGCTCAAAACTTTTCAATACCATAATTTGGTCCCCTTGCCCTACAAGTCTGCGTAATTTTTCGTGAGAACTTAGACGCGGTTGGAGGGCACGTCGAGGCTGCACTGGCGCCCGAACAGGGACAGTGCAGCCTCGACGCGCCCAAACTCAAACAAAAAACTACGAAGACCTGGAGTGAAAATAAACAAAAAAACTTCAAATTATCTTCAATTTATGTTTTATTTAATTTATAGATGTTCCGCGGAAATATAGGGCAGTATTCATTTAAGTACTGCCTGTCCTTTAAAAAAAAATTGAATGGATTTTTACGTTTCCAAGCTAATAAAACAATACTTGTCTCCAGGGTGGAGTTCATGAGCAAGTTCTACGCAGGCCAAGGATACGTCTTCCAGGCGTTCTGCTTCAAGACCATCCTCGAACAGGACGAAGTCAAGGAAGATTAAACATAAGATCGATAAAACCGTAACGATGTGTACTTAGATCGATTAAACGTATCGAAATTTAGACTAGTATAGTGTGGATCGCATCAGTATTTACAATGTTTTACACATTCGTATTCAGTTGAGATGTTAAAGGTCACAAAGTAGTGAAATAAGCTAATATAATATTTATGCGTTTATTATTTTATTATTTTTAATGTACCTAAATTAAAAATAAAAACACTAAAACGTTTTGTACAACAAAATAAAACAAATTAAATAAAATATAATTCGTAAATTAAATCAAGCTGAAGAATACGGACGAAATGGTGATATTCAACGAAATAAATTCCAGAGAGCGCGATAAGATTGTCCCGAGTTCAATTTCATTTTATTAAGCTGTCAAGTACCTAGCTTGACAAAAAGTATGTAAACCTGGAACGATAACGTGCCGAAAATCCTCTGATAATGAATGAATGATTTATGTATTGTATTGCTTAGGTACACATATAAAAAAGAGAAGATTAAAATAACCATTAAAAAAATTACGTACTACTAACAACCTACTCTCCTGAGACAACTATAACATCATGCGCCCTCTGGCGGGAGAAATTAACAGTGAAAATGCCTATATTTCGACTTTCTATGCGCGCTATTACGACTCGGTGGCTCAGTGGTTAGTGCTCTTACTGCTGATCCGAGAGTTGTGGGTTCGATCCCCACCCAGGGCCAACATTTGTGTGATGAGCAGATTTGTTTGCTGTGTCTGGGTGTTAAATATCTATATATGTATGTATTTAAACGTATATAAGTATTTATATCAGTCTCTGGTTCTCATAACACAGGGATTCCTACTTTGGGGCCAGATGACCATGTGTGATTTGTCCCAGAATATTTAAGTTCTCAAATTGCTTTTGGCTTTCTCCAAAATGTCCTTCCTAATTTTCGGATAGTCGGGGTGAATTTTGAGGATGTGCCTGCAGACGACTATGCACTCCGGGTATTTCTTGAGCTTCAAGTACGCGTGGGCCAGTTTGTACCCCACAGCTAGGTCCGTCTTGCCCGTGTGTACCCACGCGTTATCGTAGTTGTGGGCTGCGCTCTTGTAGTTTTGTTCCTTTTCAGCTAAAAAACCTGAAATGCAAAAAATGATTTATTAAAGACCTCATATATTGCTTCGTATGAACTGCCCCATCGGAATTCATCATCCGAAAATCGTCCACTGCTGGACAAAGGCCTCCCCCAAGGATTTCCACGACGACCGGTCCTGCGCTGCCCGCATCCATCGGCTTCCCGCGATCTTCACCAGGTCGTCGGTCCACCGCGTGGGAGGCCTGGCTACGCTACGTTTTCCGGAATTTTCATCGGAATTGAAAGTAAGGCAAAATACGTCCTTGTCTAACTTTTAGTTTTGTCCCTTCTTCTTGCGCGCATTTGGTGAACGCGTTCAGCTAACGTGTGGATCAGGGATCAAGCAAGTTAATGATCGGATTCACTCTATTACCACAGTATTACAATTTAGCGGCTTACAGTAGCGCAACGAATGTATACTTACGCAGAGCAACGGAAGGGTACTTGCGGGGCAGCGGGCGGCGTGGCACAGCCTGTCAAACTCCGCGAGTTTGCCAGGCTGACTACAGGCTAGTATGGGCTAGTACCTACGCCGGTGGCGCATCGTGCGTCATCAAAAGCTTTGCACTACTGTAAGCCATAACGTAAAACTGCGAACTATCAATCGATTACACTCTAATTGGCTTTTAGGCCCAATATTGACGATATGAAAATCCTTGGAGGAGGATGTCCAGCAGTGTACGTATTACGGCTGATGATTGACGATGAAATTTTGTCTATATGAGTCCACAAGTTTTAATAGAAAATGAACTAACCACAGGTATTATGTAAGGAACTTCAACATCAAGCATAATCAATATAATCATCTATCATTTTATGCAGAAGACGCAGCCTTCCGCTATTTGGCGCAATCCCAAGTTAGGAACATTACGTATTACAAAAATTTGTCCTAATAATAAATACATCATTTATTCTCCACACCACAAACTAGCCATAGAAACATTCCACATGTACTAAGTAACCTTGTGGACTACGCACATCGGAAGACGAAGCGTAGTCAGGCCTCCAACTACCTGATGAAGCTCGCGAAAGCCGCTGAATGCTGGCAGCGCAGGACTGGTGTGGGAGTAAATAAATAATTCTTTATTGCAGCCAAATACAGCCATAACGCGCACCGGAAAATGTAATGTAGGCAGGCCTCCCCCCACGCGGTGGACCGACGACCTGATGAAGATCGCGGAAAGCCGATGGACCGGACCGGTCGTCGGAACCGGACGCGCAGGACCGGTCGTCGTGGAAATCCTTGGGGGAGGTCTTTGTCCAGCAGTGGACGTTTTTGGCTGATATGATGATGATGACAGCCATAACAAATAAACCAAATTTAAAAAAAATAGATTTTATATCTGGCCTAAAACGACACTTTAGTAACCAACACCGTTTCGTCACTTCCTATTCTCGTTTAACTGCACAGATAGCCAATATCTGTGCAACTGGCCATCAAAGACATCACTCAAAACTTGGAGTATGCTGATAAGAACAGCGCAGTCTCTCCTATCATCAGTGGACGTCTTTCGACTGATATGATGAAGTAGCTTTTAACTTTTCGAGTGCCGCATTTTCAACCGTCGTCGTACAGTCGCCATCAGATATAGATAGTAGCGGGTGAGGTGTTCAAATATTTCTGAGCAGTAATAAATTTCAATAAATTATTTACAATAGTAGTTTCTATCAATATCTGAACATCTAATTTGTCATAAATATCTGAGCAGCAGAATTTTCAATATGTAGCTTCATAGGAAAATGCACCTTGCGTCAATGTGTGTAAAGAACATATTGAATAATCTGCTGCTCAGATATTTATGACAAATAAGATGTTCAGATATTAATAGCAACTTCTAGTGTAAATAATTTATTGAAATTTAACACTGCCCAGAAATATTTGAACACCTCGCTCGCCCCGATATATCTGATGGCGACTGTGAAGTCCGTTCGCTTAGATCAGTGTGTCCCAACATGTGGTCCGCGGACCCCCGGGGGTCCGCGAGTATATGTATGGGGGTCCGCAGTCTCATCTCTGGACCATTTAACAATAAAAATAAACGTCACCAAAAGTATCGTAATAGCTACGGTTACTTACATTGGAATCCGATTTGAGATTACGACTTAGTAGTAACATGAACCTGAATATCTCTAATTAAGTTGCAAAAAGCAACACGTTCATGGAGTAGTCAGGAGTTCATAAATCCCTACAAACGTAGTATTTGATTAATTTGTTAACCAAACAACCGATTTTGAAATAATTTAATATCGATAATCGGATGACGTATATCTGTGTCGGTATCGTATTACTTTTTTGAAAAACGAAACAGGAATCCATTATTAACCAATAAACTTGTTTTCCGTTTAAAATAGGAGTTTTCCATTGAATTCCAGTGGGCTCTTAACATTAAAGTATTGTTTATAAAAAAAAGATATTTTTTGTATTTGCAGTATTTAAATAAATGGTCCTTGAAAATTGTTTTTGATTTTCTAGTGGTCCGTGGCTAAAAAATGTTAGGAAACGCTGGCTTAGGTAGTGTCGCTCGCCCTTTGTAAACACGGACCCAACGCGAGCCGCCGCGTGTCAAAGAACGCCGCCTTGAGGTTAAAAAATGCTGACACTTGATTTGTATGTCATCTGTAAATTGTCTATTAAATTAGATTTAATTCTTGCATTTTGTTTAAACGAATGACGCCATCGGAGCGAATCGACTTTACACAGGATTAAAAAAAACCTACCTAAATACTCATAGGCTGTAGAACACGAGTTGTTGTGGTTCAGGACTTTGGTAAGCAGCTCTTTAGCTGCGTCAAGCCTGCCAGAACTGACCTGATTGTCCACCGCTTCCAGCCAGCATCTGCAACGACCAGGTTCTTTAATAATAGTCCACTGGTGGATTATAAAATATTAGTTAAGTGCATGCGTTTAATTTCCTTGCGTACAACAAAAGAGCCAATTGCTCGACTATCCAGCAATTTTCAACCGACTTCAAAAAGGAGGAAGTTCTCAATTCGACTGTATGTTTTTTTATGTTTGTTACGCGATATCTCCGCCGTTTGTAAACCGATTTTCAAAATTCTTTTTTATTTGAAAGTCAGGATCTGATGATGGGATCCCAGGGAAATCGAGAACAACCCTCAAATTTTATAGGCACATATTACGTGTATCATGTATTTCGTAAAACTATTCAAGTTTTGGCGTCTGGTAGTCATCATCTCATCATAATCATCAGATGAGCTGATGAAGGAAGGTACAACTCCTTAACGGTTAGGAGTTGGAGGACAATTCTTTAAAAATTTTACGTAGACCGATAGTTGTATTCTTTCAGGTTATTCAGATGAGCTGATGATTGAAGATTTAACTCCTTAACTTTCATGTTGCTGAAATGATGATGGAAGCCACAGGAATCTGTATCTGTTAATGAAACACATGCATTATGAATTATGATTTGATGGTTCCTATTGGCGAGTGGGTGATTGGGTATAACGTTGTTAGATAGATAGCATTATCACTAAAAAGAAATAAAATAAAAATAAAAGTTTAAAAAACTTAAAAACCGACTTCAAAATGAAATTCACTCAAAAGTATGAAATAATATTATTATACTTAGATACACGACATTAACCAACAATAACAAAATCAAAGGTAGGTAGGAATTAAATTAGGGGCCTAAAATTTTTTTTGAGGTCGGTGTCAGCAATGCCATCGAATCTAAAACATTTGATACTTATGTAGCTGTATGCTAATACCGAACCTCAAAAATAAATTTACGCCCCTAATTTAATTCCTACCTAACTTTGATTTCGTTATTGTTGGTTAATGTCGTGTATCTAAGTATAATAATATTATTTCATACTTTTGAGTGAATTTCATTTTGAAGTCGGTTTTTAAGTTTTTTAAACTTTTATTTTTTTTGTAAATTGACGTTTTGAAAATAGGGATGACGACAGCATCAGAAATAAATAATGAACTCTTGATCACTAAATTGCCCTCCTACTTAAACTTCGGAAAACCTTACTCGTTTTGTTTTCCATCAAGTCTTCGATTTTTAATTCACCAAAATCACAAGTACATATATGACGCTGCTAAACTATGACGTCACGCCTAGGTATTTCAAACATTTTTAGAACAAAATGTCGTTTTTGACAGATAATAAAAAGTAAATCAAATGACTAGCATTCGTCATCTCTATTGCTGGCGTTATTTCGTTGCGTACCGATAATAGCTGATTAACGTTTTTTTTTAATAATGGTGATTTCCAAACTAAACATTTGTTTATAATTGACACAAGAGATTTTTAAAAGTAAATCATGCTTAATAAGAAATGAAAAGAATAATATGGAAAAAAATAGTTATCTGTATTTACAAGGGGACAAAGTAATACTTTGTTTCGGAGGCGTTAGTTTGAATACTGAGCTGAGGAATTCAATATAATAATAAATAAATTTATTTCACAAAGAAAAACAAGGTCTTAATTCTAGTTGTACATCTTAGATCTATCCGTCAGAGTATATATCACCCGAGAATTAAAAAAATTTGGCCCCGAGTGACACACACAATTTTTCATCACAAAACCGGCCCAATCAGAAGAGACATAAATCAAACCCCAGCTCGAACGCGGTCTGATCGGACGAGAGAAACGAAAACTCCCCAGGGAACAAAGAAGAATTTTGTTCGTACTTATTGAGGAACCAATCGTCGTTTGTGTGATGAAAAAGATATTTTTATCGCAAAGTAATTTTCATAATCTCTCGCCTAAAAACCGCTGCTTTTGCGGATTAAACTGTACAACTTTGAATGAGGAACAAGTATGATCAATTCGCAAACAAAATTTAAAGCCAGAGAGAGGTCTTATTTATAAGACTGTACTTTCATTACTAAACCAAATAACTCAAGATTCCAAATGTTTATTCAAAAAATAGGTGCATCTTTTCCGATATTTTTTTTCCGTTCTGTTTCTGATGGTCATAAGATAGTAATTACATTAAATAATGTCAGAATGTAAAAAAACAAAAACAAACAATCATCAGTAAAGAATGTCAATAAAATCATTAATATAAGTCAATAATGCCATTTGGACATGAAAACAAGATGACACGAGAATACATTTGTCGTTAATAAAATAAATAAGTAAATAAAATAAATAAATATGCTTTCTTTCAGATCCAAGATCCATATCATAACCAAAAAGAATAATGAAAAAAGTACAGATGAAAACAGCAACGCGTTTCACGCTGCTGTTTCCCTCCAGTACCTATACATGTCAGTATAAAAGAGTCTGTCATTCAAATCCTTTATTATTGTATTATTAGACCTGTTAACTCTGGCCAGGAAGGATGCTATTCGGTGCCTCATTATTGCGTTTAAAAAACTCTGGCATCAAAAAACATGCCCGAGGCGCTACAAAATTTGAGCAGTCCTATTAGTTGACGAAATGTATTATTATATTGTACTCGAATAGCATCATAAGACCTTTTAGTAAACCTTGTCCAGAGCTAACAGGTGTAAAACGTTTGGCAATAACATTTGAATTTTGAATAGCGTCGTCTTAACGTCCTCACTAGACTTATAAAATTTTCTAGCTATCATGTTACCCATTACCTGTGATGAGATACTAGTTACTTCGTAACAGATACTGCACTTCCTTATAAAATGTAAATACCTACTCATTTATTAACCTACTCGTTACCACTGTCAGAAAATACACGGAAACATGGGTATAAAGGCGCTCGACTTAGCGGTCATAACTGCGTACAGGGGCGGCGCGCAAATCGCGGCGGCGACTGTACAGCGTTTTAGCGCTAGAGTTGATTCATGAAAATGAAAATAACAGTTTTACAATTTTATTTATTTGATTAGTTGAAGTAACAGTCGTACTAGTTGATCGCACTTAGAAGGTGCGCCAGCTTAAAACGAATTATAAGTTAGCTTTAATTTTTGTTTGGTTAAAAAATGCGCGGTACTTACTAGATAAATCCTGATTGACGCGTCCTGATTGCGACCCGATAGTATTTTTAAATCCAAAATTGATAAGCCCTTACTTAGGATCAACTCACCTGATGGTAAGTGACGATGATGCCAAAGATAATAGCGGACTTACCAAGATTCCCCAACGCAACGGGGATCTGGCTATGTTATCTTCAAGCCGGAACACATCAATGCTGTTAACACTGATGTTTGGCGGAAAGACTTAGATAAGATGGTGGTAGCTAGACGGCCTAAGAAAATGCCCTACCACCCACCAAAACGACTCTTACAAAGTTAACCCCGCCGGGAATCAAACCCGCGACCTCCTGGTGTGCAGGGAATGGACTAACCATTATGGCACGGAGGCGGTTAAAATTTAACTTAATTTTTATCGTAACATCGGTGATTTTTAAGGTTTTTTGGGTCATTTGTATAATCTTTGAATTATACGTTCAAATACCTTTGCCACAGTCGTAGCAAGTGAAATGGGTCTGTAATTGGCCATGCTCAAGATGTTACCTGTCTTATTTTTTAAGATTGGTACCACAAGCGTACGGGTTAAGTCTAGCGGCAAATAGGAATGCGCCACACAGAGACTAAAGAACCGCGCCAACACCTCACACACATACCGGCCCGCATAGAGAAGGTGTTCAATACTTTACACGCTTTATATTATCCAAAACCCTTAAAACATCAACTGTAGGGACCCGAAAAATCCCCGAGTCACTACTGCTATTTACTGATGTGGCTTACAAATACAATTTCCTACATTTGTTTTTGCCACTCGCCGCCGCCGCAATTGGCGCCGATGGTGGCCGTGGCCAGGCCCTTAGAGGGAAAGAAACAACCCGGCTCCCGATACGCCACTTTACTTGTTAGGCCAATCACTTTACTCCACACACACATGCCACGTTCGGATTAATGGAGGTTGAGATGGAAGACGAGGTTGCCATTGAAATACGTATTACACTTACCTTTCTAATCCATCTGCTTTCTCAGGTGTCCAGGGAATAGACGAGATAGTCCTCTTCAAAATATTCTTAGCTCGAGTAGGTTGTTTTATTATGTTGTATCTGAAATGAGAGTTTATTTGAACACTAGCTTTTGCCCGTGGAATTGCCAGCGTAGATATCGTTTTTATGACTGTCTTAGAGGATGCGCGGCTCGCGAGCGTTGACTTGAATTTTCTCCAGATCCCTCGGGAAGTATGTCAGAATATGCTTTTTAGTAAATCATGTCATTTCCCACCCCCTCAACCATCTCTGTGCAAAAAATCAAACAATCCATTGTTCCGTTGATGTTAAAGAAATTAACCAAAAAAGAGTATGTTTTTAGTTCCTTGAGGAACTGCATCGGGCTATGCTATTTTCACGGGTTAAAAGTAGCTTAAGTCCTTCCTCGTGATACAGGCTACCTGCATGCCAAATTTCATTAAGTTTGGTCAAGGCGTTGAAGGTGTCAAACAAACAAACACATTTTCACATTTATAATATACTAGCGACCCGCCCCGGCTTCGCACGGGTGCAATGCTGATACTAAATACACTACAGAAAAACTGAGAACGTTGTATATAAAAACATAGCGGCCCGCTCCGGCTTCGCACGGGTATAAAATATATAGCCTATGTGATTAAAATCGATTCAGTAGTTTTGATTTATTCATTACTGCCCGTGGCCCGCACGCGTTAAATTTGGAGTAAAACAATCCCCCTTTCCCTATACCATGAAGATTTCCTGCTATCTTTGGAATATCTAAATTCATACACTACATTTTTACTTATTTACTTTTTACATTTTTAACTATTTATTTTATTTTTACAACATATTACAGAATGTCTTTATAAACAACGTTCACAGCTTTCTTGTCATTAGACAATACAAACATGTTTTCTCTGGAGGTCACTCTTGAAAGAGCGACATACAGTTGTCCATGTGAAAAACAGTCAACGCTCAAATCTAAGCCTGCAACGTTGAAGGTTTGACCCTGCGATTTATTAATGGTCATTGCAAAAGATGTCTTTACCGGAAACTGTAAACGTTTAAATTGGAAGGGTAAATCCGATGGTATCAGAGGGATTCGGGGAATCAATACATCTTCTCCGGTACCACATCCTGTGAGTATTGTGCACTCTATTATGAAAGTTTTCAATGTTTTTACCAGCAAACGGGTGCCATTGCAAAGTTTAGGTGGATTCAGGTTTCTTAATAAAATAACAGGACAACCTACTTTCAACACCATTTTGTGAGGAGGGAGTCCAGACGGGTTCAAAGAATTTAGAAATTCTGTAGGAAAATGAACAGCTTCTTCCAAATCGAGAACAGTATCGACCGAGTAGTATATTTTCGTCGGCGCATCAATCTTTGAAAGAATCAAGTTATTTACTTTATCTACTTGTTCGTTAGTTGGTGACAGAATCGCTCTTTCTTTAAACCACGATATTGTCTTATAACTTATGTTATCAATGTCAGGATAGACATTGTTGACTAACTCTTGGATGTTGTCTATCAAAACGCAAAGGTTTTCTAGGTCAATCCTTCCCTCACTTTGTGTTAACTCTCCATTGCCAACTTTTAGCAGCATCTCTGGAAATAGCCTGTTCTCACGTGAAGATGACGAAACCCTCATATTAGTTTTAAGCTCTAATTTATTGACATGTGGCCAAAGGTTGGATCTTTTTAGGCAAGCATTTATTTCGTCAGCACGTGTTCCTCGAGTCACAACTGGTAGGATTTGCCGGAAATCTCCTGAGAACAGAATTGTACATCCACCCATAGGTGAATTTTTGTTGCGCAAATCGCGCATTGTCCTATCCAGTGCTTCCACAGACGTCTTGTTTGACATGGTAGCTTCGTCCCAGACTATTAATGAGCAGTCACGCATCAATTTTCCTGTATTGCTCTGTTTAGAAACACTACAGACGCTGTTATTATCATCGGTGGCGATTTTCAGCGGGAGCTTGAAATACGGTGTAACGGGCCATATAGATCTATATTAAATGAACAATGTATTCAAGGTATTTAATTGGTTAAGGATTAATGCTGTATTGGTTTAAATCGCTTCGAAAATTAGCCATTATTTGTCGTAAAAAGTAAATGACAAAAAAAAGTTATTGTGGGTTATCCATAAGAGATAGACATATACCATCACGGACTTTTCTGTAGACCTTTTCAATGTGTACAATACTTAGTACATTATTTTGATAAAACTCGTAGGGTTCAGCCTGCGTTTGCAATGTAAGCGGAAAAAATGTAATTATTTACGACATCACATTAGAAACCTCAAAAATAACAGTACTTCTCCACTATTTAATGGATGTTATTATACATATAAACCTTCCTCTTGAATCACTCTATCTATTAAAAAAAACCGCATCAAAATCCGTTGCGTAGTTTCAAAGATTTAAGCATACAAAGGGACATAGGAACAGAGAAAGCGACTTTGTTTTATACTGATAGTGATAGTGATGTGATATTGTTGAATTTAAAATTTGAAAATAATAAAAACAAATTATCATAAATTGCAACTTTACTTAAAACAGTTGCGAATATTGATCACTATTGCTTGAGTGACTTTTCTGAAACTTCGTCTTTTACTGTTTTGTTTTTTATTAAAAATTTGAGTGCGTTTTACAACTAATTGTAAGTGACGATGTAGTCGAGGACGGTACACGCAAACTCAAATAATGCCTATTCACTCTCGCCTTGACGACTTTTTGTTTATTAGCCTTTTCATAAAGCAAATTAGGTGGAAAAACCAGTCAAGTGCGAGGACACGCGCACCAAGGATTCCGTACCACCAAATCTCCCGCAGGAGTACAACTATGATACGGAATTCTTATTCATTTGAAACAAAATACATTATCGAGAGCACAAGTTTTTTTTTATTTATTTTTTCATTCAGGTCAGACTCCTCAGCGCGGGTACGACTTACTCTTGGCCGGTTTCTATTGTTTGTTGTTTTACTTTACGAATAGTGCTATAATCACACCTAGTTTCACGATTGTATGAATTATCATTTTTACGATAGAGTAAAAACCAAAACCTGCCTGGTATACAACCCTCATCATATCAGCCGAAAACGTCCACTGCTGGACAAAGGCCTCCCCCAAGGATTTCCACGACGACCGGTACTGCGATGCCCGCATCTATCGGCTTCCCGCGATTTTCACCAGGTAGTCGGTCCATCGCGTCCACACAGCCCAAAAAAGCCATGACACGTAGGTATCTTTGTTTACTCTTTACTAAACAAAAAACTTGAAAAAATCCAAAAGAATGGTCTTCTGAAATTAATGAACCGATATCGCTGCAATTTGGCATAGAGCTAAAGTAAAGGGCAGAGAATATTGGATACTTTTATCCCGGAGGAATGCATAGGTTTTGTGGGATCTGGGAAACAAGTCCACGCTAGCAAGCGGCTTGCGCATCGCGCAACTTCAAATACACTCTTAAATAATTGATAAGATTTATCTCTTTTATATTGGTGTCGATTCGATGTAACACGACTTAACTTATTTGACAGGATTAAACTAAATTAACTCATTCTGTCTTTTACTTTCTGTATCGAAAAGACAAGGATAGAATGCTTAAATTTAGTTTAGTCCTGTCAAATAAGTTAAATCGTGTTACACCGAATCGACACCATTATCAATGTCATATTACAATAAAGCTTATTAAATAATTTGTCAAAGGATATGATCGTCAGAATAGTAATAAATTATAAAAGTCAAATAAATTATAAAAGTATAAAAGTCAAAAGTCAAACATAAAAAGATAATCAAAAGAAAATTAAAAATTAAAATAAAACACTTTGATAACAATGTCAATATAATGTCAAAAATAGTGTAAAAATAATGTCAAGAAATATGTAATATATCAAAATAAGGTAAAGCGTTCAAAGGCGAACTTCCATAATAAAAGGATTTCTTCCCATAAGTTACCAAGTCGTTTCTATGTCAATATTTTTTACAATTTTAGATGTACTAAATAATTAACTATAAACGTTCGACTCACGCGTTAGCTATAGCGAGTATGATGTAGGGGTCGTCCTGGTAGCGATCCTCGGTTACCAGCGGCAACAACTCTTGCAGCACCCTCTCCGCACTGGCCTTCTGCCTCGTGGCCAACTGCAGCAGAGCCTGCAGCGCCTTGCGGTCGGCTGGAGTCACTTCAGACAAAAGCTTCTCCGCTGTCCGTAGGGCTAGAAGCTGGGTTTCCCTGTGGGATAGCACATTAAACTTGTACAAAACGGTTTAACCGCCTACGTGACGTAATGATTAGACCATTCGCTTCGTACCAGGAGGTACCGGGTTTGATTCCCGGCGGGATAAAATTTGTAAGACTCGCTTTGTTTGGTGGTAGAGCATTTTCTAAGCCCGCTTACTACCACCATCTTATCTATTTCGCCAAATATCATACACTAATTTGCTTCACCGTAAACATCGTGAGGACACCTGCACACGCCTGCGAAACTCGAAGGTTGTATTTGAAATCGACCAACCAGAACTGAGCCCGCGTGGTCGACTGAGGCCCGAACGCCCTAATTCAGAGTATGCTCGAGCCCTTCGGTGGGGACTTATATGAGCTGATAAGAAGAAGAAGATGACACTAATTTCAGTTATATTTCAGTAGTTACTTAATTAAGGCTTTCTATTGTTTATTATCCATTACCACGCACCGGAAGGCGAAAGCGTAGGCGGTCACCCACTCGGTGCACCGACGACCTGTTGTAGGTCGCGGGAAGCCGCAGGATGCGTGCTACGCAGGAACGGTCGCTGTGGAAATCCTTGGTGAAGGCCTTTGTCCAGCCGTGGAAGTCTTTCGGCTGATATGTTGGTGATGATGATGATCTACTCGTTGTAGGTATTCCCTCTCGTATATCTACCAGATACGCTAAAACTACCAGGTTTATGATATAGCGTCCTCACTCACCGACAGCTAGGTCATATAGTGAGGGCCGCTATTCCTGTCAACACCATAAGGTGAAGATAAGGACCAGTTGCGGTAAGTCTTGCCGCCAAGACGCTTGTCCCGGTACTCTGCAAGGCGAGTGCCTCGTGGAAGAGAACCACTACCTACTGTCCAGGTAGGTCCCGGAGCTGTAGGCGCGCTCACCTCCCGCGGCTTTCGCTGCTGGCGGTTCGATACTAGCTCCGGACGCCAGAGAAGCTGGCTCCCACGTATCCAATAGTAGGTATATGAGTAAAATAGTTTATACACAAGTGATAACATACTCGTCCTCCTTGTGGTTGTGCCTGGGCGCCAGGCACAGCAGCGCCATGCGGCGGGCCGCGGCGGCGCCCCAGCGCTCCACCGCACGCGCCGCGTTCAGGCGGCGGAGCGCCTCGTTCCACTTGCCCGCGTACATCGCGCAAAGGCCCGCGCAGTATTGGTAGCCTGCGGTGCGATACGTCCTTATTATAGTTCATAGTTATATTATTCCGATTTCTGTGTTCATAGTTCATAGTTATTTATTCATAATATGTGTTTTTTTTTATTCACAATTGGTAAGCCTTTTGGCATCATCTCACCTGATGGTTAGTGACGATGATGCCGAAGATGGTAGCGGGTTTACCAATATTCCCCAACGAAAATGGAGAACTGGCTATCTTATCTTAAAGCAGGAACACATCAATGTTGTTAACACTGATGCTTGGCGGCAAGACTTAGATAAGATGGTGATAGCTAGCCAGGCGGGCCTTACAAGTTGACCCCACCGGGAATCGAAACCGCGACCTCCTGTTGCGAAGCGAATGGATTAACCATTACACCACGGAGGCGGTTAGAAAATATATAGTCAATAAATTATAACTAAAATCCAAATATCAAATTATTATAAAATAATAATGAGTAATTACATGATCACACTAAGTTTCACGCCTGTATGTATTATTGTATTATCGTTTTTACAATAGAACAAAATCTACAAAAATCGTTTCTTGTATGGTGGTTCTTCCCCTTGATTTTTTATTTAATTTCATATTTATTATTTGTTGTTATAGCGGCATTAGAAATACACACTGTGTGTAAACTTTAAGTGTCTACCTGTTACAGTTCATAAAATACAGACAGACGGACTGACAGCGGAAGTTTAACAGTAAGGCCCCGTTGGCACCCTTTGGGCACGAAACCCTAAAGTAATCCTTACTGCAAGCGACCATTACAGTCGGAGTCGCACAAATTGAACTAGAGGGTAACTAGAGGCCAAATCTCGTCATAAAATGAAGCGAACCATATACAGGGTGTAACAAAATTGGTGTAGGACCCGGTAACTGGGGCTTCTGCTCATCATACTGAACAACTTTTCAACCGACTTCCAAAAAGGAGGAGGTTATCAATTCGGATGTATGTATTTTTTTATGTGTGTTACCTCAGAACTTTTGACTGTACTGATTTTTATGATTCCTTTTTTATTTGAAAGCTAGTGCTTCTCGTGTGGTCCCATATAAATTTTATCAAAATCGGTGCAGTACTTTATTAGAAAATTAACAAACCAAATATAATAAATTAAAATACATAAAAAAAAATTATTTCACAATTTATTGCACACAGAAATAGGGACAAACAAACATTAAACTAGATAAGAACATACAAAAGGTACAGCTTATTTCTATTAGAAATTTCTTCCAGCAGACCAAGGAAAGAGAAATTACAAATGAATGGCAGAAGACGTGTACATTAACAAAGACAACATTTTATTATTATATTATTTAATTAGATTTAATATTTAAAAATTCTTCATTACTGTAGAACGCGTGCTCGATCAGCCAAGTGTTGAGCCTGCTTTTAAAGCAACTCAGCCGTGGTGACTTGCTTATTAGTAACTAGTTAGTCAAAAATATTGACACGTTCTAGAAAGTAGTTCATGTGATTGAGGTTTTAAAATACTATGTAGTTCCAAAGTGACACAGTATCAACGATTCTTATTTATATTGATTATGGACATCGAGGGTGCGCGGTGGGCGAGCCACGATCGATGGTGCACGACGGGCGACCCGCAAGCGGTTCACCACCGATGTTGCGAGGTGTGCAAGAATGTGCGCGTTGAATGTTCACGCCTAGCTTCCCTCCAACTCAACCAATTTAAGTGGGCAATAGCTCAAATGAAAGAGTTCGTTCCAACGAGTAATCTTAGACCAAAACGAACCGCCTACTTCAATTACGAGTATAACCGGAGACATTGAGAAAGAAAGATACGAAAATCGCGTTTGGGTATAACTTAGGAAGGGCAAAAGCTTGGTAGTTTTCAATGCTTGATTACCAAATCTATGCATTAATAAATTAGTTTAATAAAACTGCCGGACGGACGCAAAATGGATTTCATATATTTTTTATTTATTTGAGAAGGGCGAAACTTAGGTGATTTGCAACGCTTGATGACAAATCTATGCATAAGTACCTTTTTGTTTAAAAACAAATATAAGCATATCGGTTGGACAGAAAGGCCAGAAGGACTCACATAAGATTACGTATTTCTTAATATATTGAGAAGGGCGAAATACTTGATGACAAATCTGTGCATCAATACCTTTCATTAAAAAAAAAATTCTAGAGGAAGCACGGTGCTCGAGCCTCTAACGGCTCACGGGGGTAATTTTCAAGGCTCTAACGGCTGGCGGGGGTGATTTCAAAAGCTTGATGACAAATTTATGCATCAATACCTTTCATTTTAAAAGAAATTAAGCAAATAGGATAGAAAGGCCGGGCAGGCTCGCTTTAGGTTTCACAAATTCTTTAAACAATCCAGTAGTCGCGCGTTCTACCATTGTAGAACGTACATGTATTTGATGGAATTTGAGCGCAAATTGATGGTTACTTACGCACACACTCATAGTATTCCTCTATTACTAATGAACATAATTAATGCGATTGCGGCAAACAACGCGGCCGCCCGCCAGAGAAATTTCGCGCCAAAAGTGAATTTCTACAATAGAAGAACGCGCGATCTCTCGCGTGTCATTTTTCTCGAACAAATTCACGTATTTAGCCCTCCTACATCAGACGCAGAATCTGACAATGATATTCCCATAGTTGATTTGTCCAGACCATCAGTTCCTTCTGTGTCCTGACTGCACCAAAAATGAAGAAATGGAGGTGGATGACATACGTTTCTAAAGAAAGTGGGCATCGGAATATAAAAAGTAAAAATTATTCTACATTGTTGTAAGTTTTTCAAGAAGTATGATTATTAGTTCCTGATAAGTTGAAATTTATATTGTTTTGTCTGATTTAGTATCATAATAAAGCCTTTTTTCAATATAACATAAACGTATTTTCTATTTTATGAAACTATCCTTTAAAAACCTTTAGATTAAAAGTGTTCTATATATGTAGAGCGCGCGAGCACTTGCGTACCAAATAGGGGCGCTGGTAACGGAGTGTTAATAATTAATATACTTCATTATACAAAAACAATAGTAAAGATTTTTTTAAAAATATTGCCAACTGTACAATTTAAGCGGCCTTATTGCTTAAGGCTTAAAGCAGTCTAGACTTTATTTTTTGGGCAGTCGGGTACAAAACCAGAAATTGCTTCCTTCAAAGATGTAACACACTGACTTGAATTATCCACCTACTCAAGAGTTCGCTCTGCTTTAGTAAGCTTGGCCCTTCGTCATTGCAATTCAATTCAAATTCAGAATGAAAGAATGAATTGAACCCACCAGCCCGGATCATTCTCCTTCGCAAGCGCTTGCTTGACAGCTGTTCAGTACAATCTGAACATAAAGAGGCTGGTAACACTTTTGTCTGTGGTCTGACTTCTTCTTTCTATTTGGTCAATACTATGTTCGAGCTAACGTTGACTTTTTGCAATATTCAATTAAATGTAAAAGTTAAATCTTCCGACTGTATTTTTGCTGCATTTTCTGCATTCTAAAGCCTTGTCATCAGTAAGCAGGGTTCGAAATGATCAAGAAAAATTATTGACAAACAATCTTTGATAATTATACGATAATTATATGCGTTGATTCTTATTTTTGGCTCTTTAATTCTTTTATTAAAAATTAAAATGCAAAAATATTATGTAAAAAATATCCAAATAACTTTTAATTGTTTAAGTGTAAGTTTAATCACGTTTATTAGTCAACAATTATGAGCGCCGGTGGCGTAACGGTTACGGCCGCTACCTCCTGTCCGAGAGGCCGTGGTTCAAATTCTGCCACGTACCAATGTGTTTCAGAATTTCGATTTCATATGTACGTTTATCTGACGATCTTACGGTGAAGGAAAACATCGTGAGAAAATCTGCACACGCCTGCGAAGAAACTAGCAGGTTGTGTGTGAAGTCGACCAACCCGCACGGTGCCCGCGTGGTCGACTTAAGGCCCGATCGCCCAATTCAGGGTAGGCTCGAGCCCCTGGTGGGGACGTATATGAGCTAATAAGATGAAGTCAACAATTTCATGTTTGCGACTTTTTTTCGGAGTTCGAGGTTCGACGCGTTTCGATATGTACGTCACGAAACGTCAAACCGTGTTCGGATAAACATGGCAGGACATAGCGCGAGCAAAGTATATATATATTAGTACTAGCGCGAGGCTAGCTTAGTCAAAGATAACTATTATATTCATCATATCAGCTCATATACGTCCCAACCGTGGGGCTCGAGCCTACCCTGAATTAGGACGATCGGGCCTTGTCGACCACGCAGGCCCAGTGCGGGTTGGTCGACTTCACACACAACCTGCTAGTTTCTCCGCAGGCGTGTGCAGGTTTCCTCACTATGTTTTCCTTCACCGTAAGAGCGTCAGAAAAACGTTCATATGAAATATAAATTCGAAATCACATTGGTACGTGGCAGGATTCGAACCACGACCTCCCGGACAGGAGGCGGCGGCCCTAGCCGTAACGCCACCGACTACAGTAATAATATAATAACTATAATATTACTGTTGTATCATGATAATTATCACTTTGAACCCTGTCAGTAAGCTTGCGCCTTAGCCATTGCAATGCAAGTTCAAAATGAACTGATGAATAAATGAGTTGAACCCACTGACCTGCATCGTCTTCCTCCCCAAGCGCTTGCTTGGCCGCCTCTAAAGCCTGCTCAGCGTCAGGAAGCTTGCCCCTTCGCCACTGCACTTCAATGAGTTGCGCTAAAGCCTCCCAGCTCATTGGTTTCACCGATAAAATCTGGTTTAGGTGCCGCTGGGCCGATTCTAGGTCCATCTATTTAGATTACGTTTAGGAATTTTTAATTTAATTTTTGTTCAACCGGGAGACGTAGCGTAGCGTGGACCGAAGACCTGGTGAAGGTCGTGGGAAGCCGCTGGATGGATAAAGGGCAGCGCTCAGTCATCGTGGAAATCCTTGGGGGAGGTTTTTGTTCAGCAGAGGACATCTTTCGGCTGATATGATGATGATGAGTTTTTGTTTAAAGCCATTTTGGTTTATAGATGAAAGTCTAATCGAAGTGGTACGGCAGGGCAGCGATGAGCAATTTCAGTTTTAAATAATTTTAACCCTTTTTTTAATTAATATCGCTTAAATGGTTGGAAAGGGCCGCGCGGCCAACCGCGACCGATCAAAGTGGCGGCGTGCGACTGCTCGTGGTGGCGTCGCTGGCGGCGACACGACAGTCAAGACACGGGCGGCAGCCTCGCGTATACTGAACCGAGCTACAAAGGCAGCGCGCAACAGCCGTGGGCAGTCTTCCATCGCGCGTCACTCTAGCTACACGCTGACATGCCGTGCCCGGTAAACGTAGCGTAGGCAGGCCTCGCACTCGGTGGACCGATGACCTGGTGAAGGTCGCGGAAAGTCGCTGGATGCGGGCAGCGCAGAACCGGTCGTCGTGGAAATCATTGGGCCTCCCCCACCTCCCAGTCCAGCAGTGGACGTCCTCCGGCTGATATGATCTTCTTTGTCCGTCCCGGAGGTAGGGAGGTGGGGCGTGGGTCTTATGTTCAGAGCAATAACTAAAGCATAGAGGGAGCGTCAAAATTACAATATATCTTTACTCTTCTTTCTTATTATCGAACATTGTACTGTAAAAAAGAAAAATATATAAGATCAGTTTATGCTTATAGCTACATGCCATTTCGATATGTTTTCAGCCTTAGAATTAAGAATATTGGCTGAACTTAGCTCTACTCTCGCGTTAAGGACACTTTATGTACACTTTGCCTCTTTCTTAATATTGAAATCTAAAAGTTTCAATATCGTTGTTTATTCTTGGATAAGAAGAACACACTGTTCTGTTCTACTGACCTTTCGAAAAGCAAGATCGGCCATCATCACTGCAGCCGACTCGTTGTTAGGGTCTGCATTCAACAACACTGCGCAACTCTGCTCGCATTTCTCCGTATTGTTAATCTGCCAATATAAGAACAAAATAAATAAAAGAAATAAATTATGAACTCTTGATCACTAAATTGCCCTCCTACTTAAACTTCGGAAAACCTTAACCTTTCCATCAAGTCTTCGATTTTTAATTCACCAAAATCACAAAATGAGTACTTAAATGTTCAAACATTTTTAGAACAAAATGTCGTTTTTGACAGATGATAAAAAGTACCTCAAATGACTAACATTCGTCATCCCTATTAACTTGACTTGACTTGTTAACTATATTTAACTATATTAGCTGCATTTTTTTAAAATCTTAAATTTGAGTGCCTTTTACTGCATCTCATCTGATGGAAAGCGATGATGCAGTCGAGGATGGTACATATAAAATAATTAGATTTTAGGTTTCATATAAAACCAACTTCAGAAAACGTCCAAGAAGTTGTTTGAAAGGAGACCAGGATAGAAATATACAAATTGCTATGTTAGAGAGAGAGAGAGAGAGAGATAGAGAGAGAGAGAGAGAGAGAGAGAGAGAGAGAGAGATAACCGCGAAAGTATAGCTCCGTGAAAAAAGGGCGACTATGATCGGACACTTTTAAACACGAGACCGTATTTTTTTTTCTTTAATATAAAGGGTAATAATTTTTTTTTTCTTTAATATAAAGGGCTATACTAGGGGTCCCAATCTCGGTATACCGAGATCCCGCAAGATTTTTCAATCCCGCTGGCTGCGGGAATAATTTTTAATTCTTAGCTTGAATGTTTTATTGCTTACTACCTTAAAAACTTTTAAAAAATCGGGCGGGATCCCGTTATACCGAGATCCCGCATCATTGTTTTTTTTTCGATCCCGCCGATACCGAGATCCTGCGGGGGTGTGCGGGATTGGGATTCCTAGGCTATACCCACATATTACTATAGCATGTAGCAAGATATACCTGCGCATAAAGTTTTGCCAGTGCCAACAAAGTAGCCGGATCTCTAGGCGTGTGAATCAAAGCTTCCGAATACAAAGAAGCTGCAATAGCCGGCTCTTTCAAACACTTCACTCTGGCCAGCTCGCAAAGTATAGCGGACAACCGCTGCTTTTCATCCGTCAAATCACCCCTCGAATCTATTTCGATACGTTTCACAATATTCGTTTGCATTTCCCGAGCCTCACTAAGGATAAGATGGGTGTTGTTCGCAGTAGGATTCTTGAGCTCGCGGCTTTTTGCTTGAATGAGAAGATATCTCACACGACGCTTCAATGTTTGGATGTCTTTCTCTTTGTTGTAGGCTTGGCTCAACTCGAACGCTATCATGGAATCCACTTTGTCGTATTGTTTTAGCTGTAAAATAACATTATCAATTCTAAGTCTCTTGAGATAGCTTACAAAACACGTGGCGTGGTTAGGCCAACTTAAGATATTCTCTGTTAACTCGTTGCCACATTATACTCACTTTCACAAGCAGTTCGAGATACTCAAACTTCAACTCGTTATCATTCAAAAGTTTAATAGCTTTCTCGTAATGTTGAGATGCTTTATCATACTCGTGCATCTTCACAAACGCCACTCCTAACTTTTTTATAAGCAGAATATCTTTTGGATTCCCTTTAAAAGCGGTTTCATAAGACTCTACTGCTTGTATGGGCTCTGAAATAAAATGTGAGATTTTTATCTAAGCTTCTTAAGAAGAAAGATATTAATCGCAGTTAAGAAGATCCTCAGGTATACATATTCGTCAACTACTTCGAGTGTAGAGTCTTAGACCTATAGAAGAGTGGGTACCACATGGGCATTTGGAATAACATCGTCTTGTTCATTTTAAGACACATTGTTGAGAGGCACTACTAAGGCCATCGAGCATTGTGACTGGGTGTTCCATGGTCTCAGCCATGATCACGATATCGGAACAGGCAGGAATGGTCTTTGTGGAAATCCTTGGGGGAGGAGGCTTTTGTCCAGCAGTAGACGTTTTTTGGCTGATATAAAATGATGATCAGAAGATCCTTAAGGCCTTAACATGGGTCAAATGACAGTATTCAATTCAAATTATTGAAAGACTGTGTAAAGCTATCACCATGGAAAAAATATATAATATACTTAAAGTAATAAAAAAATCGATTTAATTGAATACAATTTAAAAAATATTATTAATTTTTATATAAACAAATATACTGTAGACCCTGTTTTTAGCATTAATAGCAAAATTTCTAGAAAAAAAAAGTTAATATTGAATGAAACCAACACACAAAAAGACCTTTTATTTTAATTGAACACATTTTTTTAAACATATTTGAAAGTTGAAATGTAATAAAAACATGTAAAAATCGAGAATTGGGCGTTCGGTTTCAACGTAACAGCCGCGTAGAATCCCGCATTGATTTGACTTAAAATGAATAGACAAACGCCTAAGGCATGGCACAGAAATGTGGTCGTGCTTTTCTTCAAAAAGGGCGACAATACCCTGCTGAAGAACTACAGACCCATCTCACTTCTGAGCCACGTCTACAAACTGTTTTCGAGAGTCATTACGAATCGTCTCGCACGCAGGTTTGACGACTTCCAGCCTCCCGAACAAGCCGGTTTCCGAAAAGGATTTAGTACCATAGACCACATACATACGCTGCGGCAGATTGTACAGAAGACCGAAGAGTACAATCAGCCACTGTGCTTGGCGTTCGTGGACTATGAGAAAGCCTTCGATTCTGTCGAAACTTGGGCTGTGTTACAGTCTCTCCAGAGGTGCCAAATTGACTATCGATATATCGAAGTGCTGAAGTGTTTGTATAAAAACGCCACCATGTCGGTTCGCCTCCAGGATCAAAACTCGGATACTCCTATCCAGCTGCAGCGAGGGGTGAGACAGGGAGACGTTATATCTCCGAAATTGTTCACCGCCGCCCTGGAAGATGTTTTTAAGCTTTTGGACTGGGGTGGACTCGGCATCAATATCAACGGCGAGTACATCACCCACCTTCGATTCGCTGACGATATTGTGGTCATGGCTGAGACTATGGACGACTTAGGCACAATGCTCGATGGCCTCAGTAGAGCCTCTCAACAAGTGGGTCTTAGAATTAACATGGACAAGACGAAAATTATGTCAAACGTCCGTGTCATACCTACTCCTCTCAAGGTTGGAGGCTCTACACTCGAAGTTGTTACCGAATATGTATACCTGAGACAAACAGTCCAGTTAGGTAGGTCCAACTTCGAGAAAGAGATCAATCGTCGAATCCAACTCGGCTGGGCAGCGTTCGGGAAGCTTCGCAAAATCTTTACGTCCCAGAAACCGCAGTGTCTTAAGACCAAGTTCTACGACCAGTGTGTGTTGCCAGTGATGACATATGAAACTGAGATATGGTCGCTTACTATGGGCCTCATAAGAAGGTTCAAGGTCACCCAAAGGGCAATGGAGCGTGCTATGCTCGGAGTTTCTCTACGAGATCGAATCAGAAAGGAGGAGATCCGTAGTAGAACGAAAGTAACCGACATAGCTCTTAGAATTGCTAAACTTAAGTGGCAGTGGGCGGGGCACATTGCTCGTAGAACAGATGGCCGTTGCGGCAGTAAAGTTCTCGAGTGGCGACCACGCACCAGAAAACGTAGTTATGGCAGGCCTCCCACTCGGTGGACCGATGACCTGGTGAAGGTCGCGGAAAGCCGCTGGATGCGGCCAGCGCAGAACCGGTCGTCGTGGAAATCCTTGGGGGAGGCCTATGTCCAGCAGTGGACGTCCTTCCGCTGATATGATGATGAATAGACTTACATCCGATGTTATTGAAAAACGTATCAACTTGCTCGGATTGAGTGATCTTAGCGCCTTAAAAAGTAACTCACCATGAATAGACATGAAAGCATCGCCCATCATAGAATGAGCATCAGCCATGGGATGGTTGCTGACAATCTCTTTAAAACAGTTTGTGAACATAGCGCGATCCTTCTTCTCCTTCAGGTAAACATGCGCCATTTTGCTGTGGGCTTGGAAGTAATAAGGCTGGCCGGGTTTTATTTCATTCAAGGTATCAATAGCGTTGTCTATGTCACCTTTCTTCAATGCCAAGTCAGCTCGGGCGATCAACAATCTACTCTCTTCTGACGTGTACGAAAATTCTTGGATGGCTTCCTGCAATGTATTCGACCCTTTTAATAAAATCTTAGTGACTTTAAAATATTAATTTGTTAGTAACATTAACGCGGTGGACCGACGACCTGGTGAAGATCGCGGGAAGCCGATGGATGCGGGCAGCGCGGGACCGGTCGTCGTAGAAATCCTTGGGGGAGGCCTTTGTCCAGCAGTGGACGATTTTCGGCTGATATGATGATGATGATGAATAATTTGTAGATGTAAGTGTTCTTTGTTTTTCATAATGTTGAAGGGAGCAATGAAATAACGTGTTTTATGATAGTATAAATGTTTCAGAAAAACTTTTAAATAGGGACGACGAATGCTAGTCATCTGATTTGCTTTTTATCATCTATCAAAAACTACATTTTGTTCTAAAATTTTAGAAATACCTAGGCGTGACGTCATAGTTTAGCAGCGTCATACATGTACTCATTTTGTGATTTTTGTGAATTAAATATCGAAGACTTGATGGAAAACAAAACGCGTAAGGTTTTCCGAAGTTTCAGTAGGAGGGCAATTTAGTGAACAAGAGTTCATAATTTATTTCTGATGCTGTCGTCATCCCTATTCAAGCTTTAATTTCAAAAGTATTTTAATTAGTTCGTATTATTTGCAGGAACACCCTTTTATTTGATATCTATATCATGACCCCCATGATATAAGTAACAGATAAAAAATAACTGGTCCGCCACCTTTGGGAGACAGCCATATTGGATTTAGAATGACGTCACTTAGCTAACCATGCATAGTGCTCCAAACTTAATCTGTATGTAAAATGTTAGCTCCGTCGGAAACCGGGAAGTGGTTCTAATTTAGCTTCCAAGATTTGTCTCAAATTAACAGGCAAACTAAGTAACTTTACATGGCAAGCTAATAGGGATGACGACAGCATCAGAAATAAATTATGAACTCTTGATCGCTAAATTTCTCTCCTACTTAAACTTCGGAAAACTTTACTCGTTTTTTTTTCCATACGTCTTCGATTTTTAATTAACCAAAATCACAAAATGAGTACATAAAAACTATGACGTCACTCCTAGGTATTTCAAACATTTTTAGAACAAAATGCTGTTTTTGACAGATGACAAAAAGTAACTCAGGTGACTAGCATTCGTCATCCCTATTTAAGCCTTTTATTGATCGGCAATCTGCGTGTCGGATCACGCATAACGTAGGGTTCCAGAGTAATTACATTTAGTTATTAATTGTAGAAAGCACTACTTCATTCAAAAACTACACGAATTAATTAAAACCCGACTGCATTTTTTGGCCCCTCTTTTTTGGCCAGTCGGGGGAAAATGTATCCTATGTCACTTACAGGACCAAGACGAATCTAACGACACCTCACACTCCTAAATCCATCAAGCCTACATAGGCTACAGAGGGTGCCAAAGAGATATACATACATACATACATACATTCGAAAAATATATTAACAATAAACATAAAGCTTACTTGGTAAGCCCGCTTCCATCTTAGGCATCATCGTCACTTACCATCAGGTGATATTATGCCAAGGGCTTACCAAATGTTTTTTTTTTTTTTTATTCACAATTGGTAAACCCTTGACAACATCTCAAAAAAAAATTAAAAAAAAAACTTAGCAAAGACTAAAGGTACTCAGACTTTATGAAAAAATCACAAATAATTATGTTTGGTTTGTATGGGAGGTAACTTATTCCGGGTTTTCCTGGAATAATGAACTACACGGTATAGAAGGCCTTATTAAGTCCTAGTTACAAAGTTTCATTGAAATCGGTAGTATATTTTATAAGAAAAAGTAACAAACAACCTGGATTTGTATGAGGTACCTTATTCCGATTTTTCCTGGAATAATGAACTACGGCATGTTGAAGACCATAATACATATTATAAGACAAAAAAAACGGATTTTCATATAGTTTTCACCGATGGACAGTGATTCTTAAGGACGGTTTAGGTGTGCAATTCCCCGCACCACGCATCCTCTAGTATAGAGATATAATAACTTAGAGTTTCAGCAAAATTGTTATAGCCATTTTTTAGAAAAAAAAATGTTTTTATTATGGTGGCAACCCTACAATTTTTTTTAAAGTCCAAATTATTATTTTTTCTTTATTTTGGTAAATTTTTGTAACTGTATTTTTCAAATTTGCAGTCCCACAATTTGAATTAGAGAACATACAAAGAGGATTATTTTTTAAGCTCAAAATTTCGTAAATGCTACTTTATCAAAGTAAAGCAGACACCTTCAATTCGTTTTATGAGATCTATTAAGACTACCTTGTGAGTCGAGTCAAATAACAGAAACTAACATATAGCTGTGAAAAACACAAGGTATATTTTTCTCATTCACTACAGCAACATATGAGGAAGGAGTCCATTGGACGGGATCTTCCCATGGGGCCATGTATGTGACAAGAATCTCGTTCGGGATTTAAATACTCTTTGATGGCTAAATTCAATCACAAAATCTAATCTCCACATACCCAACTCAGGTAGTTTCTACATATAAACATTAAAATCAAAAGATACTTACCTGCATTGTTTTCCCTGCCTCAGCAAACTGTGATAATTCAGTATGAATCTCAATGATTTGCAAATACAGTGTCGCCTTATCTATTATATTTAGGTCAGATTCGTAAAGCCGGTTCATGTGGCTTGCTATGCTCTTACTGGTAGCTATTTGCAGAGCCGTTGAGAAGCTTGCAAGAGCTTCTTGGACTTGTTCAGAATTCTTCAATATAACACCATTAAGAAAATGGTACATAGCACTGTCTCTGACTTTAAAATTGTAACTGACGCACATTTCTAAGCTCTGGGCCGCTTTTGTAAATGCCTGCTGTTGAATATAAATCTGTGCAAGCAAAATCTGACTTCCGGCGTGTGTATTGTCGAATTCCCCTATTTTAATTGCCAGCTTTTGAGCTTCATCTGCATATCCGAATAGGAACCTCAACTTTGCAAGTTCATACAATGCCGTTATCAGCCCTGGGCAAGCCTTACAAACTGTTTCAAGAATATCAAAACAGTTCTTGACTGATGGAGTGTTTCCTTCTTGTGAATACAGCAAATAGCTAACAATTACAAATGGCTTCTTTGGTAAATGTTTCTTGTATTCCTTATAAACATCCGTCAAGAAATCTGGGTCTAGATCCTTTACATATACCAAGCTGTAAGGGTTTTTATGGGCGGCAGCAAGTTTTGCTTCGTATGCTTTGTTCAGAAATGATGTTGCAGTTTGAGTGTTTTTGACATTGAGCTGTGCTGACAAAAGGTACAGAACTGGCAGTTTTTTTGTGCCTTGCATTTCGAACAACAACTCTACTTGTTGCGCAACCTGATCTGTCGGCCCATTTTCAAACATCTGACAAAGAGTCAATCCACACAATGCTGTTATTGAATTACTGTCTATTTTACTAGCTGCTTTAAAAAAGCTCAGAGAATCCTTATATTTCCCCTGAAGAATACATTGGTATCCAACTTCACTCAAGTAATCAACATTGCTTGGATATATTTCAGAGGCATATTGGGCAAATCTGTACACTTGAGATAAAACTGCACTGTCCCGTCCACATATTTTGGAACATATCTGAGTGGTGTTGTAGAACTGGAAGCCATTGTGTGTCTCTTCACTTTCCAATACTGAGAAAAATCTGTTCAACTGGTCAGCTGCTTCTATGTACTCTGAATTTTTACTTATTGTAATAAATATCTTGACTTTCAAAGCTTCAATATTATCAGGTTCAAGAGAAAATATCCTCTCCAGTGTATCATACACAGCTTCCCATTTCTGCATAGCAAATTCATTTTTCAGCTTCTCAATAAGAGGCACCACCTGACTAGGACTACTAACAATTAGTCGGTCCAGAGTCAAGTTAGAAGCATCATAATCTTTAGCAAAGTACTTGAACTTAGCGAGTCCAAGCATCGCTTCAACATTCCTGTCACTTTTACTTAATGCAAGTTCCAAACAATCGAGTATAGACATCTGCATTTCTCCCATGTGCAAATACATGTCATTCCAACCCTTGAGAATTATGGCATCAATGTTGTTTGAATCTTTTCTAAGGGCTTTGTTAATATAATCTGATGCTTTATCATACTTTTGGGCAAAGGACAAAAACTCTCCAGCATAGTAATAGGAAACAGTAGTGGCCTGTTTCTTTTCTTCTTTCAGTTTTGACTCCAGAGTATACAAAGCATCCTTATCTGTTGTGCTGTTTAACTTATGACCATAAATGAGCACTAAGGTTGAAGCAAGCTGTAGATTTTTATCAGATTGTAATGGATTCAACTCATTAATGCCCTGTTGTAGTTGCCCTTCCAAAATATTTGCTAGCCCATGGTAAAACAAGAATTCATTTGGATCAGCTGCAGAAGCAGTAGCTTGTTTTGCAATATATTTGGCTTTACCATAGCATTTTTCTCGTAGATAATAATGTACATTACATTTATGCCATTCCGAGTCCATTGTTGGACTAGTCTTCATCTAATTCAAACCTAACTCTCAATTTACTATATGTGGTACGATTATCCTTATAAAATTTACAGAGGAAATCACACTTGCATATAACATCCATATCCTTTTTTAAAGCATGGTCAAAGGCATACTGCAATAAAACAGAAACAATTAAAGAGTACCATTTAACTTCAAAACTATGTATAGGTAAATCAGCGAGAGATGGATTTTGCATGTGTGGGTCTAAACCAATTATTATATCAGCTCATATACGTTCCCACCGAGGGGCTCGAGCCTACCCTGAATCAGGGCGATTAGGCCTTAGTCGACCACGCGGGCGCAGTGCGGGTTGGTCGACTTCACACACAACCTTCGAGTTTCTTTGCAGGCGTGTGCAGGTTTCCTCACGATGTTTTCCTTCACCGCTAAAGCAATCGGTAAGTATATGTACGTAAGTTTTTGAAAAACTCATTGGTACATTGACCGTCCAGATTTGAACCCGGTACCTCTGGTTAGATGGACCGAGTCGTTACCGGTTGAGCCACCGACGCTTTCTAAACCAATAGCACAGATTAATATAATAGTTACTACATAACAGATACATCTCTCCCTACAAAATCTTCTACACCTACTACTTCTTCACGTCACTGATCGCTGTGTGCGAATACATAGGTACCTAAACGTTTGGGCGTAAAGTCATTATTGGTTAGCAGTGAACGTAAAGACAGCCAGTGCCATCAACTTCGATAAAATATTATTAGGCAGCTGGTACCAATACTTAGGTTACGTAGTACTTTAACGTGGTGATAAAATTCAACAAAATACAGGACAATTAGGTACCTGCATTTAGTGGCAGCTGCACCTTAGGTGCGCTTGTGCCCCGCACTACATTTTAAACCTTTTAAAACCGGCCAAGTGTGAGTCGGACTCGCGCAAGGTAGTTTCGTAGTCTATTCAAAAATAAATGTATATATAAAAAAACAAAATTATATTTGCAGTTAGTAATAGACTATTTTCTATGGAAAATCTATTAACTTTTTACATATCCAACTGCACATCTTAAGTTGCTCGACTATTACTCCTAATCTAAGAAAGCCTACTTAGCCATAACAGTTTTCCTTTTAAATTGATTATATGTCTTACTATTAACATTTTTTTTTCAGTTGTCCTGAAATAGTGGTTTAGCTGGTAGGGGGAAGACACTTGACTCTAACAAAAGTTAGCACTTTAAACCTTAATATTTTGCAAACCGATCTCTGAATTTAAAGATGGTTTTAGCAAACTCTCAGTAGTTTTGAAAGACCTATTCAATGATACCCCAAATAATATGGTACATCAATATGTATATCCAATAATATTTTTTTCAAGATTTTATTGTACCACTTTTCAGCATGATTAAATGTATATCCATGCCAAATTACAGCTTTCTAGTCTCGGAAACATTTGCCCAGATAGGTATACAATCTCTCTTAGATTACATAGGAGTAAAAGAGAGGTGACAAGACGTGTAATTTTAGTATGGAAGAAATTTTAAAATGATGCTTTCTTAATAATAAGAAACAATTTATAGGATTTCAAGACACTAGCAAACTCAAGTACCCACCTATATAAAAAATATATTTAATTTCTTTTCTTTATTTATATTTCCTAAGAAAGTTCATAAAAATCACAATAAAAAGAACATCAAGGCAATACCAACGTTTATAACTTTTATTTATTTCTGTGTTATAAGTAGAGTGGCGTAAAACTTAAAACAACAGAAACCAAAATAGTTACCTATCATTTCAGTAATAGTAATTAGTGTTCAAGCAAATCAATTATAGGTAATTAATCTATTTTTCTTGCTGATTTACATACATCTACAGCACAATAAGTGTGACAAAAACGTGAATTCCACTAACTAAAATAAACTTTAATTTTAGTTCTCATACATAACAGAATCTAGAAATTGATCTGGCAGCACTGCAAAAGAGAAAATATTAAAAAGAGTTTGTACGGTCTCAGTGAGCTTTGAAACAATCTCACTTTGTTTTTTTTTAACAAACAACTGAATGAGTGAAACCTTACATTAAAAGTCATTTATTTATTAGTTACAATTAAAAGAGCTCAACTTTGAGAATCATAGATGATTCTAACCAATGCATCGGAAAACATCAATGCACAGTCTCAATGTAGAACAAACAAAATGGTGGCAAAATCCTATCCATTCGACAACCAAACTGTAACCAATCTGTATCAATCTGGGTGACGAGTGGGTGAGGTCCCAATCTAGAGAGCGGCAGGGAGTATCCATACTGTATCTTAGTACTAATATATATACTTTGCCCCTACTGCACTTACACTAATGCAAAAGCCATTTCTTGGTGATTTGACTGTAGAAGTGTAATGAGATAAAAATGAACAACAGCAAGGGTTGGAGTGCACATAACTGGGCTGCCATCGTATATTCAACGGTATATTCATCAAACCTAATGAACCTGTTTTTGGATTTAGTATGGCAACCCAGTTATGTGCACCCCAACTAATGAAAGCTTTTAAAATGAGCCAAACCTTTGCCAGAATCTTCCCAACACCTTTTCCTTGAAACTCCTTAGGCACATCAGTCCTCACAAAAGTGATTGTCTTGTTGTCCTTCTGTTGATAAGTTAGTGCAGCTTCCACTGTAACAAAAGAGGCAAGATTTCCTACCAAGTACCTTAATGTAGGGGATTTTGCCAAAATTCCATAACAAAGTACTATATCTGTATCTCTTAAATAGACAATTTGTTACTTTCTTTCTTGGTAATATGTATGAGAAAGACTTTAGTAGCTACCTACTACCTTTTTACTTGTCGACAGGATATCTTGATACTGAATCCTGTAAAAACTTACCGCCTTTCAAAGACACAACAAACTGTTGCTTAGCAACATTGTTCACAACGCTCAAAGCTTCCGTGCTAAAAGCTCGGGCGCGCGTCAGCATCCCAAACATCAGTATGGATATCACAGGCCTAAGCGCAGGAATTCATGTAGTTTACAGAAAAATCATCACACCGCACACTCCGCAATTTAATTTAAAAAAAACGATAACCAAGAACATTCGCATGAAATTCCAAACACTGACTGAACCAAGGGTGACCATTTATGGCAGATTTCTGCCATTTGGGCAGATTTGGCTGGTAAATTTGACCTCTGGCAGAACAAGCGGACGATTTAGAAAAAGTGGCACAATTTGGCAGATATCAAGAAAAAAAGAGGCAGAATTTGTCAGATTTCAAGGAAATCCTTATAGACATTGAGAAAACTTATAATTTTCTATGTCTTAATCTTTACTTTATTTTCATGACTTATTAGTTATTATATTAGGTAAGAAAATTTAGGAAAATATTTTACTTACTGAGCTGGCTACATTTGTCGTGTCATTTTAACTCAAATTGTGTGTATGCGTGCGTGCGTGCAGTATCAAAGAAAATAAAAATTACTAACTACGCTACGCTACAAGTACACCAGCCCTCCGCGTAACCCGCGCGCTCCCTACCTCCCTAGTTCTTATTTGTTTTTTTTATTATAATTCATTTTTTACTGGAGATTGTAAATTTTGAAAAACTAATTTATTCAACTATTTCAGGTGCAACAGTTTTTTGATATTTCAGTTCAAAGAGAGTGAAAACAGCAGAACAAAATTTTAGTGCTACTATGCTAGTGGAACACAATTTACCGTTTTTATTACTGGATAATTTGAGCAAAATTATCTCGAATGCCTTTGAATAAGTTATTTTATATATATATATATATATAAAATAACTTATTCAAAGGCATTCGAGATATATATATATATATTACTTATATTCATTTCCATCCCCATGGAGGCAATAAAATGATGGCATATTTTTGGCATTTTCTGAGTCGAGTTTGGCAGGTTTTGGCAGATTTTTTGCCAGTGTCGGGCAGATTCATCATTTTTGAGATGGTCACACTGACAACCAGTGCTACCAAATGGAAAATTTAAAAAACGGTAGAGCTACGCTTCGAAAATCGGGAGAATTCGGGAGATAAAACAACAAAGACATTTTAGCATACTTACTTTATTTTTTTATTTTTTTTCGTAGTTACCTTACGGAAAGTTTACATTATTCATACCAGCAACGTTTTCGACATACCATTCAAATTTTTTTTCTACATTAAAATTTAAAAGGCGAGCCTCCTGCGACCTTTTTTTGCAAAATAATACACAGAAACACCAAAACATTCGGGCGTGGCCATATACATTTTTGTCTTACACAATGTTTTAGTCTTCCGATGCGGACGGAAAACATTCCCCGCGCGGGTGGAGAGGATGGATTTGTTTCATTTTTCTACAACTGCCGTGTCGCGCACAGAGGTTATTTAATTTGTGACCACCTTCTTGACTGTTTGTGGTTGTGGTTTAGTGTTCCGTGTAGTTTCTAGGTTTAGTTCTGTACAAATATGGATTGGGACAGAGATACCTTTTTGTACTTTCTGAACTTAATCCGAGAGAGACCCGTTTTGTTTCAGAGTTCCCTGTAGCAGGAGACGGTTTGTGTATGAAAACAAATGTTTTTGTTTCATATTTTCTATGTAATGTTTCGAAAAAGCGGTCACAGGAGACACGCCTTTATATTAACGGTAATCATTGCAAACGATCGAACGGATCGAACATAGGTGGTTTTTTAAAAATATATCGTCTCTAGATACAAGGCTTTTTGAGACAGTCTTCATTTTAATTCAATTTCATTTTGTTTTCTAATTTTCAATGCTGGTGCCAAGAATTACAAATAGTCTGTGTCACAGGGAATGACAAAGACTACTTTTTATTAAGTGAAAATAGCATAGTCCGATGCAGTTCCTGAGGGACATGAAAAAAATAGTTTTTTTAGTACATTTCTTTATATCATCGCATCGGAACAATGGATTGTTGTTATTTTTTGCATAGAAATGGTTGAGGGAGTGGGAAATGACATAGTCTACTAATCAGAATAGCCGGATCTGGGATAGGGATCTGGAGAAAACCAACGTCCACGCTCGCGAGCCGCTTGCGGCTCGCGCACTACTCACCCTCAAAGACAGCCATAAAAGCGATGTCCACGGAGGTGAAGCCGCGGGCAAAATTTTATATATATTAAATACACAAATGTTTTTAACAAATATTATGGTCTTACAAGCGATATTATGAGACGGCTCAATGAAGGTACGCTAGCTACAATCACGCGACACGACACGCAGCCGCGGGTAGCGAGGTGGAATGGCGTTGTACCCTAAGCACAAAAGTTAAGGAAATAAAATAAAATCAAAAAAACTGAAACCCGACTACGGAAAAGTAAGAACAGACGAAAAATAATTTCGTCATGTCCGTCCGTCCATCCGTCTGTTTCTCCGTAAGTTACCGTAAATTTTGTCAGATCTACAAGTAAGTAATAAAATTTTGTACACAGATGTACAAATGAATGACCCAAAATGGAAATATAATAAAATTTAATAAGTAATACCCGACTACGGAAAAGTAAGAAAACAAGAGTTATCCGACTGAAACCATAGCCTTTATTTTTAAATTATAAGGGTCCCGTTTTTTCGTCACTTTTTTTAAAATTAAAAAAGGATGTATGTATTTTTGTGTTTCTGTGTGTCCGTACCTTAATCTAGCGCCTAAGCCAAGCTAAAAGTCTAAAAAACGAAAAAAAATATTATGTGTGTGTGTGTTTATATCTCCTGGCTTCAAACTTTTCCTATTTCGATTTTTTAGGGTTAATGTCAATCACTTATTATTTTTTTACTCAAAAATGGCTCAAAGATTTTGATGAAACTCGGTGTGTAACTATAACTACAATATGGCGTACAGTACGCGGTAGTCCGTTGTTCCAAGAAAAATAGTAGGTAATAAGGTAACTCCCATACAAATCCAGGTTGTTTGTTTCTTTTTCTCTAAAATGGCACTAACGACTTTCATAAAACTTGTGACTAATTAGGACTAAATAAGGCCTACTGCACCGGGTACTTCATTATTCCAGGAAAAATCTGATTTAGGTACCTCCCATACAAACCCACATTACTTGTAAATTTTTCATCAAGTCTGATATACCTAGCTTGATTTTTTTCTGCTAAGTAAGTGTAATGTTTATTGTTGATTTGTGTATGCCTGACTATAAAAGACGGTGAAAGCTTCGCGAGAAAGTAGGCACAGCGTGGCTGTACAATTTATTAAAGTGAAACTTTTATTACATTCTCAAGCTTTTTCGTCTGTGTGTTGCGTGAAGGCAAAGAGATTATTACATCGTCTCAAACTTTTTCGTCAGAACAGCCATGATTGTTTCGTCCTCTGTACCGTAGCTCCAAGACGAGAGCAGCCATGATCGTTTCGTTCTCTGTACTGTAGCTCCAAGAGGAGTGAAACTTTTATTACATGATCGTTTCGTCCCCTGTACCGTAGCTCCAAGACGAGGGCAGCCATGATCGTTTCGTGCTCTGTAAATGTCTATAATGTGAAAAAAAAGTTCACTTTTACCATGGTTTCATAAAACCACACACTCTTTTTTTACTCGTGACCGGGTGCTGTCCGTGTGAACTGTCCTACTCTTGTCAAAGGTATCAATGACATTCAATGACTTTTATGTATAACTTTTCGTGTATAACTTTTTGTGTTTTCATGTTCTAATGAAATGACATAATCTGGTTTATTTCAAGCATTGAATTTTGACATTATTGACTTAATTAATTATTTATTTCTTGATTTTTCATGGTAAATGAAATTATGTTATTATTATTTTATGACTATCAGAAAGAGTGTAATTTGCACCTATTTTGAATAAATACCTTGAATCTTTACTTTCAAGCGACGAAAGGTGAAGAAGGTACTGTGATGGCAAAAAAAACGAAGTTGAGTTTTTAATGGGAATTGATTGTCTTACATTAATAGTCTAAAAACTAAATTATAAATATATGTGTTTGTGTGTGTCTATGAGTCCATCTGGTGCTCTAGCGCCTAAGCTACTGGACGAGTTTGAATACAATTTGGGTTAGAGCAAGATTATAATACTTTTTTCTCAGAAATGGTCCTAACGATTTTGATGAAACTCCTTGCGTTATTATAACTTTATATTATGGCCTTATAAGCGACGTACTTCGTAATTACAGGAAACTTCGGGATAAGGTACATCTCATACAAACCTAGGTTCTTTGTTAATTTATCTTATAGATGGCTTTAACGAGTTTAATGAAACTTTGTGAATAATTAGGAATGCTTACTACACTCGGTAGGTATAGTTAATTATGCCAGAAAATCTGATTAAGACACATCCTATACAACCTAAATAATTTGTAATTTTTTCACCAAAGTGACTTTTGTTAACCACTGTACGCGTAATGTTTATTGTTGACTTGTATGCTCAACTGCAAATATATTCTATATAAAAGAAGAGGTAGATAGGTTACATGAGTCCAAACAGTGAAGCAAATAAAATGATGCCAATTGGTATCTCTTTTCTTAGTAGCATTCGGTGCAACGGAAACGAACTACCTATAATATTGTATAAGTGTGTGTGTAAATGGGTTCGATTTTCAAATGTTGTTTGTTAGTGCATAACCAATCTATGGTAACTATAAACTCCTTGATGGTAACAAATCTCTGCTCAACTGTTGCGACGTGGTGAAGGTTTTATTTTGCGAGAAAGTATGCACGACGTGGCTGTGCAAGATAGTTGTGTCAATGAGTACGTTTTTATTCGTACTACGTTCACTAAACAGTTGGTCATTCAAATTAACTCTGTTATCCTCGCAAATACAAAATCATAGGTCATGCCATTCTTCTTTATTTTCATACTAGCTTTTGTCCGCGGCTTCCCTCGCGTGGACATCGTTTTTATGACTGTCTGACAGCGTAGGCGGAAACTTACTCCAGATCCCTTGGGAACTATATCTGGCTATTCTGATTAGCAGTCTATGTCACTTCCCATTCCCACTCCCTCAACCAATAAAAAAAAATATACGTCAAGCACTGTTGCTGCGCCGACGTGCGCGAGCCTAGAAATATTTTTTTTTTTAGATCCCTCGGGAACTGTCTCAGGCTATGTTAATTAGTAGTCTATTTTATTACTCTCCCCCTCAACCATCTCTTAGCAAAAAATCACAACAAACCATTGCTCCATTGCAATGGTAAAATATCAACCAAAATATAGTTTTTATTTAGTTCCCTCAGGAACTGCATCCGATTATGCTATATTCGTCCTTCCCCGTGACCACACCCTGGACACACTTCATACAACGGGCCAGAAATGACATTTCAAAAAAGGAATTACTGAACAATAAAAATGGCGGCGAAATCATATACGTTCGACAACCAAACTGTAACCAATCTGTATCGATCTGGGTGACGAGGGGGTGAGGTCGCAATCTAGAGAGCGGCAGGGAGTGTCCATACTGTACGATAGTCTTCGTTTATAAGCAAGCTCTGTGGCTCGTTCAATTGCCCTTTGGGTGACCTTGAGCCTTCTTAATAAGCGGTTTGATGAATTTGGGAGTGCGAGGTGTCGTTACATTTATCGCGAAAAGTAACTTAAGATAGGTACAAAAAAGAGGGTTAATGTATTATGCTGTCGGGTTTTTGATTTTTGATTAAAATGGTGAGGTTTTTTAATTTAACTCAATCCAAGGTTCTGTTCAGCCCCGTCCAGCAATGGTAGAAGCTAGGCTTGCTTGCGTACGCGCATAATAGCCCGGCTTCGTCAGTCGTGAACCGTGCGCTGCGCGCGCAACGCGCCTTAGGCTATGCGATCACGCTTGACCAATAAAGTCGAGCTCGCTATGTGAACTGTGAAGGACAAAATCTTAATAGTTTATATAAAGTTTTTTAGTTTTGTTTACTAAAGTAATTTTTAAGTAGTTATTAGAGACAAGTAAACAACGGTATAGAAGCGAACTCAGTTGGTAGGTAATCAAGTGAGAAAGGTTGTTTACAAACACGTAGGTATAGCCATGTATAGCGCGCGGCAATTTTTTTTCTTATCTGTGTATAGCGCACCTACTTATTGAGAAGTTTAGTATTAGGCCTATGGACGTTATCAACCAGTGACTGATAAAGCACACCAACATGTCCAGTTGTTAACCATGTTTTAAAATCTTAGTCCCAAATCAAGCGCTTTAACCCACAAGCGTCTATAGCAAAATAACTTTAGCAATTCATTACAAATTAAAAACCAGACTGCGTAAAAACTTAACCCCTCTTTTTGGCCAAATGGGTAAAAATGTATCCTATGTCACTCACGGGACCAAGACGAATCTAACGTTCAACCCGTCTGGCTGTACCAGGCAACATAGTAATCTACACACATACATACATACACTAGAAAACAATAACTATCCTTCTGAGGCAGTCGCGTAATTATAAAATTATTTGTGACAGAGGAGAATCCTAGTTTGGGTTTTTGGTCAGATGACCGTGTATGATTTGAACCCTGGAGATGAAGTATACAGAATGTTTATGAAAACCCAAAAAACTTTTAGGAGGTGGATAAGAAACCGACATTGAACAGCTTTCCCTAAGACACCTATGGGAAATACAAAAAAAAAATAGAATTCCCATAGGAACTTTGTTTATCAGCTGATCGACTTATATGGGAATTCAAACTTTTTTTTAGATTTCTTGAGTTTGCATGAACACCCTGTATAAATCTCTCATACTTAGACCAAATAATTTTATTAACATTGTCATTTGCATGTTGTGTGTTTAATTATTTTTTGCCTTTTAAATATATATTTTATAATTATTTTGACTGCTAAAAAAGACATTTGCATGCCATCTCTACTTCGGAAAAACACGAGAGCTATTAATTTTTTCTACATCTTTTTTTTTATTCTCAATTGGTAAGCCCTTGGCATCATCTCACCTGATGGTAAGTGACGATGATGCCAAAGATGGAAGCGGGCTAACCAAGATTCCCCAACGCAACGGGGATCTGACTATCTTATCTCCAAGCCGGAACACATTAATGCTGTTAACACTGATGTTTGGCGGTAAGACTTAGATAAGACGGTGGTAGCTACCCAGGCGGGCTTAGAAAATGCCCTACCACCAACCAAACCGAGTCTTACAAGTTGAACCCACAGGGAATCGAACCCGCGACCTCCTGGTGTGAAGCGAATAGACTAACCATTACGCCACGGAGGCGGTTAAATTTCTTGGTTTGGTTGGTTCATTGATTAAATCTTCTGACACCATGTAATTACTACATAATAATACTAATACTACTTACGAGTTATAATAAATAAGCCTCTTTTTATTTAATGTTAGCCCAAGCCCAGCAACCTGCTTTAGTTAGTATTAATGATGAGTGTGTAGTGAATGACACATGTGACTCAGTGCGTGCAGTGATTCCGTCATATGGGGCAATGCGTGTCCCGGAGCCAGCCGGGGTCCTTCTCGTTCTCCCGGCATTACGACGCGGAGAGCCTCGCCAGCAGCGTCAGCGGATGCAGAACTCCCAGAAAGGTAGGATATTTACCATCATGTATAAAGGGTTTCGATGTAAGAGAACGCTGACAATGCCCCATGGTTGACGGCTGGTTGAACCACTGAAGAAGTAAATGTTTGAGACGACGAAACTGAACAACTACCTATATAACCAAAGAAAGAACCAATTGACTAGAAAATGTATGTAAAACCATGTATGACTTTTGTATGTAAAAATTGTAATCAAATCTATTTGCTTGTATTATATTGTATCTGGCTTGTTCTAATAAAATTAAAAAGGTAAACATTCGCAATTTTTATGTAAATAATAAAACAAAACCGCCATTTTTAGTTTAAAATTTTATTTAAAAAAGGTAAACATGTAAACGTAAAACGTAGCGTAGGCAGGCCTCCCACGCGGTGGACCGATGACCTGGTGAAGGTCGCGGGAAGCCGATGGATGCGGGCAGCGCAGGATCGGTCGTCGTGGAGATCCTTGGGGGAGGCCTTTGTCCAGCAGTGGACGATTTGTGGCTGATAAACAAAACAAAACACTACGGAACCCTACTTTTCGCGAGTCTGACTCGCACTTGACCAGTTTTATTCTCTTTGAGAATTGCGAAAAATTGTTCAGCTTCGTCTTTCAATTCACCCCTCCTGAAAAGCGTTCGTCGTTGAACAAGTGCCCTGTTAAATGTAAAATCATCAGGTATCAAAATAGTATGGGGAAATGCGTGTTCTGGAGATAACCGGGATACTTCTCGTTATCCCTTTATTATGATGAGGAGAACGTTACCAGCAGCGTCAGCGGGTGGAGATCTGTCAGGAAGAAAATTTACCTTGTTCACTGTCACATATCCATAACAAACAAATCGGTGTATGCCACGCACCGGAAGACATATCGTAGGAATGCCTCCCACTCGGTGGACCGACGACTTGGTGAAGGTCGCGGTAAGCCGCTGGATGCGGGCAGCACAGGACAGACCGATGTCCAGCAGTGGACGTCTTTTCGGCGATATGATAATGATTATGACAAATCGGTGTGCGAGCTGTAGCACCATGTTGCGGAGGGGAGCGATCCAAAAAAACCCCTAAAAATCAATCGAATTATGTCATTTATTTTTTCTCCTTCGCGCCCATCGGCGTCGCAGTCGCGTCGGGATTGAAGTGTTTTTGTATAGAATTGATTTAAGGGGTTGGAAGGAAGTGAAAATGAATAGACTGCTAATCAAAATAGCCCGATCTGGGATAGGGATCTGGATAAAACTCATGTCCACGCGCCACCACTCACTCTCAAATAAAAACGATGTCCAAACGGGCGAAGCAGCGGGCAAAAGCTAGTTTATAATTAATTATTATTACAGCTCATATACGTCCCCACCGAGGGGCTCGAGCCTACCCTGAATCAGGGCGATTAGGCCTTAGTCGACCACGCGGGCCCAGTGCGGGTTGGTCGACTTCACACACAACCTTCGAGTTTCTTCGCAGGCGTGTGCAGGTTTCCTCACGATGTTTTCCTTCACCGTTAAAGCAATCGGTAAGATGTACGTAAGTTTTTTTTGAAAAACTCATTGGTACATTGGCCGTCCAGATTTGAACCCGGTACCTCTGGTTAGATGGACCGAGTCGTTACCGGTTATATAATTATATATTATAATTATATATTATATATTATATTATAATTAATATATTTATTGAATAATATAATTGACCGTGTCAAATGCTCGACGGTTTTGTATAGAATTGATTGAGGGGGTGGTGTATGCATATTACGTATCCTCCTCTGTTTGACAGTGTCTCTCCTCAAGAAGCTCACTCCTGACCGTATTGAAACGTTTGAGACATGAGTCACGACTAAATGTGGGTTCGCAGATTAAAATAAAATAAAATGTAATGTCTTTTATTTCATTTTGCCACACTTTACTTTACTATATGTTTACTATCTAAATCGAAATCGATTTCACAACGGAACTGTCAGCGGAATTCAATTTTCGAATTCCGATTCGCGGGTCATGATCGATACCGATCGCGGTTTGAATGAAAACGGGTGTTTATCGATTCGCGTGGCTCGCGAGGCGTGACTCAGTATCAATGGGGGCTGTGGAGCCGAGAGATGGTTATGATAGTGGCATGTCCGTAGGGCAATTAGCTCTATCGCAGCCAGAGATTGTCGGTGATGCCTGAGGGCACTGACCTGAGATCCACAGGCCGCAGCTCCTCGCTTCTCCCGGCATCAGGTTGTTAATGCCCCGGTGGACACCAAACTGGTTTGTAGGTTGGCTGGCAAACGAATTCCGTCATGTCATGACAATAGAATTATGGAGTTGTTTGGGAATAAACGCGATGATGGAGTCGACATGGCATCTTAAAATAAAATAAAAACAAAGAATATACAAAGAACACCTAGATGCCTGATCTAGGTTTTTTTAAGAATATAGAGGTACAGGGTGTAACAAAATTGGTGTAGGTCCCGTTTACTGAGGCTTCTACACATCATACTGAACAACTTTTGTTCTACGACTTTGCTGGAATCGCAAAAAAAACTTATATCTTTATACAAATCGGTCAGCTGATCGACCAATTTGTGCATTTTTTTTTATTCACTATTATTTGTAAGCCCTTGGCATCATTTCACCTGATGGTAAGTTTTTGTATGGAGGGCCCAATATTTTTTTAAAGAATTGACTATGTGTTCTTTGGGGAATTCTGATGAGTAGAACTCCCAGTTAACAGCTAACAGCTTCTACACCATTTTCTGTATATCCTACAAAAATTTTCTGTATATCCTATTAAGGCGGTAATATTACAGATTTTCGTTATTTTTGATGTCAATTACATCTTAACGATAGAAAACCCAAGGTTGAAAAAAAATACCCTTATTGTTGATGATGTTCCTTAAAGTCAAAAGCTATTGGAAACACGATTGAGCAGTTTTGGTTCGATATAAAAAAAAACTCAAAGATAGGTCTACACCGTTACTTTCGATTAAAAAAAAATATACAACAATATTTGTTATGACAATACTAAGTGAGTAATGTTATTTTTTTATACTCTCATTTTAGTTTTTGATCGAAGTGAAAAACCATTGAAAAAGTGAAAATGTGTGATTATTTAAGAAAAGAAAAAGACAGAGACAACTGTTCCAATCAATACCTTGCCTTAACTTTTGCCCGCAGCTTCGCCCGCGTGGACGTCGTCGTTTATATGACTGTCTGAGGGTGAGTGGCGCGCGAGCCGCAAGCGGCTTGCGGGCGTGGAAATGAGTTTTCTCCAGACCCTTATCCCAAATCGGGCTATTCTGATTAGCAATCTATGTCACTTGCCATCCCCTCAACCAATTCTATACGAAAAAATCACTTTAATCCGTTGCTCCATTGTAACGCCGACGTGCGCGAGCATGAAAATGAGTTTTCCCCAGATCTCACGGGAACTATCTCGGGCTATGCTAATGAGCTGTTTATATTATTTCCCACCCCCTCAATAATCATTCCATTGTTCCGTTGTGGTATTAAAAAAAATCCCAAAAAAATAGTATTTAGTTCCCACAGGAATTGCATTAGACTATGCTATTTTCAAGGGATGAATAGAATCTCCATACAGAAATGTAATTTAAGGAATGACATAATGAAAAATTAAAAAAAATACTAAATGAAATTATTTTCAAAATTGCTTTCTTAGGATTAGAATTGAGAATATCACGTATCATTTGTGGCATATTGTACAAAAAAAAAACAGTCATATTCATATGGTAGATTATATGTGTAGGAGCCTAAACTTGTTTGAAAATTATTTTTGTTTTAACTTTAAAAAAATTACTGAAATGTAATGATGTGGTATATTTTTTAAAAACACCTCTAAAAGCCCTTTCATTTGATACTACACGCGATAGGTTTCTGAAATATTTTTTTTCCTGTACAAAAAAAAAAATACTCAGCACTTTCCTCCTAAGGGATTTTTTTTAAACTGTGGGTCAAAAATTTTGTTTTGACCTCTAGTATGCGTGTGCCAAACGGCTAAACTGTACATCGATTTGCGATTTCTTTTGCGTACACCTTCCGCTATTTGTTTGTCCGTCTGTCAGATCCAATTTTCGCGGAAACTACAGGATCAATGAGTTGAAATTTGGTACACATGTAAGTGAATGACCCAAAAACGTAATTACGCGTAACGTACAAACATCTCTCTCTCGGCCTCTTTTTGGGGGGTAAAGTAGAAAATTAAAAAAAGAAGTTTTTCAAAATATATTGTGTGACATATTAAAAGAAAGGGCTTATTATGAGATTTATAAAAAGTTCATAGATTTTTACACAAAATGTTCTACTACCAACTGCAAATATTTATATTTTTTAAATAAGAATTTCCCTATAAGAAAACCCTACCTTGCGCAAGTCCGACTCGCACTTCGCCGTTTTTTTTTTTTAGAAAAAAAAGGGGTTTGACAGATGATATTATTATATCAGCTCATACACGTCCCCACCGAGGAGCTCGAGCCTACCCTGAATCAGGGCGATTAGGCCTTAGTCGACCACGCGGGCCCAGTGCGGGTTGGTCGACTTCACACACAACCTTCGAGTTTCTTCGCAGGCGTGTGCAGGTTTCCTCACGATGTTTTCCTTCACCGTTAAAGCAATCGGTAAGTTTATGTACGTAAGTTTTTGAAAAACTCATTGGTATACATTGGCCGTCCAGAGTGACAGATGATATAAAGTAACTCAAATTACTAGCAGTCAACTAACCTATTTAAGTAACTCATGGTGACATGCTCGCTCGGAATGCTGATATTGACATAATTTGCAGATCGTTTTGGAGCATTCGTTAGGAATGCCGAATGCCTGCCTTTGTTTTTTTTTTTTTTTTTTTGTTTCTTCGCCCTTTTAGGGCAGGCTAAGGCTCATTGGCCATACCGCCTAGTCTTCAGTATATGTTTTTCAGCAGTATTATTTTGTAGAATTCACGTCTTCAGTAATTTTTAGTATATTTTTCAGATTATGTAGTATTTTTCTTCTTTTCAGTCATCAAGGTCACTATTTCTGCACGTTCACATCATATCATTGTCTATAAACTACCTAACCTACATACTCTAGCAAAATGATAGCACTTTTGCTAAAGCTTGCACGGACTTCTTGTGGGAACTCGAAACACAGTATACACACTTTTATTTCATTATCCTACACAAGAAACACGTAAATGATACTTCGCTGATAAATACACTATCAATATTACACATCGAAAACCACTAAATGTATTTTTTCGGATAATAAAAGAAAAATGACAAACTGAACGCTACAAATTCCCGCCAAAAAGTCGCCTGCCTTTGTTTTTTTTTTTTTTTTTTTTTTAACTTCGCCCTTTTAGGGCAGGCTAAGGCTCATTGGCCATACCGCCTAGTCTTCAGTATATGTTATTCAGCAGTAGAATTCACGTCTTCAGTAATTTTTAGTATATTTTTCAGATTATGTAGTAATTTTCTCCTTTTCAGTCTTCAAGGTCACTGTTCTTCACGTTCACATCATATCATTGTCTATATACTAACCTAACCTACATACTCTAGCAAAATGATAGCACTTTTGCTAAAGCTTGCTCGGACTTCTTGTGGGAACTCGAAACACAGTATACACACTTTTATTTCATTATCCTACACAAGAAACACTTAAATGATACTTCGCTGATAAATACACTATCAATATTACACATCGAAAACCACTAAATGTAATTTTTCGGATAATAAAAGAAAAATGACAAACTGAACGCTACAAATTCCCGCCAAAAAGTCGCCTGCCTTTGTACTCGTATATTTAATTATTTTTTTCTTCGCCCTTTTAGGGCAGGCTAAGGCTCATTGGCCATACCGCATAGTCTTCAGTATATGTTTTTCAGTAGTATTCACTTGTAGAATTCACGTCTTCAGTAATTTTCAGTAGTTTCTTCACGTTCACATCATATCATTGTCTATAAACTAACCTAACCTACATACTCTAGCAAAATGATAGCACTTTTGCTAAAGCTTGCTCGGACTTCTTGTGGGAACTCGAAACACAGTATACACTCTTTTATTTCATTATCCTACACAAGAAACACATAGGTAAATGATACTTCGCTGATAAATACACTATCAATATTACACATCGAAAACCACTAAATGTAACTTTTCGGATAATAAAAGAAAAATGACAAACTGAACGCTACAAATTCCCGCCAAAAAGTCTCGTATATTTAAGTCATAAAAGCCCGCCTATTACTTTTTTATGACACATCCATTTGTTTTTTTAAATTTTGTTTATTTATGTATTTTTAATATTAATTTGCATGAAATTTTATTTGATATGACCGCCCAAATTGTACCGCTATAGTTCCTTTTTTTATACTGTGTTTGTTTTTTTTATATTTTTTTAAGTTGTTTTTTTTTAAGTTTTGATAATTTGTTTATATTTTTATTAACTAGTGTGTACAATAAAGCTTATCTTATCTTTGATTTATGTAAGTTTGAATGACAGGTTGGTGATTTGGAGAAATCTGTAAACCAATTATGACTGAATAAATAAATAAATAAAGAAAACTCGTCAATTTGAGCATTCCATAAAAATTATACAGGAAGACAAAGGCCTCGTTAAGATTAACTCTAGGCTGCGTATGGGCATAATAACTAGAATAACTACGACATTCATTCATTAACTATTCATTTCTCAACCATCGTTCCAGCGAAAGTTTCTGAACGGTTGCATCGGATTAGAGCAGGGGTTCCTAAACATTTAAATTAACGGAACCCTCACCAAATACCTTTCATTTTATGGAAGCCCATATCAAATGATTACAAATCAAAGACACTCTAATTTAAATAAAAACTAAATATTTATTAGAAATATTTCAAAAGTGAAACACTTTATTTTTTAATTTAACTTTCAATGTGAAGAATGACTTGTTTCACTGTTTTATCAGTTACTAGCTTTTGCCCGCGGCTTCGCCCGCGTGGACATTGTTTTTATGACTTTTTAAGAGGGTGTGCGGTGCGCAAACCGCAAGCGGCTCGCGAGCGTGGACGTGAATTTTCTCCAGGTCCCTCGGGAACTATGTCAGGATATGCTTATTAGTAAATCATGTCATTTCCCACCCTCTCAACCATCTCTGTGCAAAAAATCACACAATCCATTGTTCCGTTTCGATGTTAAGGAACTTAACGAAAAAAGAGTATATTTTCAATTCCCTCAGGAACTGCACCGAGCTATGCTATTTTCACGGGATAAAAAGTAGCCTATGTCCTTCCTCGTGACACAGGCTACCTGCATGCCAAATTTTAATAAGATTGGTCAACGCGTTGAAGCGTGAAAAGGTAACAAACAACCAAACAAACAAATTTTCACATTTATAATATTAAGTAAGGATTGCTTCAAAGTTCACTATTATGTCGTGGACCCCTGGTGACTTTCCTACGGAAACCCTAGGTTCCGCGGAACCCACTTTGGGAATCGCTGGATAAGAGGACCGCTAATTAATAAACAGCACTAATGTATCGACTTTCTGTCACAATGGTCTTGGATTTGCATTGTTCTGGTGACGTGGAACGAATAGATTTGGTTAGGTACGATGATGAATTATGTACGAGACATTGATACCTACTCATCATGTATCTATCTCATCTTCTCAGCTCATACACGTCCCCACCGAGGGGCTCGAGCCTACCCTGATTTAAGGCGATCGAGCCTTAGTCAAACACGCGGGCCCATTGCGGGTTGGTGTATCTATACCTAGTGTCAAAAAATATTTAATCAAGAATGTTTATATTAAGTGTAGGTTTGTTATGTTGCATTTTCTTTCATCTTTCGCAAAAGTGTTTTATTGAGCCTTTAAATAAAGAGGAATAATTAAACTATTAGTCACGCTAATATTATCAACGCGAAAGCAAAATATATACACATTTGTAGTACTAACATACAGTATGGACACTCTCTGCCGCTCTCTAGATTGCAACCTAACCCCCTCGTCACCCAGATTGATACAGATTGGTTACAGTTTAGTTGTCGAACGTAAGGATCTCGCCGCCATTTTTCGTCATTCCTTTTTTGAAATGTCATTCCTGGCCCGTTGTATGAAGTGTCCAGGGTGTGGCGAATGGATGTTTGTTTTTTTTACATTTTTACGCCTAGGCGGCCTAAAGGATTTGGATGAAATTTGGTTAGTAAATAGATCAATCACTGGATTAAGCTAAAAGCTAATCGTCATTCCATGCACTCGAGCTGCTTGCGGCTCTCGCACCGTACACCCTCGATAACAGTCATACAGAAGATATCCGCGCGGGCGAAGCTGCGGGCAAAAGTTAGTACAGACATTGATGATGATGATGATCTATCCGACCGATTTCGGTCATGGTGACCACTTCGACTCCTAGAGTTGGTTTAGAAAGAAAGAAAGAAAGAAAGAAATAAAGTTTATTCGGCAAAAAATAAATAGAAAAATAATTACAATATCATATCATATCATATTATGGTTTGCCGCGCGTGCACTCGAAGATGGTTTATGTAGCCAATCTTCGCAGCGAAACACTGAGGGCATTTAAGTATGCCACCCTCTTAATTGTATGAAATGGTCGCAGGTGGTCGGGCCTTTAACTGGTCGCGTTTGGTATCAAGGTCACCTTTACGCTGATCCTCGAACTCGCGTACTTGCCTATTCACAATCCTGCGCCATTCTGACCGTTCTGTTGCCAAACACTCTTGAGAGGGTTCTATCACACCTGGACACTTCATACAATGGGCCAGAAATGACATTTCAAAAAAGGAATGACGGAACAAACAAAATGGCGGCGAAATTCTATACGTTCGACAACTAAGCTGTAACTAATCTGTATCAATCTGGGTGACGAGGGGGTGAGGTCGCATTCTAGAGAGCGGCAGGGAGTGTCCATACTGTATGTTTGAACAAATATATTATATACATTGATTCTATGTTGCATTAAATACATTAAAAAACTAGGAAATATAAACCAAGTAGTTAGTACATATAGTATTTTGTATTTTTAGTAGGTATTCATAAGTGAGTTATGAATACCTACTAAAAATACAAACATAACGGTTTAATAAAGAAAACATGAAATGAAACTTTCACTAAACAATCAATTTTGTAATAGATTGAAAACAAACAGATAAAACCAATTCAATATGCACGGATAATATTACCCAAACGAAATAGGTATTGTATTAAATCTACTTTCATTGGAGTAGCGAGCACTGAACAGTAACAGGAGAGGTAGTGGCATGAATAAAAGTGCTTGCGTAGCTCGTCCTTTACGTTTGGTACCCAATCTACACCCAATCTGAGTGACGGGGGGGGTGAGGTCGAATTTAGAGAGGGGCAGGGAGTGTCCATACTGTACGTTAGTACTAATATATATACTGTGGTAGTGGGTACTAATATATATACTGTGGTAGTGGTCTGCTGTTTGTGGTCAGTATACGCGCTACACATGCCACGGATTGATGAATTCACTCTCACCTAAACCAAAGTATAAATATTACATATTGACTGACTCGGTGGCTCAGTGGTTAGTGCTCTTGACTACTGATCCGAGAGTTGTGGGTTCGATCCCCTCCCAGGGCAAACATTCGTGTGATGAGCAGATTTGTTTGCTCTTTGTCTGGGTGTTAGATATCTATATATGTATGTATTTAAACGTATATAAGTATGTATATCAGTCTCTGGTTCCTATAACACTTTGGGGCCAGATGACCATGTGTGATTTGATTTGTCCCAGAATATTTAGTTATTTATTAGTACTAACATACAGTATGGACCGCATTTCAACCGCCTCCGTAGCTCAGAGGCAAAGTTCACTGGCTTTACACAGGAGGTCGCGGGTTCGATTCCCGGCGGGGTCAATTGTAAGACACGGTTTGGTTGGTGGTAGGGCATTTTCTAAGCCCGCCTGGCTAGCTACCACCATCTTATCTAAGTCTTGCCGCCAAATATCAATGTTGGTATCATTGGTGTGTTCCGGCATGAAGATAAGATAGCCAGTTCCCCATTGCGTTGGGGAATCTTGGTAAGCCCGCTTCCATCTTCGGCAACATCTTCACTTACCACCAGGTGAGATGTTGTCAAGGGTTTACCAATTGTGCATAAAAAAAAAAAATGGACACTCCCTGCCGCTCTCTAGATTGCGACCTCACCCCCTCCGTCACCCATATTGATACATATTGGTTACAGTTTGGTTCTCGAACGTATGGGATTTCGAAGTGATTTTGTTTGCTCAGTCATTTGTTTTTAGAAATGTCAGTTCGCGACCATTTGTATGCAGTTAAATTTTCTACTTTCAGACGGACGGACAGACAGAGACATGATTCATCGGATTTTATTTAGGTTTTTCTATAATTTTTAAGTAAAGCTCTATGGTAGTTTCGGAGATTTATTTAGATTTCCCCTTCAGGGCACAATGCTCAATTTTCTTTAATATCTTCTAAGATATATACCCCTAAAATTAAAAAAATAAAATAAAACACAATATTTGTAATAGTCACTACAAGCCCTTTAATTTTATATATAACACCATATATTAAGAAAAACGGACGGAAAGACACATGAGTGATCTTATAAGGGATCCTTTTTTCATTCGATGTACGGTACCCTAAAAATGATCTAGTCTTTCCTCCCTCTTTATTTCTGAAGGTCAGAATTCCCAAATTAAATAGGAATAATATTAAATCCTTGATGGAGGCCTATGTCCAACAGTGGATGTCCGTCGGCTGATATGATGATGATGATGTTGATTAAAGAAGAAGTGGCATACAGAACACGGTAAAGAGATTTATTTCTTTCTCATTTTTCTCTCTTTTCTTTTGATATGCTCGCGGGAAGGGATATGCGGTAGGTATGTATATTGTGGGTATGTTTATCGGCTTATAATGCGTACATGTAGCTGGAAAAACTGGATGTGTCGTGTGTGTGTGGGACTAAGTCGGTCTAACTATTATAGACACGTAGTATCTAATAAGTACATTTCGCGGTGTATAAGTTGAACACAACTGGCTGTTGTTTGCGCTGGTAGAGCCCGTAGATAAGTACGTAATAATTATGTATAAGTAGTTCTAGCGTCGATAGCGAATGGCAAAGCCGCTATCTCCTGTCCGGGAGGTCGTGGTTCGCATCCTGCCACGTACCAATGTGTTTTTGAATTTCGATTTCATATGTACGTTTATCCGACGCTCTTATACGGTGAAGGAAAACATCGTGAGGAAACCTGCATATGCCTGCGAAGAAAGTCGAAGGTTGTGTGTGAAGTCGACCAACCCGCACTGGGCCCGCGTCGTCGACTAAGGCCCGATCGCCATTATTCATGGTAGGCTCGAGTCCTTCGGTGGGGACGTATATGAGCTGATGTAATGAAGTAGTTTCTGATACGTTCAATATGTTTTACAACTTGAAACTGTACATGAGCAGTCCCAGCCTCTGGGTTCTATCCTAGTAAACTTTCAAAAGTCGCACCCCCGCACTTCGAATGAGACCTACCCCCGCGTCATAGTATATATATATATTAGTACCAACGTACAGTATGGACACTCCCTGTAGCTCTCTAGATTGCGACCTCACCCCCTCGTCACCCAGATTGATACAGATTGGTTACAGTTTGGTTGTCGAACGTATAGGATTTCGCCACCATTTTGTTTGTTCCGTCATTCCTTTTTTGAAATGTCATTTCTGACTTATTGTATGAAGTGTCCAGGGTGTGCCCGCGTCCTGCACTTCGATTGAGATCTGAAAATAAGACACTGCGCAATGTTCAACTTAGATGACGCGATCCGTACCTATTTAGTCATCATCATCAAGGCCTCTTCGTCTTTATCACGAGACTCAAGCAGACTATATAATGTTCTAATTTATGAGCTGCATGTGTCATGATGCGTCATCCTTTGTTCAGGGGTTTTAGACTTGTTTTTTCTTTGAAGAATATAAAAAGTTAAACGACAAATGAGGTATAGGACGGGCAACAGCTGTTTTCTAGAAGTTGACTCCGCTGAATCCAGATATGCTGTCTCTCTTCGTATCCCCTATCCTTTTTTCCCTTTTACAAGTATCACAATTAGCAACCCTGATTACAATAATATACGACAGCTAATAACAGCTAGTGACAGCTATAATTTCTCGAGTAGCGACCACGCGCCGGAAAACGTAGCGTAGGCAGGCCTCCCACGCGATGGTCTGACGGCCTGGTGAAGATCGCGGGAAGCCCTGGATGCGGGCAGCGCAGGACCGGTCGTCGTGGAAATCTTTGGAGGAGGCCTTTGTCCAGCAGTGGACGTTTTTCGGCTGATATGGTGATGATGATGATGACGACAGCTAATAAATTGGGACCTTATATAAGTTTTAGAAAATTAGTGTCATTATCAGCTCATATACGTTCCCACTGAGGGGCTCGAGCCTACCCCAAATCAGGGCGTTTGGGTCTTTAGTCGATCAAGCGGGCCCAGTGCGGGTTGGTCGACTTCACACATGACCTTCAATTTTATTCGCAGGCGTGTTCAGGTTTCCCCGCGATGTTTTTCTACACCGAATGCAAAGTATACGCGTATATACGAGTATATATTAGTTTTATCGTACAGTATGGACACTCCCTAACGCTCTTTAGATTCCGACCTCACCTCCTCCTAGATTGATACAGATTGGTTATAGTTTGGTTCTCGACCGTATAGAATTTCGCCGTGATTTAGTTTGCTCTGTCATTTGTTTTTAGAAATGTCATTTCACGACCGTTGTATGCAGTGTCCGGGATGAGCAGAAAGAACGTCGGATAAACGTACATATGCAATCGAAATTCGAAAACACATTGATACGTGGCAGGATTCGAACCGGGACAGGAGGTAGCGGTCCTTGCCGTTACGCCACCGAGTAGTTAACTTGGACTCTTTATACTGAGCAACATTCTCCAAGAGACACATAGTTAATTTCGTAAATAAAACAAACTCCTCTCTTAATCGATCAGGTAACTATCTAATTTAATTTAGTTGTTCCTATTTTATTTTATTTGGAAGTTTTATTGGGTAAATAAGTCTTCTTCTTTTCGTGTGAAAGCGTCTTTATATATATTTTATCCAATGCCGTGTCACTTGAACCGCGCTTTGCGTTGCCGACATGAGATCCGCGATGGTACACTGTGGTCCACTCAGGCAGGTACTCAGATGCGCTGTGGTTTGGGGTAGTCCACAGGAGCATGAGGTATCTACGTTTTCTGGTATGATGTTCCATTTGCGTAGATTGTCCTTTGTACGGGCTACGCCGGAGCGAATACGATTAAGCGCTCTCCATGTGCACCAATCATTTTCTCCGCCTGGTTGGAGATGTTCTTTTGGCCTGACGAAATCTTTAATGTGCTCAGTTTGGTAGGTCCATGCTTTGTGGCGAAATTCTTCTATTGTGCTATTGAAAAGAGGCTCCGTGGTTATGAAGCTTTTGCGAGATTTAAGGCGGCTGCTTACAGGTTGATGCATATGCATGGGATGTCGAGAGTCGCTTATCTGTTTTCGACGTTCGTTTGCAGCTGCTGCTTCTCGACGGACAGGAGGGGGAGCGATACCAGCCAGCATGTAGAGTTTCTCAGTCGGAGTTGGTTTGAGACATCCCGTTGTTATGCGGCATGTTTCGTTAAGAGCCACATCGACTTGATGGGCGTGCGCGGAGTTTTTCCACACTGGGCAGGCGTACTCGGCGGCTGAGTAGCTTAACGCCAAGGCAGTTGTACGCATAACGTGAGGATTTGCGCCCCATGAGCTTCCAACAAGGCGTTTCAGGAGATTGTTTCTGCTGCTGACTTTCATCTTCGTGTTAATACAATGTTGTTTGTAGCTCAGGGTCCTATCCAGCGTAACACCAAGATATTTAGGATGAGTTGTATTCTCTAGAAGTTGTCCCTCCTATTCCACTTGAAGTTCACGTTTTGCTTCTCTGTTTTTGAGATGGAAGGCACATAGTTGTGTCTTGGAAGGGTTAGGCCGTAACTGGTTTTCCCTGTAGTAGGAGGACATCCTTTCCAGACTATTGCTCAGCCCCTCTTCCACTTTTTCAAAGGTTGATTCTTGACACGCTACGGCAAGATCATCGGCAAAGAGAAAGTGTTTCATTCCGGGAAATACTGGTTGGTCGTTAGAATAAATGTTAAAGAGCATTGGCGCTAGGACGCTCCCTTGTGGTAGTCCATTTTTTTGATTCCGCCATCTACTGTTTTTGTTCTGGAAAGAGACATAAAATCTGCGGTTCCTCAAAAGTTCTGCTATGACTTGTGTTAGATGGTAATCTTTTGTGGTGTTATAGAGCTTTGCATTTAGTCTACGATGGTTTACTGTATCGTATGCCGCAGTCAAGTCAACCAAAGCAACTCCAGTTACTAACCCCATTTGATATCCATCCTCTATGAACTGTGTGAGATTGAGCACTTGGCTGGTACATGATTTGCCTGGTCGAAATCCAGCTTGTTCATCAATAAGCTTACTTTCCAGGGTTTTTGTGATCCTGTTTAAAATGAGTCTCTCGTAGACTTTATATATGTGGCACAATAGTGAGATTGGCCTATAGCTTTTTGGGTCTTGCGCTGGCTTACCGGGTTTCAGAAGTGCAATGATATGCGTTTTTCTCCATGTTTTGGGAATGGAAATTTTTTGTGTGCAGATATTGAACAGGTTGAGTAACCATCTTCTCGCATTAGGTCCAAATCTTTTAATTTGTTCAGTGCATATATCATCAACTCCGGCAGCTTTCCCATCCTTCAGACATTTGAGAGCCTGGTCAAGCTCTTCTTCAGAAAAGTGAACGAGAAGGTGATTTACCTCTTCTTCCGGTATTCGGGCGGCTTTAAGGCGTTGACATTTTGTAGCAGTTTTTCCGTTAGCAAGGAGCTGTTGAGCGATTTGATCTGCTGTGACGTTTGTCTGTGTGCAGATCTTGGTAGGATCATTATTTAGCTTTCGCATGAACATCCATGCTTTTTTGCTATTGTTTGTCATGTCAATTCCTTTAACGATGTTGCACCATTTTGTTCTGTTTGCCTCTGAGATTACATTCAGGAGCTGAGTTCCCATGTCAATGGTTTCCTGTGCGAAAGGATCACTCTCATAAAGACAATGGTATGTTTCCATTAGTTCCGCAACTTCCTTCGACAGTCCGGTAACGTGTTGCGTCCTACAGCCTCTCGGTATATGACGTCTCGAGGAAGTTTTCACCTTCTCTATGAAGAGATCATAGTTCTCCGGTATTGGTTCGAGATCTTTTATCTGACATTCGAGGTGTTCAGCAAATTTATCCCAATCTGCCTTTTTAAAGTTATATCTCCGTCTAAAAGGTACTATTCGAGGGTTTATCACAGAGACTAGCTGGCACATGATTGGGCGGTGTTGAGTGCTTGGTATGGATTCGAGAACAGATTTTTTGCATTGCTGTGAGATGGTTTCCGAAACGAAGATAAGATCAGGATTGTAACTCCTCTTCCAGCGTCCGCTGTTAAAGGAAGACGGGAGTTTCGGGTCGTGGATTAGCGTAAGGTTGTTTGACTCCGCCCATTCTTCGACAAGGTCTCCATTTTTGTCACGATCACGATATCCCCAGGATTCACTGTGACTGTTAAAGTCTCCTATAATGAAATTAATAGGGCTGTTTTGAAGGTCGTGGCCAAATTGAAATGCTGCAGCTGGTGGTTTGTATACGGAGGTTACTGAACAATTTGGTAGTCCCAGCGTGATAATCTCGATATTATTGCAGTTAGTGTGTTTTACTGAAGTGATGTCCAGGTCAGGCCTTACGAATATGGCACTTCCGTACTGTCGGTGTGGGATATCGACAGCCAGCTTCATTCCAGCAACGGTTGGGCGACAGTTGTCTTTTCCTCTGTGCGTTTCTTGCAGGCAGAGGATATCACATTGGTGCTTGCTGCACAGGTCAGAGAGTAGATGTTCCTTCTCTTTAGAGATTCCTTCAATGTTACTTGAGATTATCGTCAGATGTGGCCCTGATAGGGGCAGTTTGTGATTTTCAGGCATTATTCGCATATAAGACGCTTTCGGTTTGCAGCAATCGGTTTCACGACCTAAGAGGTCGCTACTCACGGGAGGGGCCCAAGCACAGTAGTTGTATCGGTGCTCTTCGGGAAGGCTTGCTGCGTCCCACAATAAGTAAAAGCACTTTACCAGCTCCTGCGCAAATTTTGTAACACCCTTACACCAATTTAAAAGCGACAGTGGTGATTACACTACGATTAAATATTTAGTAGGTAGGTATTTGGACAACGACTCAAAGACAGAGAGAAATGCTGGAAGCTTTTGAAATGTGGTGCTGGCGAAGGATGGAGAAAATAAGCTGGACTGAAAGAGTAACGAATGAAGAAGTATTGAAACGAGTAAATGAAAAGAGGAAAATAATTGAGACAATTGAGAACAGTAGAGGGATGATGATAGGACACTTAATTAGACACGATAATTTTATCAAGAACATAATAGAAGGAAAGATCGAAGGAAAGCGCGGAAGAGGAAGACCTAGAATTGCTTATATGTATAGACCAAGTTAAGAAGAAAGTTAAGGTGGAAACGTATAGCGAAATGAAGGAGACAGTGTGGGAGAGAGAGACCTGGAAAGAGCTACACCGACATGAGCACGGCTCTTAAATTGTGATGATGAGGTACTTGGACATAATTCATGTTTTTTTTATATATTCTGGGACAAATCACACACGGTCATCTGGTCCCAAAGTAGGATTCCCTGTGTTATGGGAACCAGAGACTGATATAAATACTTACATACGTTTAAATACATACATATATAGATATTTAACACCCAGACACAGAGGAAACACATCTGCTCATCACACAAATGTTTGCCCTGGGTGGAGATCGAGCCCACAACTCTCGGATCAGCATTCAAGAGCACTAACCACTGAGCCACTGAGTCAGATTCAATGAACCACTCCATTCAGTCATGCTTTACTAGTTACTGAGTTTACCCCAAGAAAGTGCAACAAAAGATCATAAATCTGTTTAGTATTCAGCCCTACGACTTCATTTACAACGCCTGCGCTGCCGCCGTCACCGGTCTGCCGTGACAAACTGACCATTGTTTCCACTACAGTTACATATCTACTCATTAAGGGGATAACCGACCTGAAACCATGGTAAAAATTTATTTAGTAAAAATGTATTTTTACTATGCTGAAACGCTTGACTTTGAGCGTCTCTAGTGAAACTTAGGCACAGCTGCTGGCCGACAATTTTAGTTCAATATAAAGTTTACCTAGTGATTGATTTAAAAAAAATAGAAAATAGTTTATTTTCACCAAAGGCAAAGTATATATGTCGCAGGCGTATTGTATGTTTAGTCATATTACATTACCGCTAGCTGTTTTACACTACGGAGCTGCATTGCAATACAGCGGGTCGACGATAAGGCAGATTGCATTACCGCTGGCATTGTGTCGCAGGCATACTGTATGACTCGCGAGCTCATTTACAATCTGTCGTACGGCATTTTGGCAATATGTCTGGCTCGGCATTTTGCAATCTGCGTACAGAATTTTACAATTTGCCTGACCGTTTACATAAGGATGAATTATACAATTTGCCTGACCGTATGTAAAATGACTAATCATACAATTTGCCTGCAACATAATATGTCGCGATGACGATGCAGCGTATCGTCGACACCGGCAAAATTTTTTTCTTATCTGTGGTCGACACGCTGTATCGCAATGTGCCTCTCTATTGTAAAACAGCTAGCGGTATTGTAATATGACTAATAAACATATATATATGTTAGTACTAACATACAGTATGGACACTCCCTGCCGCTCTCTAGATTGCGACCTCACCCCCTCGTTACCAAGATTGATACATTGTTTGGTTGTCAAACTTATAGGATTTCGCCGCCTTTTTGTTTCTTCCGTCATTCCTTTTTTGAAATGTCATTTCTGGCCCGCTGTATGAAGTGTCCAGAGTGTGCTAAAGATACAAGATGACTAACATTAAAAATTAAAGGAATTAGGTTTGATTTTATCCATTTTATTTCGTTGTTCTAGGAAAAACTAGGTCCGTCGAATACATCCGAAAAAAAGCTTTTTTTTCAACATCTTCGATTGTCTTTGTAGTTTTCTTGATATCCAAAAGTCATGTGATTTAACAATGTATATATTTCATTAGTTTCACAGAATATTGCTCTAAAAATATCTATATTGCTCACAAAGGTAGTCGTAACCACCACGTTACGGTGCGTACTATTATGAACGTTATTTCAGTGTAGTTTCGGTCGAAATTAATTAAAATATTTACTGATGTGAATCAAGCTGCTAATTTGAGGATGATTAAAGCCTTAAATAAAAAGAAATAATTCTAAACAATCAAAACAATTAACGGCCTCCATAGCGTAGTGGTTAATCCACTTGCTCCACACCAGGAGGTCGCGGATTTGATTCTTGATTATAACTTTGTAAGAATCGGTTTGATTGGCCTTTCTTTTCCAAGTCCGCCTGGCTAGTTACCACCATTGCCGTCAAACACAATGTTAATAGAATTTCGATTAGATTCGATTTATTCATCACACGACCACGACACAAATTCATAAAATATACGGGTACATGTCAAATTATAAAATATTTCAATGGTGAGATAATTTATGTATGCATGAAGATAAGATATAAGCTTGTTTCTTATTGCATTGGGGAGTCATCTTCGCTAATATCATCAGTGAGGTGAGATGATGCCAAGGGCTTATTTTCATATTCGCTATCATCGTCAGTGAGGTGAGATGATGCCAAATGCTTATCAATTAAAGCTCCTTTTCATCTTCGCTATCATCGTCAGTGAGGTGAGATGATGCCAAAGGCTTATCAATTAAAGCTCCTTTTCATCTTCGCTATCATCATCAGTTACTATCAGGTGAGATGATGCCAAGGGCTTACCAATTATGGATAAAAAACTTTTCTTAACAATGTAGCTCGATATGTATAATATATTCGTCAAAGAAATTTCTCAAAGTTTAACTAGAGTCGATTCCTTAAAACATCATTCATTAACGTATAATGTTAGAAGTTATCGTTTTGCTCTTCTCATCCAAAGAGATAAAACAAAATCGAGCCTGAACAGAACTCGTATTGGGAACAAAAGATATCGACTCGTTAAAACTTTGTAAACTTCTAAGTTTTGACAGCTTAACGTACTATAAGAAGAGTTGAAATTCCGTCTTTCTCTTATTTTTTCTGTGTGACAAATCTCAAAAGTATAATCTGGTCATTTATTACGCCCGTGAGCATAGTTGCTTCTACGATTAGGTAATTTAATACCTTTTAAATTAATGGATTGGTTTTTCTTTCATTGACGCGACTGCACGACGCGACGGGAGATCGTGACACAGTATTTACAGTCACTGACACAGATCGTAACAAATAATGAAAATACCTTTTCAACGAGGTACGTATTGATGGCAATATCTCAGATCCTATAGAAGACTCCAAAGAGTGCAAAGCTACAACCCAAACCAAATTTAAAAACGGCACGTACCTAATCATTAGGTGGACTGATGGTAGGCAGGCGCGGTTGCAGCTCAAGATTTTGGGAAGTCTACTTGGTTCAAGAACCTACGACGTAACGCGAACATGTTTGCTCAGGATGTTCTATATGTTTTTAAGTAACGAATAATGATAATACTCTTTTAACGAGGTAGGTATTGATGGCAATATCAAAGAACCTATAGAAGACTCCAAAGAGTCCAAAGCTACAACCCAAATTAAAAACGGCAAGTAACCATTAGGTGGACTAATAAAAGGCGCGGTTGCAATCAATCAATCAAAAAGTTTATTTAAAAAAGTTCTAGATAGTCTCAACATATTGGAGAGTCTATTTGGTTCTGCGACTGACTACGTAATGCGCGCATTTTTTTTTTGCTCAGGACGTTTTGGGGTTCGATCACGAACACAGAAAACTTCATCCTTCAGGGCCATGCAGGTACGAACACGACCAGACTAAAACAAAAAAAAATATCTCTGGATATATTACCTCCTTTGAAATTTCAATTATTATTATTCGTTAGATTTCAGTAAGTTAAACGCTAAAGAAAGAATCTGACTAGTGAAATCATCACGAAAAACAACGGAAAAGTTACGTAATTTTTTGTAAAAACGATCTGAAACTACATTAAAAAAAATTACTTCACGTAAAATTCATCTCGAACTCAAGACATTTACAATGAACATTTCATTGTTCTTGTGCAAAATCGCATTGTTAGTCGTTGTTGGCAGTCTCTAGGAACAAAAAGTTGGATTGCAATCTTCCGGCGTCCGTGCAGTAGGAGCTTACTCCGCTGAGCACCTTAACTATTTAGTTTGCTTATTATAAATTTTTAAAGCGTCGTAATTTAAAGCGTCGGTGGCTCAACCGGTAATGACTCGGTCCTTCTAACCAGAGGTACCGGGTTCAAATCTGGACGGCCAATGTACCAATGAGTTTTTCAAAAACTTACGTTCATATACTTACCGATTGCTTTAACGGTGAAGGAAAACATCGTGAGGAAACCTGCACACGCCTGCGAAGAAACTCGAAGGTTGTGTGTGAAGTCGACCAACCCGCACTGGGCCCGCGTGGTCGACTAAGGCCTGATCACCCTAATTCAGGGTAGGCTCGAGCCCCTCTGTGGGGATGTATATGGGCTGATATGATGATGATGATGATTTTTCGACCTTCATGCATTGCGAATGTCTAACGACATTTTAACGAAATGTATAGGGAATTAAATTCCTTGACTGTACGTTCTGTATGATTTCTTGTACCCTGATAGTACCATTCAGTGGATCAACGTGGAATGAGACCAGTAAGGTAGAGCTGCTGCATTGTTCCACCGATTTTCCTACCTAACGATAAGGAAATAAGCGCTCTGAATTATACACTTTTTGTATTGTTTTATTGCAGTACCACAGATGAGATGCTTGTTACTTCGAAAGCAGTACCTACACAGGAATAAGGATGTCTTGGTGTGTAGGTTTCAATTCTCCTACCTACACATGTCGTGATTTTTTCTTTGTTACACTTGTATGTTTTACCATTTTAACAGTAGAGCAAAACTAAAAAAACACGATTTTCCCATAGATATATTTTATAGTTTATTTCTTGATCATCAATTTGTTATCTGTAGCTGGCTACCTAATAAGGTTCAGAAATACAGATACGTAAAGGTCGGACAGACAGATGGGCATAGACAGATAGTATAGGTTTAGTTTTTGGCACTCTTTGGATACTTAACCCTAAAAACGCATACAACGTTTTACGTATCTGCATATAACGATCATTTGGTACAAGAGAGCTTACCAAGAATACGGTAATTGATTGTTAGTCATTTGAGTCGGCATCTGTATTCCCCGATTCGTATATTTAAGAATCTTTAAGACGAGAGTGAATAGGCACTATTTGAACTTGCGTGTTACATCCTCAGCTGCATCGGCACTTACCATCAGGTGAGCTGCAGCCAAAAACTTTAAATTAAATTTTAAAATTATTAAAAGCTTTTATCTACGTTAAGTATGTTTGTTTGGTTAAAATCTTGCGATCGATTTATAGCGACTTTTAAGGGTCTGATTAAGCTGAAATTTGGAATGAAGCCGTATTTCCGGTGGCAATGGATCCTTTTGATATTTTGAAGTTGATCTAATGATGAACTTAAGAAGTGGAATCGAGGTCCCAGATTCTTCTTTTATTTATCAATAGAATCGTTCTGTTCTTACCTTTTTTTTGAATTTGGAACCGTGTATTTATTTTTATAATCACTAAGAATAAAAACTCTTTAAAATAAAAGCTTGTTTACCTTTTAGCTTTTTCAAAAATTATTTTATTACAAAACGAAATTTTGTTCTAAAAATTATTGAAAAAGCAAGGTATGACGTCATAGTTTTTCGTCATTACCACAGATTACTAAATAGTTACTTTCATTACTGTCTTAAAAATGTAAAATTGAAGACGTGATGGACAACGAAACGAATATGGCTTTTGCAATTTCTAGAAAGGAATATTTCATAAAACATATTTTTTTATTTTTGAGGTATTCGGTACCTATATAAGGTACCTTACGTTGAAAAAGTGATCATGAGGGCGCTATATAAAATAGTAAAGCTAGATTTCCACTGTATTACAGTGGTACAGTGTAAGGCCAAATGGTAGCATTTTCTTGTGCTCATTAGCGATGCGCAGCGCTGCACTGTACCTATACTTAGAGCGAATTGCGCCCGTGCATACATCATTACGATCGTCTTCCCGATACTGGAGAAAGCTCATCGATTACTTTACTCACTGAGACTTCAGTTCTCGTTTGGAATTATTATGTATTAAATACTAGCTGTTTCCCGCGGCTTCACCCGCGTGGACAACGTTTCTATGACTTTTCGAGGGTGCGCAGTGCGCGAGCCGCAAGCGGCTAGCGAGCGTGTAAAAAAAGTAGCCTATGTGTTAATCCAGGTCCTAATTTGTCTACCTACCAAATTTCAGACAGATCCGTTCAGTAGTTTTTGCGTGAAGAAGTAACAAACATACACACTCACAAACTTTCGCCTTTATAATAATATAATAGCTTTTTCCCGCGGCTCCGCCCGCGTGGACATCGTTTTTATGACTGTCTTTAAGGGTGATTAGTAAATTATGTCGTTTCACACCTACTCAACTACTGTGCAAAAAAACACAACAATCGAGTATTTTTTTAGTTCCCTCAGGAACTGCATTAGAATATGCTATTTTCCCGGGTTAAAAAGTAGCCTATCCTTCCTCGTGACATTTATAGGCTACCTGCACGCCAAATTTCATTAAGATTTGTCAAGGCGTTGAAGCGTGAGAAAGTAACAAACAAACAAACACATTTTCACATTTATAATATTAGTAAGGATTGTGATACATCGCATATTTCGCCCCTTGCAGCATATTTGGAAGAAAATAAAAATTGGCCAATTCCGAGTCAAACTCGTGCACCAAGGATTCCGTACCACCACACCTCTCCACACAATTAGTGTATCAATCATAGCTATTCATTTCAAACAAAAAAAAAACTTAATTTCAGCGACATTTGCAAATAAAAAAAGCTATACAATATTTCTCGTTGACCTAGAATCATAAAAGAAGAATGACAAAATTACATACATCTTAGGCAAAGTATAAACATACAGTATCGACACTCCCTGTCGCTCTCTAGATTGCGATCTCACCCCGTCGTCACCCAGATTGATACAGATTGGTTACAGGTTGGTTGTCGAACGTATAGGATTTCGCAGCAATTTTGTTTGTTCCGTCATTCCTTTTTTGAAATGCCATTTCTGTCCGTTGTATTAAGTGTCCAGGGTGTGCTGGAACCCTGCCTGAACCTTATTCGAGGTAATGACACAGCATCCCTGGCACACATATTATTGCCAATGCTCGTGAAAGGGAAGCACACCTCGGGCACTTCATACAACGCGCGAGAAATGACATTCCAAAAAACAAATGTCGGAACAAATGAAATCACGGCGAAGTTCTATACGTTAGAGAACCTAACTAGCACCAATCTGTATCAATCTTGGTGACGGAGGGGGTGAGGTGAGGAATCTACAGCGGCAGAGACTAGCCAAGCCATACCATCATCATCATCATATCAACCGAAGGACAGTGGACAGCGGACTAGACACAGGCCTTCCCCAAGGATTTCCACGACGGACGATGGAAAAAATATAGAATATGCTTAAAGTAATAAAAAATCGATTTAAGTAGATAAAATTTTAAAAATATTACCACTTTTGATGTTGAAAGAATATACTGTAGCTTTTGGCATTAATTGCAAAATTTCACGAAAAAAAAGTTACTTTAAGACCTTTCATTTTAATTGAACAAATTTTTTTTAAAACTTATTTGAAAGTGATGAAAAGGAATACAAACATGTAAAAATCGAGAATTGGGCGTTCGGTTTCAACGTAACAGCCGCGTTGAAGCCCGCATTGATTTGAACTTAAAATAAATAGACTTACGTTCGATATCATTGAAACACGTACCAACCTGCTCTGATTGAGTGATCTTAGCGCTTTGAAACCTCTCGCTATTTCTCTAAATTTTACAGCATTACTTCAATAGGCTTTATATAGGCTTTATACAGGCTTTATAGGCACGATAGGGCACAGGTGCGCACGAATCGCACGATGCTTTCCGTTCCCTTTCACCGTAGGGAAACATTAATCAAGCCATATTTCTCTTCTTATATTTTAAGGTAAGCTTAGAGGTTTTACAAAAACGGCCAAGTACGAGTCAGAATCGCACACAAAGGGTTCCGTACCATCGCTATTTTCTTCAGGTTTAAAAAAATCACGCTTCTTGTATGGGGGCCCCATTTTTTACTTTCTCAACCCCGTAGTACGGTACCATATGTTCCTTATATCCAGCTTTTATTTATTTAATTAGTTTTCTTAGTGTATATCTGCAGCCGCATTTCATTTTGTTAATCGTATTATTGATCTCCACAAGACAGGCGTAGCCTAGTGTGGGATTGTTGTATGAATGTGCTGATTTCATGTGTTTTTGTTAATAAACTTTTTTTTTTATTATTTAATAACCTTCTATTTTTTTTATATTAAAACCCAACTGGAAAAAAACATCAGCCTATGACACTCACGGGATCAAGACGAATCTAAAACGACACCTCCATCAAGCCTTTCAGGCTACAGACTCATCTAATGAAACAGACCTTTAACCGCCTCCGTGGCGTAATGGTTAGTCCATTCGCTTCACACCAAGGAGGTCGTGGATTCGATTCCCGGCGGGGTCAACTTTGTAAGACTCGGTTCGGTTTGTGGTAGGGCATTTTATAGCCCGCATGGCTGGCTACCACCATCTTATCTATGTCTTGCCGCCAAACATCATTGTTAACAGCATTGATGTGTTCCGGCTTGAAGATAAGATAGCCAGATCCCCATTGCGTTGGGGAATCTTGGTAAGCACGCTTCCATCTTTCGTCACCATCGTCACTTACCATTAGGTGTGATGATGCCAAGGGCTTAGTAATTGTAAATAATTATAAAAACACATACACACCACACACACACACACACACACACATGCATAGATCCGAAAACATGAACTGAAGTAAAAGGTGAACATACATACGTAAATGCACACACACCCACACACGCACAAACACATGCATAGATCCGAAAAAATACCTTCCTTTTTGGACACTGAACTGAAGTAAAAGGTGAACATACATACATAAAGTCACACGCACACACACACACAAACAAATACACTCACACATAAATATGCATACATCCGAAAACATCATTCATTACCCTCCTTTTTGGACAATCAACTTAAGTAAAAGGTGAACATACATACATAAATGCATACACACCCACACAATCCCACACACACACACACACACACACACCCCCATATATACACATACACACACATACACATACACACACACACACATATACACATGCATACATCCAAAAACATCATTCATTACCCTCCTTTTTGGGCAATGAACTTATATAAATGGTGAACATTTTTATCCTTCGCCGTTTTAACACATTTTTCATTCAAAATAAGCTCGGTATAGTATGCAAAACGAAAACTACTTTCACTTAAAGAGGTCCTTTCGTAATAACGATGTCAATTTCATAATTTTCGGTTTGACAAACAGCACATGTAAGGTGTCGACCAACCCGCACTGGGCCCGCGTGGTCTACTAAGGCCCGATCGCCCTAAAATCAGGGTAGGCTCGAGCCCCTCGGTGGGGACGTATATGAGCTGATATGATGATGATGTCATGTAAGATGGTAGGCCACATGCAGGACAGCTGTATGGAAAGGTATCTATCCACATCACGATCAGTCTATTTTAGCAAACAAGTTGTCACGCGTAGTCACGACAATGAACTCTGACATAAGGTTTATCCGAACAACAATGTTACATTATGTATGACACAATACACATCCATTTTTTATTGTTTTCGTAAATTGTAGTAGGTAGGTATTTCATCAGAATTTAAAGTGCACCTACTGGGGTGATTCCGACAGAGATTTCCGTGACATTCTGAGGTGATTCCATAATTATTAGAGTAAAGTGCATTTTATTGCGCTTTGACAAGAAGTTTACATTCTTTTTTACCCATTAATAGTATCATCATAATATCAGCCAAAAAACGTCTACTGCTGGACAAAGGCCTCCCCCAAGGATTTCCACGACGACCGGTCCTGCGCTGCCCGCATCGTATAGGATCGCTACAGCTTTAGTATTTCGGGATTACCCCAGAAAGAGAAGAGTCAATGTATATAAGGTGTAACAAAATTAGCTGAAACTATTTTAATTGGTGCTTCTACCCATGAAACTGAACAACTTTCCTCATGGAACCCATAGTCAAATCGCAAAAAAAAATGGCTCTCCCATACTAACTCGATCAGCTGATCAGCCAACTTAGTATGGGAAGTTCAATTTTTTTTTGAAGATTTGACTATGGGTTTCATGGGGAAAGTTGTTCAGTTTCATGGGTAAAAGTACCAGTTAAAATAGTTTCAGCTTATTTTGTTAGACCTTATATACAGGGTGTAACATAGAGGTGCTGATACTTCAAGGTGGGCTTGTAATTATTAAAAATAACAACTTTTGTTCTAAGACTGCTGAAATCGCGATTTCAGCAAAGTTGTAGAACAAAAGTTGTTCAGTTTAATGAGTACAAGCCCACCTTAAAGAAGGTATCACTGCACCTTAATGTTACACCCCTGTATATATTAGTACTAAGAGATTTCCAACATTTCGGTAAAGTAGGTATATTTATTAGGGATGCATCGATACGCCTTTTTGCCGATACGATACCGATACCGATACTCTTATAAAAATATCGGCGATACCGATACCGATACCGATACGCTTATTGAATTCAAAAAGGAAGGTAGAATAAATAAAACACAATTAATTAATAGTTTTAGTAATCAAAATTAACATTTATAAGATTTTTATTTAAAAAACAAAGATTTCTTAAGTTTTGCGGGCAAAGGCGATTTCGCAAGTCTGTTTGAATAAGACCTGCGGTGGAAAATAGTCTCTCAGATGCGACAGATGCCTCGTTTGCAACGAAATAGATGGGACAACACGCGCGTTTACATTACATTTTTAAAGCGCGAAATTTGAAAAGTATCGTTGAATCTGCCATTAAAATATCGCCGATACCGATATATCGGCAAACCCGAAGTATCGCCGATATATCGGTATCGGTATCGGATGCATCCCTAATATTTATCTTATACGAAGACAAAAAGAAGACCTGCGTGTAATCGAGTGATGCTCTATTAGCTGCGCTGAGACACCCCGGACACTCCAAACCACGGTCGTGAAATGACATTTCTAAAATGACGGAGCAAACAAAATCACGGCGAAATCCAATAAGTTGGAGAATCAAACTATAACCAATCTGTATCAATCTGGGTGGCGAGGGGTGAGGTCGGAATCTAGAGAGTGGTGGGGAGTGTCCAAACTATATGTTAGTAATAATATATAATATAATGGCAAAGGAGTGGAATTCCCTTCCCGCGTCTGTATTCCCCGATTCGTACAATTTAGGAATCTTCAAGACGAGAGTGAATAGGCACTATTTGAGCTTGCGTGTCACATCCTAGGCTTCATCGGCACTTACCATCAGGTGAGGTGCAGCCAAACGCACTCAAATTTTTAATAAAAAAAAATATACGGTCTTAACAAAGTTATGCTTTTATTTTTAACTGGAGCTTGTACTCGTGAAACTGAACAACTTTCCTCAAGAAACCCATAGTCAATTTGCAAAAAAATTTATGAACTTCCCATTCAAATCAGCCAGCTGGTGGGCATACTTTGTATGGAAGTCCAAAATTTTCTTTGCGAATCGACCATGGGTTTCTTAAGGAAAGTTGTTCAGTTTCATGAGTACAAGCTCCAGTTAAAAATAAGCGCATATCTATGTTAAGACCTTATATATACTTTGGATATGACTTGTAGTATATTTTTAATAGAATCTTGATATTGAGTGCAGATTATTGTAATTATTTTACTTTCTGTACGAGTTACACACCTACTCCAGCAGACTCTGGCACTATCCGTCTGTGCTTAATGAGTGTAGACACTGTTAAGGGCCTGTTAACAGATAGTGACGACTGCTAACGAACGGATATAGGTGCTTACAATCTCGTAAATAACTTGGGCCCACGTAACTAGGTGCGGAAAGTCAGATAAATCTGAACTAACAGTATTCAGTATTGAAAACGTAACATGTTCAAATCAGATACCTTTCACTAGGTGATATTTGTGACTTTATGAGTCCCAGCGACTCGCATATTTTGTTTGAATTTATCCTAAATTGAAACTAATCTTATTCAAATGTTATTTTTATTAAAAGCTTTTTTTATTTAACTTGCAATGTTTGTATGTATGTATGTTTAGTTCAAATCTTGCGATTGATTTTAGACCGACTTCCAGGGGTCCGATTAAGCTAAAATTTTGAATGTAGCCGTATTCCCGGTGACAATAGATCCTTTTTTTTTTCAAGTTGATCTGATGATGAACTTAGGAGATGGAATCAAGGTTCAGAATCGTGAGACGAAAGGCTGAACTTTTTTGAACCTTAATAGGTAGCCGGCTAATTTTTTTATGTGTTAATAGGTAATTTACTGACAAATAAATAAGTAAATACAAAAAGTTATAATTTAAGGGGGTCCCCATACAATACAAGAAACATGTTTTTAATGATACTATGCTCAACTTTTTTGAATTTGGAATTTGGAATTTTGATTTTTTTATACATACATGAGTATGAGGCTTTTTGAGCATAAAAACTCTTTTCAAATGTAAGCTTGTACCACCTTGTACCTAATCTTAATATATATAAATCTCGTGTCACAATGTTTGTCCTCAATGGACTCCTAAACCACTTAACCGATAATAATAAAATTCGCACACCATGTGCAGTTCGATCCAACTTGAGAGATAGGATAGGGTAGGGTAGGGTAGTGTAGGGTAGGGTAGTGTAGGGTAGGGTAGGGTAGTGTAGGGTAGGGTAGTGTAGTGTAGTGTAGTGTAGGGTAGTGTAGGGTAGGGCAGGGCAGTGTAATGTAATGTAAGGCGGTACGAAGTTCGCCGGGACAGCTAGTAGCTTTTAGGTTTTTCTTTGTTGTTTAGTTATGAGTATAAGTGAAAAATAACAATTTATTATGCGAAAATCTTTAGATATCCTCTTACAAATTCAGTAATTAAGGTTTGGATGGAAGATATCACTGTTTGGGATAAGTTCGCTTTGTGCATGCTACTTCTATTTTATTCAGGTGAGATGTTGTCAAGGGTTTACCAATTGTGAATAAAAAAAAAATCTTTAATTTTATATTCTGTTGTACAAGAGTTATAAAAACAAATAAACAAACAAACAAATTATGAAAATTAACGTTATAGTTTAAAAAACTGTATTTTTAGGGTTCCGTGTCAGTTAGCGAGACCATATTAGGGGAGCGAGGGGGAATTGGCACCTACTAAGGGAAATCGTCAATAAAACTCTTATTCATTTAAAGTATTTTTTTTTTTAAATTAACAACATGAACCTTACTTATCTGACTACAAAATAATCAAAGCTTTAATGTTTTATAATTAGGCATTTGGCCGATACTACACTTTTTTCCAAAAATAAGAATCGCTCTTATTACCCTCCATGGCGGTAAATGAGAGCCTATATATTAATTCCATATGTTTAATGGGAGCCATTATGTTAAATCAATCTAAATCACGTAGGCTCTTATTACCCAGCGACTACCATCTTAGATTTAAAACAAAAACTAAATTACACATCAAAATCATCACATTTTAAATGCATAAATATAAAATTAGATAGATCTGGCCATAAGATTAATGTGCTCTAATTGTAATTAACATATATTTTGATACTTACTTGGGGTTTGGAAAGTCGTGAATTCTTATAAGCGCGGAGCGAAAAACCAACAATCGTCTCGAGCAACGACATGCGTGGCATTGTCGAGTCCAGCGAAAGGGGCGAACCTAGTCGATGTTATACGAACGCTTCCGAGTGGTTCACAAGTGAATATGAGTTGTATTTGTGCCTATATTCACACCGCTCCCATTACCCACCCGCTCTCATTACCCCTCGTTCCCCTACTAAGCCTACGCTGTCTGTCTGCCTGTTCATGTGTCCGTCAATACGTCTTTCCGACTTTTAAAATACAATACGTTAAAATCCTTCAAGCCGGTCAGGCTGTAGCAGGGAACATAGAAATCTACTTAAATACATACATACAACTACTCGAAAATAAAATACCACTGTATTTTTAAGAAGCTACTTTTAAAGTAGCCGGCTGAGTTTTTTTTTTACAAAAATTTGTGTTGTTATGGGTGATTTTCTAGCAAATAATCAAAATAAAAAGTACAAAATTAATGATCCCCACAAGAAACGTGTTTTTCTAAGGTTTTAATGTAAACTGACTCGGTGGCTCAGTGGTTTGTGCCCTTGACTACTGATCCGAGGGTTGTGGGTTCGATCCCCACCCAGGGCAAGCGTTTATGTGATGAGAAGATTTGTTTGCTCTGTGTCTGGGTGTTAAATATATCTATATATATATGTATTTAAACGTATATAAGTATGTATATTAGTCTCTGGTAACCCATAACACAGGGAATTCCTACTTTGGGGCCAGATGGCCATGTGTGATTTGTCCCAGAATATTTATTTTATTTATTTATTTATTTAAAGAGACAACAAATAATGAAAATCGGCAAAGTCTAAATCATACTCGCGCAGAGTAGCCGGAACTGAATGGGAAAAAAGCATTTTGTCGCTCCCGTTGACAATATATTTTGTTTGAAAAGAATTTTTTTTTTGAGGTCGGTGCCAGCAAAGCCATTGAATCTAAAACATTTGTAAGGTAAGTAGCTGTGTGCTGGCATCGACCTCAAAAAAATTTAAGGCCCCTAATTTGATTCGTACCTACCTTTGATTTCGTTATTGTTGGTTAATTTTTTTGTATTCGTTTATAAAAATATTATTTCATACTTTTGAGTAAATTTCTTTTTGAAGTCGGTTTTTAGGTTTTTTAAAGTTTTATTTTTATTTCTTATATGTAGGAACCTAATAATTTTGGTGTCTGTAGTACCTAACAGTTTGCTATGTTATGATTTATATTATGTAACTACACATTTGTACGGAACCCTCGGTGGGCGAGCCCGACTCACACTTGTCCAGTTTTTATTTAAAGTAGACTTTAATTCAAAGATTTTTCAATATATTCCCTTGGCAAGGAATTGAACCGACAATTTTTTTTTAAGTTTCCTTTGATCAAATTTCGTGTTTTCAAAATTTAACCATTGTGTCTTCATTTGTAAGTATACGAATGAAGACACTTTTAAGTGGGTGTGAATAAAACTGCTTTTCGAATTATTATTTTTTATTTATAATTGGTAAGCCCTTGGCATCATCTCACCTGATGGTAAGTGACGATGATGCCGAAGATGGAAGCGGGCTTACCAAGATTCCCCAACGCAATGGAGAACTGGCTACCTTATCTTCAAGCCGGAACACATCAATGTTACTAACACTGATGTTTGGCGGCAAGACTTAGATAAGATGGTGGTAGCTAGCCAGGCGGGCTTAGGAAATGTCCTACCACCAACCAAACCGAGTCTTTCAAGTTGACCCCACCGGGAATCAAACCCGCGAACTCCTGGTGTGAAGCGAATAGACTAACCATTACGCTACGGAGGCGGTTAAAATTTCGCTTTTAAATAAAAAAAAATTCGCTCAGCAGTAGTAGAGTAATAGGGGTGACGACTTCATCAGAAATAAATTACGAATTCTTGATCACTAAATTGCTCTCCTACTTAAACTTCGGAAAACCTTACTCGTTTTGTTTTCCATCAAGTCTTCGATTTTTAATTAAGCAAAATCACAAAATGAGTACTTAAATGACGCTGCTAAAATATGACGTCACGCCTAGGTATTTCAAACATTTTTAAGAACAAAATGTCGTTTTTGACAGATATTAAAAAGTAACTTAAATGACTAGCATTCGACATCCCTATTAACATTTTCGTTGCATTTTAGCCTATCCCTACCTTGAGTCCTATATGGTTACTTAGTAAGTAATCGCGCGGGGCATCCGATACCCCAAATTTGTATAAAACACGAAAGAAATAAACGCAGGATCAATTGTTTTTTGAGTTTCTTTAAAGTAACAACGCATGTCGGTGGCTTAACGGCTAGGGCCGCCGCCTCCTGTCCGGGAGGTCGTGGTTCGAATGCTGCCACGTACCAATGTGATTTCGAATTAAGATTTCATATGTACGTTTATCCGACGCTCTCACGGTGAAGAAAAACATCGTGAGGAAACCTGCTTACGCCTGCGAAGAAACTTGCAGGTTGTGTGTGAAGTCGACCAACCCGCACTGTGCCCGCGTGGTCGACTAAGGCCCGATCGCCCTAATTCAGGGTAGGCTCGAGCCCCTCGGTGGGGACGAATATGAGCTGATATGATGATGATGAACAAAGCATAATAAAGCATCTCATCGTATTTTATCTCTAATCTTTTAACCCGATTTCTTAAGTGGTTACCGTGGGATAGCCGTTTGTTAAGGCGGTAATATAACATATTTTTGATATTTTTGACGTCAATTACGCCTAAACGAGAGAAAGCATAAGCTTGAAAATAAATACATTTATTTTTGATGATGTTCCTTTAAGTCAAAAATTATTAGATACACGATTAAGCAGTTTTGGCTCGATAGAAAAAAATCCCAAAGATAGGTCTACACCGTTACTTTCAACTCTAGTTATGACTAATATTTTGAAGTATAAATTTAAAAAATATAAGTACAAAAATATTTGTTATGATAAAACAAAGTGAGTAATGTTGTTATTTTTTATACTTTCATTGTAGTTTTTGATTGAAACGAAAAACCATTGAAAAAATAAAAAAAGTGTTGTTACTTTCTTTACTCTTTACACGTAAAGAAAAAGGCAGAGACAACTTTTCCAATTAATACCTCGCCTTAACTATTTATTTATTTACTCTTTAATTTTCAACTATTTGTTTTTTTTTTTATTTCTCAATGATTACGCCTCATCTCAGTGACAGAGATAGTTGAGGGGCTGGAAAGTGACACAGACTATCAATTAGCATAGCTTGACATAGTTCCCAAAGGGTTTCGAAGAAAACTCATCTACACGCTTGCCCAAGTCGTAGTACGGAACAGAGCAACGGATTGACGAGATATTTTGCACAGAGATAGGTAGATGCGGGGCAAGGAAATTACATTAATTATTACAGCCCATAGTCCCCAGGGGGACTGGAGGAAACGCATTTCCACACACACACCACTCACCCTCAAAGACGTCATAGAAACTATGTCCACGCGGGCGAAGCCGCGGGCAAAAGCTAGTAAAGTATAATTATTCTTTTTTATTTATTTACCTGGTGGTAAGTGACGATGTTGCCGAAGATGGAAGCCTGCTTACCAAGATTCCCCAACGCAATTGGGAACTGGCTATCTTATCTTCATGCCGGACGGAACACACCAATGATATCAACATATTCTTCAGAATAAGGTTTTTTTTTATACCTTAACAAACTAACTCGGTGACGTACTCGATAAAATTCATCATCATCATATCAGCCGAAGGATTTCCACGACGACCGATTCTGCGCTGCCCGCATCGAGCGGCTTCCCGCGACCCTCACCATATAAAATTAGAAGTTCAAAATTGATTTGATTGAACAGTCACGATTTTTCTTAATTATTACTTACTTACTTGGGTACCGATACGTGTATCATAAGACTGCGTAGTAAGAGTTATAATAATACTTATCTCATTACGTTGCAACTTTTAATTATAAATTATAATGGCTCGGCGTTCGCGCGGCGTGTCTAACAGAGCTATCCTTCAAGTTTCGATCGACCGATAACGTTTCGTTTTCCACTCTACATTGTGTAAGATGTGATGCGTCTTCGCTTCGCAAAGTAGAACGTTATACAGCGTGTGAAAATGATTTATAAAATACAGCGTAATAAACTTTCAGAAATACAAATTAAGTCACATAATGAGTACATAAATGACGCTGCAAAACTATAACGTCACGCCTAACTATTTCAAACATTTTAGAACAAAATGTAGTTTTTGACAGATGATATAAAGTAGGTAACTCAAATGACTATCAGTCATCATCCCTATTAAAATTAAAATACAGGTCTGTTTATGTGTGAGCTGTAAACAATTCTTCAAAAGCATTGAGCTTGGGAGGAAGATTTTAGACATGTGATTGATTAACTTGTCCAGATGAACCTTTTGAAGGATAGTTGACAGTATCTACCTAATAAAAAATATAAAATTTTATTTAGGTACCAAAGAGAATTTCTCCAACAAAAGCACAAAAAAGTTATTAATTTGTCATTTTAATCCATTTTCAATCCTTACCTACTTAATATTGTTAATGTGAGCATGTGTTTGTTTGTTACCTTTTCACGCTTTAACGCCTTGACCAATCTTAATTAAATTTGGCATGCAGGAAGCCTGTGTCACGAGGAAGGACGTAGTTACTTTTTATCCCGTAAAAATAGCATAGCCCGATGCAATTCCTGAGGGAACTGAAAATATACTCTTTTTTGGTTAATTTCTATAACATCGCAACGGAACAATGGATTGTGTGTTTTTTTGCACAGAGATGGTCGATGGGGTGGGAAATGACATGATTTACTAATAAGCATATCCTGACATAGTTCCCGAGGGATCTGGAGACAATTCATGTCCAAATTCACCCTCTATGACAGTCATAAAAACGATGTCCACGCGGGCGAAGCCGCGGACAAAAGCTAGTTTTATATAATTAGTTCGTCAAAGACAATGACGTCACAAGCTAGTGACACGAACAATTTCAGAGCAAAATGTCGTTTTTGACAGTTGATAATAAGTAACTCAAATGACTAGTATAGTTAAATAGCGGATTTTAAAATCTGACCCTCCAATTTCAACGGTTTTTATAGGACACTGGTCTGTATCAGGGCAATCGTGCTTGGATTATCTGAGCACAATAAATTCGGCTTGTCATCGTCATCATCAAAAAAAGAATGGTAAAATTCTAGTGGATACAGTTCTGGAACTTTGCACTCCTGGGAACACATAAGTCAGCGAAATATAGTAAAGTTTTTATCAACTTGAGAAGATTTTTGAAGAACGTTTGCCGCTAAATTATTGTGCATTGTTTTCTAAATCTAGAATAATCTAGATGAGGAATCCCAGACTTCTAGTGTAATTTGAATATAAATACATATTCTGTTACAGTACTAAATTTTATGCAGATATTTTCAAATTGGTACAACTGTCTGGTTTTTTTTATTCACAATTGGTAATCTCTTGGCATCATCTCAACTGATGGTAAGTGACGATGATGCCGAAGATGGAAGTGGGCTTACCAAGGTTCCCCAACGCAATGGAGGACTGGCTATCATATCTTCAAGCCGGAACACATCAATGTTGATAACACTGATGTTTGACGGCAAGACTTAGATAAGATGGTGGTAGCTAGCCTGGTTGTATTTAGATGAGGGATTTAGTGCTTTAGTTTAACTACCTACTGGGAATGAAATTATTTAACACTGAATGCAAGCTTGTCCATAGAAAAACATAGCTAGCGATTTACGTGAAAGAGATAAAGATAATACATATTTCGTTACGTCACTGTATAATTTATTAGCTAATTATACTTACAATCTGAAAAGCGAACGCCCGTGCCAGCGATGCATCGCATAAAAAACTTACGCAACTTAATGAGAAATAGAAGAATAACTTAATGAGAACCTTTCTTCCGGATTAACATATTTTTTTGTTAAGGCTTGTACTAGAATCACACATAAGAATTAACTTATAAATTAATTTATATCAACACTGAATTAAAACTCTTACACACACACCCGTGCTTTGATGCGACAAACATGCATTGTACTTGTAAATAGTTCACCGCCTCCGTAGCTCAAAGGCAAAGTTCACTGGCTTTACACAGGAGGTCGCGGGTTCGATTCCCGGCGGGGTCAATTGTAAGACTCGGTTTGGTTGGTTGAAGGGCATTTTCTAAGCCCGCCTGGCTAGCTACCACCGTCTTATCTAAGTCTTCAATGTTAAAAAACATCAATGTTAATAGCATTGATGTGTTCCGGCTTAAAGATAAGGAAGCCGGCTCCTCATTGCGTTGGGGAATCTTGGTAAGCCCGGTTTCATCTCCGGCAACATCATCACTTGTAAATAAAAAAAAATAGTTGAAAGACCTCCACTACTGGACAAAGGCCTCCCCCAAGGATTTCCAAACCAGTCTTTACCATTGACCTTTACCAGGTCGTCGGCCCACCGAGTGGGAGACCTGCACGGTCTCCACTCAAGAACTTCACTGCCATATGTTCTATTTATTAGGTTGTATAGCAGCTACCTAATAAAAAGGCTGATTACTTACAATATTACTTTTTCTAAAAAGTGTATTGATATACTTTGTACTTAAGTTTGTTTGCTATTCGTCTTTGCCTAACTTTATAAGACAATTATAAGGTCTTTACGTATGAAATTGCCGATTGTATAAAAAAAGTTTCAAGATGAAAATTAATATTAAGAACAATAGTTATTAAAACATATATGCGTATTGTTTAGATATTTTGAGAGCACGGTGGCTTTAACCCTATAAAGTCGGGTTTTTTCACCTGAAAAAATCCGCCATTATTGAGGCACAAAACACACATTTTTAATTTTCAGGCTCTAGAGTTATCGCAGCAGTTTCTTCGTTACTAATGTTATATTTGGAAATACCCCGCATAAGATATCGTCACTTTCGGGAAAATTCAAAAAAATTACTAGTCTAAAAAATTGCCCCATCTGACCACTAAGAAAACGCCTTTGTTCCATTCAATAGTTCATAGTTCAGGGGATTGTAACATGAAAGACATGCCACTAGTTACTAATAAAAGACCATAAGTAGTGCCACCTTATGGTCAATAATAAAAATCTTTTTATTTTTTATTTTCAATAAAAATTGGCATTGAACTGAATTAAAAAACTGAATCGGCAATTTCATAGGTAAACACCTATTATACTTGTAAGGAACAAGAAACTGAAGATAAACTTAAATCCATTCTTGCGAACTCTAATGAGCATAGCATGAGAGCATTCAGAATATGACGCAAGATATAATTCAGCTATGTAGACATTTAGAGGCCTTCTAATGCCTTCCATTTAGGGGTGCAATACCAATTAAGATCATTGTTAGCATGCACTTTAATTGACCACTTGTAGAGCACCGTTCCAAAAATATAGCCTTGATAGTTTCGTCACGAACACGTAAAATATCGAATTACGCTAAGCTGTTGGCAAATATTGAAATATTACGCGTAAAATTCGAGTGACCCCTTCAAAATTAAGCTTACGGTACGTTAGTACTAATATATATACTGTGCTTACGGTAACCATAACCACAGTATTACAATATAGCGGCCATAACATTCTGAATTCGATACCTTCTTAGGGTTCTGTATTCAACAAGAAACCTTTATAGTTTCTCCATGTCTGAGTGTCTGGCTGTCCGTCTGTCCGCGGCTTAGCTAAGCTAAAAAGCTCTAATTTGTCATGGGTACACATATTAATCACGCCAACAAGTAGTAAAATCAATCGTGCTAAGAATTTTTTTAGGCTATCTCCCACAGATAAGAAAAAAAAAACCCTTTTGTAGTTGGTACAGAACATTTTGTATGGAAAATCTATGAACATTTTACAAATCAAACTGCACATCTTATGTTGGTCGACTTAATATTAATTAATGGACACTTCGGTCACAGATTAGTAAATAGCTTCGGTGGCTCAACCGGTAACGACTCGGTCGTCCTAACCAGAGGTGCCGGGTTCAAATCCGGACGGCCAATGTACCAATGAGTTTTTCGTAACTTACGTACATATACTCTCCGATTGCTTTAACGGTGAAGGAAAACATCGTGAGGAAACCTGCACAACACACCTGCGAAGAAACTCGAAGGTTGTGTGTGAAGTTGACCAACCCGCGCTGGGCCCGCGTGGTCGACTAAGGCCCGATCGCCCTAATTCAGGGTAGGCTCGAGCCCCTCGGTGGGGACGTATATGAGCTGACATGAATAGGTACTTAATATTATAATCAATTTGAAAGGAAAATCATTACGCCCGAGTAGGTTTTCTTAGTTAAGGAGTAATAGTCGAACAACTTAAGATGTGCAGTAGGGTTTGTAAAAAGTTCATAGATTTTCGATACAAAATGATATTTTTTTTATTAAAAATTTGAGTGCGTTTGACTGCAACTCACCTGATGGTAAGTGATGATGCAGTCGAGGATGGTACACGCAAACTCAAATAATGCCTATTCACTCTTGCCTTGAAGATCCCCAAATTATAGGAATCGGGAAACACTGACGCAGGCATGGATATACTCATATTGCCACTGCATAATTTTGAACAAAAAAAACGGACTTCAAACAGGAAACTAAGATTCCCCTTGATTTCTCTAGGATGCCATTATCAGATCCTGGTTTCTTTATCATGGTACCACCCTTGGGATATCTCCTTTCCCACAAAAAAAAGATTCGTTAAAATCGGTTCATAAACGAAGAAGTTATCCGCGAACACACACATATATAAGAGTATATATACGGTCGAATTGAGAAACCTCCTCCTTTTTTGAAGTCGCTTAAAAAACATTCTTCTTTTTTGATATATAAATTAATTTTTCGTAATGACTACGGAATCCTACTTTGCGCAAGTCCGACTTGCTTGGTCGTTTTTTTTTAGCTGTTCGACAGGTCAAATATTTTATGTACTTAAGTAACTTACGGAACTGAGACATGGTCGCTTACTATGGGCCTCATAAGAAGGCTCAAGGTCACCCAAAGGGCAATGGAGCGTGCTATGCTCGGAGTTTCTCTGCGTGATCGAATCAGAAACGAGGAGATCCGCAGGAGAACTAAAGTAACCGACATAGCTCACAGAATCGCTAAACTGAAGTGGCAGTGGGCAGGGCATATAGCTCGTAGAACAGATGGCCGATGGGGCAGTAAAGTACTCAAGTGGCGACCGCGCACCGGAAAACGTAGCGTAGGCAGGCCTCCCACGCGGTGGACCGATGACCTGGTGAAGATCGAGGGAAGCCGATGGATGCGGGCAGCGCTGGACCGGTCGTCGTGGAAATCCTTGGGAGAGGCCTTTGTCCAGCAGTGGACGATTTGTGGCTGATATGATGATGAATAGAATAATCAATCGAATTCAAAAAATCGGTTTATAAACGAAGATGTTATCCGCGAACACACAAAGAAATATATATATATATATATATATATATATATTATATGGTCGAATTGAGAAACCTCCTTCTTTTTTAAGTCGCTTAAAAAGGATGTATGACCACGCATAACTTTCTACAGAGTAGTATAATAGATTTCAAAATTTTTTTTTTCGATAGTTTATGCCTCCATTTTAGTCTCATATGAATTTTATTAAAACTGGTCTTCACCGACAGTCGGTAACAAGAAGATCAGTAGATACTTATACTGATTGTATAAAATTAACATAAACAAAAAGTACCATAATAGGAGATCGGACTGCATCAAAAATAAAATCTGAAATATGATTTACTAAACTGCTCTCCTCTTGAAGTTTCAAAAAAGCTTACTTGTTTTGTTTTCCATCACGTCTTCGAATTTTAATTGATCAAATTCACAAAATAAGTTCTTCAATGACGCTTAAAACCTATGACGTCACTTGTGGGTATTTCAAACATTTTTAGAACAAAACTTTGTTTTCGACAAATTATAAAAAGTAACTCAAATGACTAGCAGTCCGATCCCCTATTGTACTAAAGTCGGTTTTTTATGAGTTCAACGTGGTCAATTATCGTGATTCAGTTTGACATTTATTCAATTGATAAGTATCGTATATATAGATCGGTATTATTTATCGGTACTATATTATGTACAAAGTGCCTAAGCTTCTTAGAGATTTGCAAGCCATTTTTATTACTGCTAGGATAATGTTTTTTTTAAGCAAAGTGTAACCACAATAGTATATTATGCAACTAGTGAATAAAATACTTTTTTCTAACGGTAAAAATTGAATATGTGATTGTTTTTTGAAGTAAATCTTCTTTACGCACGCTTGACTAGGGGATTAAACTGGTGGATGCGTGACGAGAGCGTTACGGAAGTGTGATCGGGCGAGGCGAACGGAAGCTGAGAGGAATATAATAAATTAGTGAAGATAGAAGGAGAGATACTGCTTATTTTTGTTTACCGACAATATTGGTTACCAAGGCAACAATTTCGGTAGTCAAAACAATCAAAACAAACATATAAGATAAAAAAAGATTTGATCATTTTCAGAGGACAATAAAACTTTTCAAAAACTGTCTTTACCTCCATATGACAAAAAAGATTTGATTATTTTCTGAAGACTAAGTATTTACTTTCATACATATAGATGGAGCTAAAGAAGTTTTACTTCAGTCGTGTGGTCTAAAGCACACTCGTATTTTTTTAAAATGTAATTTTGTGTTGTCAGGAAGAAAGATATACACGTAAGTAATTCTCACGAGGATAAAATTTTAAACCCTCTAAGAATAACAATATCATATCGGCTTTTGTGGCATGCAAACGTTCGCTATACGCATTATGTGCGCGCGAGCTGGAATCAAGTTCAATCCCCGGGGACCTGCGCGTAGCGGAGCATGCAGGGGTGGAGCAAGACTCAGACAGTAGGTACAACAAATTATATGGAGCAAGAGGGATTAACAGTTAAAACAAGGATTACACTGAACCTAAAAATCCTTTAGTGAGTGCGTTGCTCTGCTTGGTAACAAAGATGACAAACGAAATGTCATTTTTTGGTAAGACCTTGGCATCATCTCACCTGATGGTAAGTGACGCTGATGCCAAAGATGGATGCGGGCTTACCAAGATTCTCCAATGCAATGGAGAGCTGGCTATCTTATCTTCAAGCCGGAACATATCAATAAAAGTGGCAAGTCTCAGATACTTTTTTTTTTCGAAAGGACAAGTTTGTTGTTGGTCGTTGGGGCCTTTACAACTTCACCGTGCAGGGGAGGCGAGTACGGAAGGCACTCAACCTAGTGCAAAGCAAAAAGATGCAACTGCCTAAGCCAAGGTCCGTGCCCACCTGGGCGCCCTTATAGCTAGCTTAAATGAGTCTTCGCGCGCGCGGTGCAGGGGCGCGGGGTGAGGCGACAAAGGGGATCGAGAGAGGAGCAGGCGGCAGGCCCAATGGCTAAGACACAGATAAGATACTAGTTACTTCATAAGCTAAGACTCATTTAAGGCTCCTTGGTACTTAAAAATCTGTCTTTGTCTTTTTCTTTACGTGTCTTTTAAAAAATAAGAAAATATCGTGAAGAAAATAACCACACTTTTGCACTTTTTCGATGTTTTCGTTTTTATTTTCATCATATTTATCATAAATAAAAATCCCATCGATGTTTTCCCTTCAGTTCCCTATGAACTTTATTTTAGTAAATAAATCATATTATTAAAATACTTATTTTAAGAATAAAACCGAAAACAGATGATAAAATGGCTCGAAAAGAGGTACCTTTGCGAAACTATTCTATCGACCCATCTTTATTAAATCGTGTTTCCATTCGATATAGTCCCTCGTAACTATTCTCAATAATACCAATATGTTTTCCTAGATTTTAAATTTACTGTTAACTACTTCAAAAATAAATTCTAAAAACCTGTAGGTGGATTTTTAGGTATACCACTGCGCCTTAAGCGGTCTACCTAGCCAGGCGGGCTTAGAAAATTTTACCGTTTTACAAAAGGGCTTGCCTTTTAATTACCGTGTAAAAACTCAGAAATAAACCGTATTGTCTAGTTTTAACGGCGCCATATATGAACTGGTTGTTCATGTTGATTTCCTTTAAAATATGGTATTAGTCCCGAGCTAGGTACTTAGGTACTAAAGACATCAATGAGAGATGTTGAATTATTGTCATTGAAGAAATTGAGCATTAAACTAAGTACAAAAAGTCTAATGTCGCCAGAGACATATTACTCGTAAAATAAAAGTTAAAAAAACTAAAACCCGACTACAGAAAAGTATGAAAACGAGGTTCCCGTCTGAAATTCCTGACCACGGCTATTACCACAGATGAACGGAAACATAAAGGCTATGATATCAAACGGGAAACTCTTGTTTTCATATTTTTGCGTAGTTGGGTTTTAGTTTTTTTTTAACTTTTACTTTTTTTTTTACTTTATTTCCATATTTTTTGCGCTCAGAGTACAACGCCACCTTACGTCGCTGCCCGCGGCCGCGTTTCGTGTCGCTTGATTGTAGTCCTCTTTTCGTAGTCGGGTAATAAACGTCTAAGGTTTTTCCCACAGATACGCGAATATACTTTGCGCCGAAACTGCTGGCAGGAACCCAAAGCTTAAGCAAAGTATATCCCTTGAGTTTAAACAATTATAATTTAAGTGCGAGAGTTTGGTATGTTTGATTGCTTGACGAGCGTGAAATTATCTGTATGAAGATTTTGAATGCATGATTGTCGAGTGAATTGGTCTACGGGTAAGGCGAGTGCCAGCCACAGCTATGTCAAAGTATATATATTAGTACAAACATACAGTATAGACACTCCCTGCCGCTCTCTAGATTGCGACCTCACCCCCTCGTCACCCAGATTGATACAGATTGGTTACCGTTTGCTTCTCGAGCGTAAAGGATTTCGCCTTAATTTTGTTTGTTTCGTCATTCGATTTTTGAAATGTCATTTCTCGCCCGTTGTATGAAGTGTCCGGGGTGTGGCTCAAGAGTAGTTAAGCTTAGTATTAAAAACAAAGGCTTAAATGTGGTAAATAAATTATTCACTTTGAAAGAATCTTATCCCTGGATACGGTCCCTTACATTGGCGCGACGACGTACAATTATTAACATACCACAGGGAATGCGGCCGCGCGGGAAGCGGCGAAGGACCGCCACCGGCCACCGGTCAGCGACACAACCTGCATTATACAGCCCGTATACAGAACCTTTCATGCTACAAAGCCTATGGCATATTTCCTATACTTGAGCTATTCTTGTATGCAAAAATATCGTTTCTACCATGGTCTAAAAAACCTGGTCTTCTTTTCCCAGAGTGACACAAGCCTACGTCACAATAACATTGCCACTTTATTTCAACATAACATGTTACATGGGTAAATTATATCTATGGTTACTTAGTTAAAATATTTCTTTGTAATTTTATAATTTTCATATATATGTATTTTATCCTAAATTTTACAACAACACGTCATTTTTTATTATTTGTTAGCAATATCTTCCGATTTACGAAAGACATTTCAGACGTTCGGGTAATTCTGTTTACACTAATGGTAACACAGGATAGCGATGACGTAGGCTTGTGTCAGTCACGTGGTTCGCGAGTCTCGGAAGAGAGTACCAGGCGGAGTTATATTATTGTACCATGGTTTCTACGAAACAGACTTCAAACGGGAAACTAAGGTTCCCCTCGATTTCTCTGGGATGCATCATCAGATCCTGGTTTCCTTATCATGGTACCAGCCTTGGGATATCTCCTTTCCAACAAAAAAATAATCATCAAAATAGGTTCATAAACGACGAAGTTATCCGCGAACACACTTAAAAAAACATATATACGGTCGAATGAGAAACCGCCTCCTTTTTTTGAAGTCGGTTAAAAATGTATAAATAGGTACTTAAACTTGATTCCTCTGAATTTGGATGAAATTTTGTATTAAAATATATATTGTTTTACTTTCCAAATATATCTAGATTGACATCCCTAAGAAAATCCGCTCACAAAAAAGTTTTAGTTTAGCTAATCAAGAACAGATGGCGCTAAATGACTATATGCCGAGCAAAGCTCGGTCACCCAGGTACTTATTGTAACATCAGAAAACAGAAAATTCTGACTCCCAATGTTGTAAACTGTTTTGGTCCATTTAAATCTAATTTACGTTATTTATTATCTTCAACAGAAGACAAACCATAGTCAAAGAAAATCAGAAATCAGAAATCATTTATTGATTTTTTTTATAAAATAAGATCTTAAACTGCATGGTAAGCTCACTATGACATACCTTTTCAGGCGTCAAATATAAAGTTAGCTAACAATGTAATTCTAAATAATTGATTATCGGTTAAATAATCTAAGTATTTCATCATTATAATGTCAGCCATAAAATCAATTCATTAAATTGTCATCAATTAATAAAATTAAATCAGTATAAAATGATATTACTATTTGCACTTATTTTTAATGAATTCTCGTACACTAAAACAGAGTTGAGACAGCAACCATTCTGTAACTGCTTTTTTTAAACAGATGTCTGATACGAGTGTAGAAGTTTATGATTGCGCCTTAAGTTCCAAGTTTACTGGTTATATTAATTCAAATTAAACATGCGTTTCTTACGAACATAACAACCTCCTTCAAATAAAGACACGGTAAAGGTAAAGTTTTATAAGAAGCAAAAAGAGGAAAGCATGAATCTCTTTGTGAGATTTCACCAATAGCTCTGTTCTTGGGCTATGAATACATGAGGAAAATGCATCGAATGGTCCCAGAATATTAGTCCATAGCTTAGTATGTACTGGACATAACCATAGTAAACCATAAGCCCGGAGCCTTATACTTATGACGCACAACTTCATCATCATCATCATCATCATATCAGCCGAAAGAAGTCCACTGCTGGACATAGGCCTCCCCCAAGGATCTCCACGACGACCGGTTCTGCGCTGCCCGCATCCAGCGGCTTCCCGCGACCTTCACCAGGTCATCGGTCCACCGAGTGGGTACCTTGACCGCTACCGGAGCCAGGAATAGCGGGGCCGCCGGGGACTAGGGGCCGTTTTTTCTTTGTGTCGGTCATTTGGGGGGTATTGCCGTAATCGCCACGCTTGGCAGGCGGGTTGGCGATCGCAGTGTTGCAGATTGGCTGCAAACCACGGAAAGACGCTGCTGCCCATCCTCCGGTTTGAGTCCCTTAGTCGGCTCTTACGACACCTATTGGACGCACAACTTACTATGAGGAAAATCCATCGAATGGCCCCAAAATATTAGTCCATAGCTTAGAATGGACTGGACATAACCAAAGTAAAAGCCCGGAGCCTTCTGACGCACAACTTACTAATCGTCTTAAAGGATATGAGAAGCGTGACAGTATATCACATACGTTCTGAATACAATGTGCGGTTTCCAGCTGCAATTTGTGTCAAGCAAAAGGCCTATAAATTTTGTCTGATTAACTTCTTGTATGGATACCTCTGTACTGGGTTCTATCTAATAAACCAATATCTAAAAAGGGAGGTTCTCACTTCGACTGTATGGTTTTGTTTTCATTTTTTTGTACGTTTGTTACGCGTTATGTTCGCAGACTGTGAACCGATTTTATGATTCTTTTCAGGGTTCCGTACCCAAAGGGTAAAAACGGGACCCTATTACTAAGACTTCACTGTCCCTCCGTCTGTCTGTCACCAGGCTGTATTTCATGAACCGTGATAGCTAGACAGTTGACATTTTCATAGAGTATTTCTGTTGCCACTATAACAACAATTGAAAAAAGTGTCTCCATACAAAAAACGTGTTTTTTGAAACGTAAAGAAACTACCGCCATCTAGTATGATGGTACGGAACTCTTTGTGTGCGGATCTGACTCGCACATGGCCGACCATACAACGCAATGCTCCAGATGTAATTTTTTATAAAGCGTTTTTTATTTTTGCGTGACATTTTAGATGTAAGTAGGTTCTTTTTATTATTAAAAGCTGTTTTTGCCATGGCCACTCTTGAAATGATATCTGGAGTACATCTTGAGTCATTGCTTATTAAACTGCCTAAATACTTGAAGTTTTAAACCTTTTCTATTGCTTTGTTATTTAAGTGGATTTGGGTATAAATAATTGGTTTTTTCGAGATGATCATTGTTTTTGTTTTGTTTGTGTTTATCGTAAGCCCAAATTCTCTGAATATTCTATCCATTCTTTCAACTAGTTTTTCTAGGTCTTTCGCGGTTTCTGCTAATGCTGCTATGTCATCTGCGAATCTAATAAAATGTATTCTTTTCCCATTAAATTTTACCCCGCCTTCCTCAGTTTCAATATTTTTTCTAGTGGCACATTCTATAAAAATATTGAATATCAACGGTGACAATGGACACCCTTGTCGCACTCCTTGTTTTATTTTTTCCTTCTCATATTCGTCTCCGATCTCTATTATGCTTTCTTGATTTTTGTAAAGCTGGTATATAATATTTCTGTCCCTGTAATCTTTACCTGCATCTTTCAAAACCCCCATCATCAGTTTCCAGTTCACCTTGTCAAAAGCCTTTTCCAAATCAATAAAAGCTAAATGTGTATTAATGTTTAAGTCTAGTCTTCTGTCTACTATTAATCTTAATGCTAAAATGGCTTCCTTAGTTCCTCTGTTTTTTCTAAATCCATACTGATCTAAACCCACATATTCTTCGGCTATTAGTCTTATTCTATTTTGGATGATTTTGAGTAATATTTTGGAGGCTTGTGATATTATGCTTAGTGTTCTGTGCTCTTCACATTTAAACGTATTTATTTTTTTAGGTATTGTGACAGTTTTGCTAATTTTAAAAACTTCCGGAACTTCACCCGTTAAGTACATTTCTGTATTCATCATCATCATATCAGCCACAAATCGTCCACTGCTGGACAAAGGCCTCCCCCAAGGATTTCCACGACGACCGGTCCTGCGCTGCCCGCATCCATCGGCTTCCCGCGACCTTCACCAGGTCATCGGTCCACCGCGTGGGAGGCCTGCCTACGCTACGTTTTCCGGTGCGCGGTCGCCACTCGAGAACTTTACTGCCCCATCGGCCATCTGTTCTACGAGCTATGTGCCCTGCCCACTGCCACTTCAGTTTAGCGATTCTGTGAGCTATGTCGGTTACTTTAGTTCTCCTGCGGATCTCCTCGTTTCTGATTCGATCACGCAGAGAAACTCCGAGCATAGCACGCTCCATTGCCCTTTGGGTGACCTTGAGCCTTCTTATGAGGCCCATAGTAAGCGACCATGTCTCAGTTCCGTAAGTCATCACTGGCAACACACACTGGTCAAAGACCTTAGTCTTGAGACACTGCGGTATTTGGGACGTGAAGATATTGCGAAGCTTCCCGAACGCTGCCCAGCCGAGTTGGATTCGTCGATTGATCTCTTTCTTGAAGTTGGACCTACCTAACTGGACTGTTTGTCCCAGGTATACATATTCGTCAACAACTTCCAGTGTAGAGTCTCCAACCTTTAGAGGAGTGGGTGCGACACGGACATTTAACATTATTTTCGTCTTGTCCATGTTCATTTTAAGACCCACTTGTTGAGAGACCTTACTGAGGCCATCGAGCATTGTGCTTAGGTCTTCCATAGTCTCAGCCATGACCACGATATCATCAGCGAATCGGAGGTGGGATATGTACTCGCCGTTGATATTGATGCCGAGTCCACCCCAGTCCAGAAGCTTAAAAACATCTTCCAGGGCGGCGGTGAACAGTTTCGGAGATATAACGTCTCCCTGTCTCACCCCTCGCTGCAACTGGATAGGTTTCGAGTTCTGGTCTTGGAGGCGAACCGACATGGTGGCGTTTTCATACAGACACTTCAACACCTCGATGTATCGATGGTCAATTTGGCACCGCTGGAGAGACTGTAGCACAGCCCAGGTTTCGACTGAATCAAAGGCCTTCTCATAGTCCACAAACGCCAAGCATAGTGGCTGATTGTACTCTTCGGTCTTCTGTATAATCTGCCGCAGCGTATGTATGTGGTCTATGGTACTAAAGCCTTTTCGGAAACCGGCTTGTTCGGGAGGCTGGAAGTCGTCAAACCTGCGTGCGAGACGATTCGTAATGACTCTCGAAAACAGCTTGTAGACATGGCTCAGAAGTGAGATGGGTCTGTAGTTCTTCAGCAGGGTGTTGTCGCCCTTTTTGAAGAAAAGCACGACCACACTTCTGTGCCATGCCTTAGGCGTTTGTCCCTCGAGTATAACGGAATTAAATAACTTCTGAAGAGCTTTTAGTACCGGTGATCCACCTGCTTTCAGAAGTTCAGCCGTAATTCCATCATCACCCGGTGCCTTGTTGTTCTTGAGCTGTTTGAGAGCCATTCTAATCTCGTACAGGCTGACGTCCGGGATATCTTCGGTATAGTGTCGGGTTAGTCTGGCTCTTGGGTCTTCAGCCAGATCACTGACAGGCAAACGTGTGGTCGTGTACAATTGTCCATAGAACTTCTCAACTTCTTCCAGCAACTCAGTCTTAGACGATATGGTTCTGCCGTCCTCAGTCTTCAGCTTGGTCAGTTGGCTTTGTCCAACAGACAGATCTCTCGATTTCTGTATTAGTGCAAAAATTTCATCTAGTATGGGATTACATCTGGCATATTTAATCAGTTCTATGTAGATACCATCATTTCCTGCTGCTTTACCATTTTGAATACTGTCTAAGGCTTTATCAAATTCTTTTCTGAGAATAGGTGGACCCAAACTGTTTTCTTCTACTGACAAAATCACTTCTATATCTTCATCGTCTAAACCTTGCCCCTCATATAAATCTTCTATATAATTTTTCCATCGTCTTACTAAGTCTTTGTTGTCACTTAGCAGTTTTCCTTCTTCATCTAGAATTGCGGTGCTTTTGGTCTTATGCTTTTTGTTCATTTCTCTTATCACCTTATACGATTGATCCATCTGACCTTTCTTGATACAGTTTTCTATCATCTCACAGGTAGCCTCGACATACTTTTCCTTGCTTTTCCTGCACCTTAAGGTTATCTTATTTGTTATTTTTTATATAAGTAGTTCAATACTTTTCTCATCGCTATTGTTTCTTAGTTTCCTTCTTTCCAACATGAGATCTATAATTTCTTGGGTGACCCATTTTTTTCTATGTACTACTTTTTCTTTTTCTAAGCATTCTTCGGCACTTGACTTAATTATATTCTAAACGTTATTCCAGTTTTCTTCTATATTACTTATTTACATTATAGCCTTCCTTATTTTTATAAAATTCTATTTTGTCTCCTAATTTATTACTATATTGCACATTATGGTTACTGCTAAATTCCTTAAGTTTATTGAGATCTATTTTCTTTGATTTAGTTTTCTTTCTATTTTTTCTTAACTCAAAGTTATTTTTGCAGACTAGTGAATTATGGTCTATGTTGAGATCAGCAACCCGTAGAGTTTTACAGGTTTTCACTTGATGGCGGTGTGTATTTTTTATGAGAATGTAAAAGATTTGATATCGTCCGATATCACCCGGCATTTTCCAATATCAATGGCTACCGGTCGGCATGTATACTTGAATTACTAAAATAGGGTCTGTGGCTGTCTTCAGTTTAATTGCTGTTATTCTGTCACTATAATGTACTGTATTTTCCAGTTGTGTGCCCCATTTTTTATTTAAGACAATTGCTGTTCCATTTGCTCCCTGTTTATCCCCAGTGTATATAATTCTATAGTCATTTTTCCAAAAATCTCCACTTCCTTCCCATCTGACTTTGCTTAAGCCCAGAATATCAATATCCAGTCGGTTCATGTCTAATATAAGCTCTTCCAACTTTCCCGGAGCCAACATACCTGTTCGGTCCAAAACTTTCTGGCTGGAAAAATTTGGCGGCTTAAAAAAAATAAAAAAGATGTCATCGCGATTGTCATTTAGTCTGCTTTTTCGAGTCTGGTTTTGGCGTTTCTGTTGGTTGTAGTTTTGATTTTACGGCGTTTTAACGATACGAATCCGGAAAACTTTCGAAATGATCAAATTGGAATATCGTTCCGTGATCAAATTCCTGACTAAGAAAGGGGTCAGCCCGACCGATATAAAAAAAAGGTTGGATGCCGTGTACGGGGATTCTTCTCCATCATTTTCCACGGTAAAAGAATGGAGTAAACAGTTTCGATTGGGGCGGGAATCCATTGACGACGAACCTCGCTCCGGCCGGCCTATAGAAGTACTCACCGAGCAATGTATTAAATTAGTGGAAGAGGTAGTTCTGAGTGATCGAAGACTAAAGACTAAAGAAATAGCGGCAAGAACCGGACTTTCCAAAACTTCAGTACTTAGGATACTACATGATCATCTTCACATGAATAAAGTTAGTGCTAGGTGGGTACCCAAACTTCTTTCGAGCTTGCAGCGTACTGAGAGAAAAGCGTGTTCTCAAGAAGTTTTAGACGCGTATAGGCGTTACGGAAAAAGTTATTTGGAGTCGATTGTTACGGGAGACGAAACCATGGTTTTGTACTATGATCCCCTGTCTAAAAGGGAATCGATGGAGTGGCGTCGTCTTGGTGAAAAGCCACCTAGAAAGGCCAAGGTAACGCAATCCACCAAAAAGATTATGGCAACGGTATTCTGGGATTGTCACGGAATACTAATGATTGACATAAAAGAAAGGAATACCACGGTAAATGGCAGCTACTACGCCACCCTTATTGAGCAGTTGCGAGAGGCGATCAAGCAGAAACGACGTGGAAAACTTAGTAGAGGTGTTCGGCTTCTCCACGATAATGCTCCCGTTCACACTGCTGCAATTGCCAAAGCTGCTGTAGCTAAATGTGGCTTCGAGGAAATTCGCCAGCCAAATTTTACAGCCCAGACCTGGCCCCAAGCGACTACTACTTGTTCTCGAGACTTAAGGCAGACTTAAGGGGAAGACGATTTTCTTCGGATGATGAAGTGGCCCAAGCAGTTTTTACCCATTTCGAGGACAAAACTCCAGAATATTTTTATAAGGGGATAGAAATGCTTATCACGAGATCTGCAAAGTGCGTTGAAATAGAGGGGGACTATATCGAAAAATAAAAATAAAATTGTAAATATATCTACTTGTTTTCTTTGTTAGGCCGGACACTTTTGGACCGCACGTTAGTTCTCACATTCTACGTTCCAATTTTGCAAGGTACCTAAGTAGGTACCTAAGTACTTTAAATACAAAGATGTTTGCGGAAAACCTTGAAGAGCTGTGGATGAGTATGAGAAATGGGAGAGATCCAGTTAAGCATAAAGGTGTCACCTAAGGCACAGTCTTACTATAGCCACACCCTGGACACTTCACACAAAGGGCCAGAAATGACATTTCAAAAAAGGAATGACTATTCGAATAGGTCAAATTATGAAAAAAATAATTTAATTAATTAAGTATACTCTAATTTTATGGTATGGTTTTAAAACTGACTCTATTTTACGATAGTTTGACTAAAATAATAATAATAAATTTATTAATTAATTTCATTACCAGAAACAAAGTAATACCACACCCTGGACAGTTCATAAAACGGGCCAGAAATGTCATTTCAAAAAAGGAATGACGGAACAAACAAAATGGCGGCGAAATCCTATACGTTCGACAACCAAACTGTAATCTCTGCATCAATCTGGGTTACGAGGGGGTGAGGTCACAATCTAGAGAGCGGCAAGGAATGCCCATACTGTATGTAAGTACTTTGCTTTACTTTGTATATAGACAAGGCTCTGGATAACGTTGTATATTTATCAAATATGCCCGTGGTTTCGCTAGCGTGGGTATTGTTTATATGTCAATGTCACTCAGGAAATAATGTACCTTTCTAATGTTGAAAGAATTTTCGAAATCGGTTCAGTAGTTCTAGAGATTACTTCCTACAAACAAACTCACAAACTTTACCTCTTTATAATATTAGTGTAGATTAGCTACAGAGATGAGTAGGCAAAGAACAAATCAACAAGGATGGCGTGACTGCGTTTGATGTTGAACTTTTCTATTCATTTATTTCTAACAAATTAAGTTTCCAAAAACCAAACGCACACTAATGACAGCATTATGATCTCGTCAACTTTGATATTATAAATAACAAACTTGGACATGAATTTTACATGAAATGTTTTGGGTGGGATCTCATTTCTTTTTGGCAGGCGACCCAGATTTGACGACCCGTTTGACCATGAGCCATAGGTCGCGGGTTTGAATCTCGCTAAGGACATAAAGTTTGTATGAACATTTGCAAACGGGTCATGGATGTTTATTTTTATTTTATTTTATATTTATTTATACCGAAACTTTTCCCGCGGCTTCACCCGCGTAGATATCGATGGTGCGCTTCTCTGGCTTGCACACAAAAATTCACCAATCGCCCAGCCATTTTGGAGTCCATAGGGAATATACATTCATACATCGATTTTTAAATGTCGTGCTGATATCATTGAAATGATTGATCAGACCATGATATCGTCAAATTTCATAAAATCTTCAATATTTGCTGCCCACATCATGATATAGTCTGGCTAGATGAATATACATATAGATAGATATGTATGATATGCCTCCCTATACAAGTAGTTGGAGGGGGAAAGTTTTTTCAGCCTTCTAGGACTTCAGGATTAGAGGACTAGAGGATTTGAATCATCAGTGGGAGAGTGAATCAGTCACAAAATCGACGTATTTTAGAAGTCAATCTGAAACCATAAAAGTTAGTAATTGATACTTTATGCCAAGAACATTTTATTCTAAAGATTTCAGCTTTTAAGCATTATCCGGAACGACGCTTTGAGACCGTTTAAAATCTATAGATATGCACCCCCTAAACGTGGGGTTGCTGGGGGAAAGTTTCTGATTTCTTAGTTTTTCCATGTTTTATATGCAATTTTTAGCCAACATACTAATGTTTAGTCTTCTAGGACTTCAGGAAGTATCCTAAAGGTTTTGATAGAGTTTTTGATGTTCATCAGCGAGTCAATCACGAAATCGACTTATTTTAATACAATTGATACAAATGGTATGTTTGATAAGTCTCCTAAGGACATTTTATCCTGTAAATTTCATTTTTCTAGCATCATCCGGACCGAAGCTATGACGATTCGAAATTACGACGAAACGCCTCAAGAAAAGGTACGATAGGGCTTGAAGGGGGGAAACTTGTCATTTCTTAATTTTTTTCTTTGATAAAAAGCAATTCCTAGCCTACATACCAAATTTCTATCTTCTAGAGGTTTTTGTGTTCATCAGTGAGTGAGTCAGTGAATCACGAAATCCACGTTTTTCTGATGTCCATAAATCTGAAAGTATATAAGCTACATAATTGATACTTAGTTTGTTAAGTAACTCTGCTAAGGAAATCTTACACTGTAAATTTCAGTTTTCTAGCTACATCCGGACCGAAGCTATAATGATTCAAAAATACATCGAAACGCTTCCAGAAAAGTTAGAAAGTGCCCCGTTTCCCTCGTCTTGCCGGGCACTACCATGCTCCCAGATCATTACTATGTAACAACACTTCCAGAAAAGGTAGGTAGTGCCCCGTTTCCCTTGTCTTGGTGGGCAGTACCGTGCTCACAGCTCATTGCTATGTAATACAACGCTTCCAGAAAAGGTAGGTAGTGTCCCGTTTCCCTCGTCTTGCTGGGCACTACCATGCTCCCAGATCATTACTATGTAACAAAACTTCCAGAAAAGGTAGGTAGTGCCCCGTTTCCCTCGTCTTGGCGGGCACTACCGTGCTCCCAGATCATTACTATGTAACAACGCTTCCAGAAAAGGTAGGTAGTGCCCCGTTTCCCTCGTCTTGGCGGGCACTACCGTGCTCCCAGCTCTTTACTATGTAACAATGCTTCCAGAAAAAGTAGGTAGTGCCGCGTTTCCCTCGTCTTGGCGGGCACTACCGTACTCCCAGATCATTACTATGTTGTTACATAGTGATATTTTCCTACCTACCTTTTCTGGAGCGATTTGTCATCTCAAAAGAGAAACAGGCCATGTGTGTGTCGGGCCACGCGCATAGTGTAGGGGTTCCATCGTAATTAAGTACTTTAATAACTCGAAAACTATCACGGGTATTCGAAATAATTTTCACTGATAGTTAGGCTATATCTTGCAATTAAATTAATCATCATAAATATCATATCAGCCAAAAATCGTCCACTGCTGGACAAAGACCTCCCCCAAGGATTTCCACGACGACCGGTCCTGCGCTGCCCGCATCCATCCAATTAAATTTATATTTCATTATTAACGTATTGTAAATAAGTAAAAAACACTCAAAAACTAAGCTAAGAGGCCATTCCGTGGGACAAAAAACGTAATAAGAAGTTAATGTTTCTATAATGAACTCACACGCACCAGACGCAGGAGATAATAAACTCCATCAGATTATGAAAAAGTGTGAGAAAGCAAATATACGATTTCATTTCCAGATAACTTACAACAGCGAACGAATTATCCTCCGCATGATGTATAGTTATGCAATGGAATAATAATTATAGCATTGTTGAATACTTTAGAGTTTAGATCTTAAACGGTTTCTTTTGGTTTAGCGTATATATTCGTTTCTTTGTTTATTTGCTTCATATTTCCCGACATATTTTTCTCCTACGCTACTTCACCGGTTCCCATCAAACTACGCATACCTACAAACTTTGATTATTTACTCTCGAGGCTACAAATATAGTGACGGATAGGGTTGCACGGTCTTAAAACTAAAAAGCCGGACAGACCAGCCAGTTTAGCCGGACTTTTGGGTAAAAAAGCCGGGCTCCCTAAATTATTTAAGTCCGCTTTAGACATGACAAATTTAGTGCATTAGTTAGTCATTCAGTCATGTTTAATGGCCTTTAGACGAGGTCTTATCAGACAACGAAACGCCGCCATAATCATTTATTTGACGGCGCGCTCGCCAAAATGTCCAGATAACTGAAATCTATAAAACCTAACAAAAGCCGGACAGGCCGGACACCATATAATTTGGCCAGTCATGCATCCAAAAAGCCTATCCCTGTCCGGCTTTATCCGGACGCCTGGCAACGCTAGTCACGGACTATAGGGACTAGAAGATATCATAATGATTTCATAAAAATCCTAATTTTGCAAAGGTTAATCTATACGTGCCTATTTTTTTTATTCACTGTTGGTTAGCCCTTGACCGTGAATGTAACGATTTTGAATTAGTTTTAATTGTGGGTGTCAAGGGATTTTGATAATTGAAATAAACCGTTATATAGTTAAAAGTGGAATAGTTTCAAGAGTAGAGTCACTCCTGCGTCGGTAGCTATTGGCCCTGTATCCTGTAAGGAGTAAGGGCTAAAAACAAAAATGCATCTTTATATAAGACTTGATCCAATTTTAAAGGTCTACACACGCTGCGTCTGTAAATGTCAAGTGACCTTCTTCAAGTGCACCGAGGAAATTATCAGCCCAACTTCAACCCCTAGTGCGACGCCATCAGCATGCCAAGAAACGTCAAATGAAAACACCTTAAAATAAGGCTCTGACATGCGCAATGGACCCCGCGATCAATGCACCGGGGATGCGCGCGCCACCCTCGCCTTGCCTAGACCATATTACGCAGTTCACAAAAACATGGTCCGACCTAGCCGCCGAATCGCCCTTGAGTGACAAAAACTACACGATCGCATTGTTCATTACTTGAATGTCAGTATTTGAAGACTTCACGATGAACGCGGTGTGTTTCGAGTTCTAGTTGAATTAGCTAGTTGAGTCACCCACGCACAAGATTCTAGCTAGCAGACAGTCTGTATCGTGACTCATTGAATAATCTCGTGGTGTTTGTAGTGTAGTGTATTTTTGACGGTTTCTGGTAGTGGAAGCGAAGGTTTGGATGCCGAAGGCCTTAAAGCGGTACCGTGACCAGGGTGTTGATGTGGCGAAGGCGCCTCGTTGAGGCGTGAGCTCCTTCGGCCATGGACGACTGCACCGACATCTTTTATGACGACGACGCTGAATCTCACTGCGAAATGGTAGGTCCTGTGACATTTATCTCAGTTTCGAGATCAATATTTTTTCTCGTCTTCTTTGGATTAGTCTTCGTAATGACGGAAAGATCTTGTTTTTTTTTTCATAGCTTCAGTTTACTGCAGTTTTTATGATGCATTTATGCAAGAAGTCACTTATTTTTACTCTATAGCTGTATGGGTCGCCTACGAAAATGCAAACTCATTATGAAAATTAGAATAATGTTGTAAATAAGTATGATGAGGTATAAAAGTAAGACACCAAAGATTACTCGTATTTAATACTAAACGATTCCACAAAATGGTCGCACGACTTCGGTACTGTTCCAGGTATTCCATACCCATTGCTTTATTCCTGAATTTGAATTATTTTATTTTATTGCTCTTACTTCACATATAATAATTATATTATTATAATAAATAAATAAATATTCTGGGACAAATCACACATGGTCATCTGGCCCCAAAGTAGGATTCCCTGTGTTATGGGTTACCATAGACTGATATACATACTTATATACGTTTAAATACATACATATATAGATATATTTAACACCCAGACACAGAGCAAACAAATCTGCTCATCACACAAATGCTTGCCCTGGGTGGGGATCGAACCCACAACCCTCGGATCAGTAGTCAAGGGCACTAACCACTGAGCCACCGAGTCAGTTAATACGGACGTTTACGACGACGCCAGCTATAAACAGATTAATTGAATTGCATTTCATTAATTTATCTGAAAGCATCCTCTGTGTGAACGATGGATGTATTTTAGGATACAAACGTCTGTGGTGCGCGAACCGCGAGCGGCTAAAATTTGAAAAAATGGTGTAGAACCCATTAACTGGGGGTTCTGAACAACCCCAAAAGTGAACCCACAGCCAGTTCAAAAAAAAAATGGGCCCTGCATACAAAAATGCACGAAATTCGATCGATCAACTGATCGATTTGTATGAAGAGTTTTTTTTTGCTATTTCAACGAAGTCATTGAACAAAAGTTGGTCAGTATCATGAGATGAGATTATGAGTAGAGAAGCCCCAGTAATTGATACAGGTCCCGTTAGCTGAACAACTTTTGGCAAGAAAATTTTGAACTCTTCATACAAATAGTCAGCTTATCGACCAATTTTGTGCATTTTTGTATAGAGGATCAACATTATTTTTCGAGAATTGACTATGGGTTCCTTGGGGAAAGTTGTTAAGTATATGATTAGCAGAACCCCCAGTTAACGGGACCTAAACCAATTTTGTTACACTCTGTATAGACTATAGATAGACGAGACGACGATATCGATAGTGATCAAACTTCCCCAAAAAACCTTTGGTCAATAAAAAAAATTAACTACATACAGATCAACCAGCTCATTTATTCAGCATACTTTTTATGAGCATATTACCTTTAAGGTTGTGCGTGAAGTCGACCAACCCGTACTGGTCCCGCGTGGTCGACTAAGGCCCGATTCAGGGTAGGCTCGAGCCCCTCGGTGGGGACGTATATGAGCTGATATGATGATTACCTTTTTTTTTAGAATGGACCATTGTTTCCTTGGTGAATGTTCCTATAAGTTTGATCTTCTCATTCACCTCCCGCGGTGCGACCGTCGTCTTTCTACCAGTCACAGTGGTTGCTATAATATAGGTGAAGTACCGAATTATGCGAAAGGCCAAGGCACACCCCGGACACTGCACACAATGATCGTAAAATGACATTTCTAAAAACAAATGACGGAGAAAACAAAATCACGGCGATTTCCCATACGTTCGACAACCAAACTGAAAAAAAACGGAGAACTTAGGTATGGCAACCTATATGATTAGGGTGATGAATGGTACCCCTGGGTATCGTTATATTATAGTTAACCTATATCACACCCTGGACACTTCATACAACGGGCCAGAAATGACATTTCAAAAAATTTATGACGGAGCAAACAAAATGGCGGCGAAATCCTATACGTCCGACAACCAAACTGTAACCAATGTGTATCAATCTGGGTTACGAGGGGGTGAGGTCGCAATTTAGAGAGCGGCAGGGAGTGTCCATACTGTATGTTAGTACTAATATATATACTTTGGCCAAGGAGTGGAATTCCCTGCCGGCGTCTGTATTCCCCGATTCTTATAATTGAGGAATCTTCAAGACGAGAGTGAATTGAGCTTGCGTGTTACTTCCTGGGCTGCATCGGCACATTACCATCAGGTGAGATGCAGCCAAGCACTGAGATATTTTTTTTCTTTTTTAAGTTTTCTTTTTTTTATCGTCGGTGGCGTAACGGCTAGGGCTGCCGCCTCCTGTCCGGGAAGTGGTAATTCGAATCCTGCCACGTACCAATGTGATTTCGAATTTCGATATCATATGTACGTTTATCCGACGCTCTTACGGTGAAGGAAAACATCGTGAGGAAACCTGCACACTCCTTCGAAGAAACTCGCAGGTTGTGCGTGAAGTCGACCAACCCGCACTGGGCCCGCGTGGTCGACTAAGGCCCGATCGCCCTAATTCAGGGTAGGCTCGAGCCCCTCGGTGGGGACGTATATGAGCTGTTATAATAACGAATGACGTGCTAACGCGCGTCCTAAAGTTTTATATTACTACTAATTACAGAGTGTAGAAAAACCGGCCAAGTGCGAGTCGGACTCGTGCACGATGTATTTGTTGTTACAACGGCAACAAAAATACATCATAATATGTGAAAATTTCAACTGTCTAGCTATCATGGATTATGAAATACAGCCTGGTGACAGACGGACGGACAGACAAACGGACAGCGAAGTCTCAGTAATAAAAAAAATGTGTTTGTGTGTGTGTGCCTGTACGTCTGCCCGGTGCCGGTGCTCTATTTCCCAACACATTTTGGTAAGGGCAATAATATTATGGGGACGTATATGAGCTGAAATGACTATGATAACTTTTTCTTTCAGTCCTTATTATAGTATGATGTTACCACCTATCCCCACGAAGCGTTAAGCTTCCTCATTTATTACGCGGACAGCGATTGAGTGATTCTTTGCCTGCCTGCGTCTGTATTTGAATTTGGGGATCTTCAAGGCGAGAGCGGACCGGCATTGTTTGAGTTTGCGTGTACCATCCTCGATTACATCGTCATTAGTCACTTTCTATCAGGTGAGATACAGTGAAAATCACTCATTTTTTTATTAAAAAATGATGAAAGTTTTTGATTTATTCTCTATATATAAGGTGTAACAAAATTAGCTGTAACTATTTGAACTGGTGCTTCTGCCCATTAAACTGGACAACTTTCCCCATGGAACCCATAGTCAAATCTCAAAAAAACATTTGGCTCTCCCATACTAACTCGATCAGCTGATCAGCCAACTTATTGTTAGTATGGGAAGTTCAAATTTTTTTTGTAAACTGTATGGAAACTCTAGCCTGCAGGGACCTTTAAGAGAAATTATTTATTTATTTATCAAGTATTTCACTCAACTTTCATAAGAAACTAATTTGAAAGTTTAATATCTAGCCTAGCACATAAGCAGGTAGTTGTAGGTACCTATCTAATCTTATAATTAGTTGATTTTAATAAAGATACTTCTTTTTTCTGAATAAATTATCAATACAAGGTGTTTTTAACACCGAGCAAGCCGTCAAAGGTGGCCTCTACTCATGAAACTGAACAACTTTCCCAAGAAACCCATACTGAAATTGCGTAAAAAAAATTGACTCTCCATACAAAGTTGACTAATCGGAATGATCGATTTCTATGAAAAGTCCAAAAAAAATGATTGCGAATTTAGTATGGGATTCTTGGGGAAAGTTGTTCAGTTTCATGAGTAGAGCCCACCCGGTGTTAAAAAAGAACGTCCTGTATTACGCTGTTACAAAAACTAGTTGTGTTGTACGCGTTGGTAACATGGTTGCGTTCTAAACTTGTTGCGAAATATTTTGTAACAGATTATCAAATTAATATGCATGTTTTGAAAATTAAAGATTGTATCTTTTTTATATTTATTAGCGTGATTGTAATAATGCCCTTTAATACCGAACTATACCTTTTAATTTCTGATTGTTTATAAAAGTTTAAAAAAGAATATTTACTAGAATTTAAAGAATTGAACAATATAAAAAAACAATATACATGGCTGACTGAGAAAAGTCTCTATAGTATTAAGGGTTTTTAGATTTTAGATTATTTTAATATACATTGACATTTGAATGTTATAATTATAAAAAAATAATATATTTGCATGTCATCTCTACTTTGGCTAGACATAAGAACTATTAATTTATTGTACATCTTCTTATACCATGTTTAAGGCTTTAAGATGCCTCAATCCGAGCAGGTTGATTTACGTGTTAAAATAATATCGAACGTAAGTATTCATTTTAAGTTCAAATCAATTTTTATTAGTATTCTATACTTTCAAATTAAGTTTAAAAAACAATGTTCAATTAAAATGAAAGGTCTTAAAATCACCGATTTTTGTGTGTTCGTTTTCTTTTTTTTGAGAAATTTTGCAATTAATGCCAAAAACAGGGTCTACAGTAAATTGTTTTACATCAAAAGTGGTAATATTTTTAAAATCGTATTCAATTAAATAGAATTTTTATTACTTTAAGTATATTATATATTTTTTCCATAGTGATAGCTTTACACAGTCTTTCAATAATTTGAATTGTATATTGTCATTTGACATATCTTAAGGCAAATAAAGAATTATTACTGAAAATATAAAAAATGGCACTTGACTAAAAAAACTGAATCGGTTAACTCGGTAATTTTATACGTAAAGACCTATTATTAAACAGTATTATTTTAGAACCCTTTTTAAACTTCTCAGTGGCTTCTACCATTGAAAATTAATTACTTTCCCCGATAAAACTATCTATAGTCAATTTAAAAAAAAACAGCTGATCGACCTTTGTATGGGAGCGACGCAGCTGGGAAAATGCCTCCCCAAGGATTCCCACAACGACCGAAACTGCGCTGCCCGCATCCAGCGGCTACAGTGACCTTCACCAGGTTATTTATTTTTATTTTATTTTTTTATTTCCTTAATAAAACCTACAGCATATAATTTTATTATTTAAATTTTAAATACAATTTTACAGGCCAAAAAAGATTTCATACGTAAATTTTAAACTTTAAACAGCTGTTAAGGGATGGGTGAGAATGCGCATTGTAAAGTATAAGTCTGCGTGTATGTATGTGTTTCTGCGCGTGGGGAGGGAGTGTATGTGTTTGTGCGCGTGGGGAGGGAGTGTATGTGTTACTGTGAGGGGTGTGGGGGTGAGGTGAATGTGGGGGGGTCTGCTTTTAGCTGACATGATGATTGATCATCAAGCAGTCGTTGCTGTAGTTAACTTTCTATCTTGCACATGTTACTCAGATCAATCACAGTCAGATTAGCGATAAATCAGAATAAATAGTGATATATTGATCTACATTGATTAACATGGGAACTAAGGTACCTAATCACTCACTCGTCAGACTTTAATTAACTCTCAAGAACCAACAACAGTCTTTCAATAACAAATAACCTAAAGTAACCGACATAGCTCACAGAATCGCTAAACTGAAGTGGCAGTGGGCAGGGCACATAGCTCGTAGAACAGATGGCCGATGGGGCAGTAGAGTTCTCGAGTGGCGACCGCGCAACGGAAAACGTAGCGTAGGCAGGCCTCCCACGCGGTGGACCGATGACCTGGTGATGATCGCGGGAAGCCGATGGATGCGGCCAGCGCAGGACCGGTCGTCGTGGAAATCCTTGGGGGAGGCCTTTGTCCAGCAGTGGACGATTTTTGGCTGATATGATGATGATGAACCAACAACAGAATAGAATTGGTACCATATTCACTCACTTCATTTTAAAGCCAAAAAAATTGACTCTCTTTTAGGGATAGGCTTAAAGATTAGGTACATCACGAGTTCACAGTTCGGGGTGACCCCTAGTTAATTGTATAATAAAATACTAGTAAACAAATTACCTAAGAATCCAATTGTATTAATAAGAACCGCCTCCGTAGGTCAGAGGTAAAGTTCACTGGCTTTACACAGGAGGTCGCGGGTTCGATTCCCGGCGGGGTCAAATGTAAGACTCTGTTTGGTTGGTGGTAGGGCATTTTCTAAGCCCGCCTGGCTAGCTACCACCATCTTATCTAAGTCTTGCCGCCAAATATCAATGTTGATATCATTGGTGTGTTCCGGCATGAAGATAAGATAGCCAGTTCCCCATTGCGTTGGGGAATCTTGGTGAGTCCGCTTCCATCTTCGGCAACATCGTCACTTACCACCAGATGAGATGTTGTCAAGGGTTCCAATAGTGAATAAAAAAAAAATATATACTTACTTATACGCCAAACAGCCAACAAAAACAACTGGTGCAGGAAAAACACCTGCACATAGTTTCTTGAGAAGTGAAAGTAGTGAACTCTGCTCGAGTTTGGAAATTAATCTTCATCATGTCAGAAGTCAGGTTATTCGCACCCAGCCAGCACGGTAGTATACAGGTCGTATAAAAAAATAAAGTTATGAGGGGCTTCGAAAGTATATTCCAATAAAAAAACAGAATGTAAACAAACTTTACGTCTAGTTTTCTAGGTTATTCAATATTTTCTACACAAAATGTAAAATTCAATGTATCCGTGTCTCAAGACTAAGGTCCTTGACCAGTGTGTGTTGCTAGTGATGACATACGGAACTGAGATATAGTCGCATAAAAAGGGCTTCAGAAGACTCAAGGTCACCTAAAGAGCAATAGAGCGTGCTTTGCTTGGAATATCCCTTCGTGATCGAATCGATCCGTTGAAGTACCAATCTAACCAACATAGCCTTCAGAATTGCTAAACTTAAGTGGCAGTGGGCGGGCACATAGCTCGTAGAACAGAAGGCCGTTGGGTAGTAAAGCTCTCTAGTAATATAAAAGGAAAAATATCTCGGCTTAGTAGGCTTTCTTAGTTTTAGCGAACTTAAGATGTACAGTGGATTTGTAAAAAGTTTACAGATTTTCCATAAAAAAATGTTCTATTACCAGCTGCAGCTGCTTATTTTTAAATATACATGTTTTATGTAAAAAATTGGCTTTCTTTATTGGTATAGACTATACGTATGAGTAATACATTGATATAATCCTTACTAATGTTATAAACGCAAAAGTTTTTAAGTACACGCCACAACAGATTAACGGATCTGGATGAAATTTGTTAGGTTGGGATTAGGACCTGGATTAACATATAGGCTAGTTTTTTTCCACGCTTTGCAGCTCGTGCACTGCGCACCCTCGAAGACAGTCATAGAAACTATGTTCAAACGAGCGAAGCCGCTGGCAAAATCTAGTACTTAATAAACATATAAAGATTATTTTTCTGCATATTTGATAAGTTTGTTTAGTTTCATGAATCCTACTCCTGGCCTTCCTCAAAATATCATCGCACCTTTTTCTTACACCCTGTATTGTGGTTGTGAGAAACAATGAAAGGTTTTTGCTCGAATATTCTCAGGGTTACCAACTAGACTATTGTAACCTTTGTCGGAGTTCCAATAGCGTTCAGAATGAAGAAGTTAACAAAGCAAAATACATTTCCTCGTTAAAAAGATTTTATATTAAAGTATTGTAAAACTTTAGATCCACGAAATAACGCGATAATTTGATAAAAATTGTAGATATCACATTAGTGGGGTATCTAGGTAATTGGGGTTTTTTTTCCATTCTTAAATATATTGGAAGAGTGTAACCATTAATTTTATACGTTGAGTATTATTAAAATTGGCAAAGGGCAATGGAGCGTGCTATGCTCGGAGTTTCTCTGCGTGATCGAATCAGAAACTAGGAGATCCGCAGGAGAACTAAAGTAACCGACATAGCTCACAGAATTTCTAAACTGAAGTGGCAGTGGGCAGGGCACATAGCTCGTAGAACAGATGGCCGATGGGGCAGTAAAGTTCTCGAGTGGCAACCGCGCACCGGAAAACGTAGCGTAGGCAGGCCTCCCACGCGGTGGACCGATGACCTGGTGAAGATCGCGGGAAGCCGATGGATGCAGGCAGCGCAGGACCGGTCGTCGTGGAGATCCTTGGGGGAGGCCTTTGTCCAGCAGTGGACGATTTGTGGCTGATATGATGATGATGATTATTATTAAAATGTTAGTACCAATTATTTCGATTAGTGTTGTTAATACATAATAGGGGTTTAATTCAGTTTCAAGTTAAATGCCATTTTATATTTAAAAAAAAAAAGTTATGGCTTTGGTGACACTACTTATGGTTTTTTTGGTATGTCTTTCACGTTCCAATCCCCTGAGCTATATACCATTAAATGGAACAAAAGCGTTTTCTTAGTGGTTAGATGGGGTAATTTTTTAGACTAGTTAATTTTCTTAAATTTTCCTGAAAATGGTTTAATCTTATGCGGGGTATTCTTAAATATGACATTAAACGAAGAAACTGGTACGATATTTATAGAGCTTTAAAATAAAAAAAATATATTTTTTCTGCCTTTAAAAATGGTGATTTATTGAGTTGAAAATAACCGTCTTCATGGGTTTAAAGCCACCATGCTCTCAAAATATCTAAAAAAATAGGCACACATTTACCAGCTATTAATTTTTAATAGTCTAATGCTATTTTGAGAGTACATTTTTTTTAATAACTCATTATTGTCATATTAGCCGACGGACGTCCACTGCTGGACGTAGGCCTTCCCCAAGGATTTCCATGACGACCGGTTCTGCGCTGCCCGCATCCAGCGTTTAATAAGTCGTTTATACTTAATATTAATTTGAAATGGATTATAATTATTATTTCTAAATAAACTTGGAAACTTTAAACCGTCACATTTAATTATTACTCTCAGCGGTTACTCAGGAATGAGAAAATAATTAGCATATTTATTGTCTTATCTCAGTAATGAACTAATGACTATGTGGGCTTAAAAATGAAGCTGTTTATTAATCTAGGAGATAAGGCCACTTTCGTCAACTTAATCTATACAGGTATATAAAAGAAAGTCGTTTTAGTTATACCATTTATAACAGACTCAGGAACGGCTGGACCGATTTCGGTATTTTTTTTGTTGAGTTCGTTAATGTCGGGAGAAGGTTTAAGGGTAGGGTAGGGTAGTGTACTGTAGTGTAGGGTAGGGTAGGGTAGGGTAATTTAGTGTAGTGTAGTGTAAGGTGGAACGAAGTTCGCCGGGAAAGCTAGTACTTTTTAATAAGATGACTTTATTGTGTTTAAAAACGAGTGTAGAAAAATCAAATTATTTAACACTCCCAATTGGCATGTAAATAAAAAAATAAACATTTAGGGAAATAACGATTTGATAATGTAAAAAGTATATTTAATTAAAATTAAATAAATAAATGTATTTCATATTACTCAGTTTAAATTAGTTCTGGGACCGTTTTTTTTCATACTGTTTGGGCCTGTGACGTCATCACTTTTTAACATTGAAAAAAATTTGAAAAAGTAACCAGTGATTAAAAAGATTAAAATCACATTACATTTTCAAAATAATCTATCCTTACTAATAATATAATAGATGTGAAAATGTGTTTGGTCTTGGTGTTAAAGCGTGAAAAGGTAACCTTTTTACGCTTCAACACCTTGACCAATCTTGATGAAATTTGGCATGCAGGCAGCTTGTGTCACGGGGAAGGACATAGGCTACCTTTTATGCCGTGAAAATTGCATAGTCCGATGCAGTTCCTGAAGGAACTGAAAGAATTGTCTTTATTTGGTTCATCTTTTTAACATCGCAACGGAACAATGGATTGTTGTGAATTTTTGCACAGAGGTGATTGTTGGAGTGGAAAATGATATTGACTGCTAATAAGAATAGACCGATCTGAAGAAAACTAATGTCCACGCTCACGAGCCACTTGCGGCTCGCTTACCATTCACTCTCAAAGACAGTCATAAAAACTATGTCCACGCAGGTGAAGCCGCGGACTAAAGCTAGTATTTTCATTTTTTTTTAAATATACCTTATTTTTTAAACAATGACAATTGAATGGTACCTACTTACTCGTAGTTATTTGTGTAGTTATCAACTTTTCCTAAGAATGCAGAACCTCGCACACCTACTTACGTTCGTACTCGTAGATCTCATAGATTAGATTAGATTATTTATTTCGTGTCACCAATTATATTTATAAAAAAATAAAAAAAACCGTCTTCAAACGCACTAGTCGCCACTACGAATTTTTAAGGTTCCCCTCGATTTCTCTGGGATGCCATCATCAGATCCTGGTTTCCTTATCATGGTACCATCCTTGGGATATCTTATTTCTAACAAAAACAAAATCGGTTCATAAACGACGAAGTTATCCGCAAACACACATAAAAAATAAATAAATATATAATATACGGTCGAATTGAGAAACCTCCTCCTTTTTTTGAAGTCGGTCAAAAAAATCAAAAAATCAATGTCACAATAAAAATAAGATACTTATTGTCGCCCAGCAAATTGATCAACTGATAGAGGGATCCATAATTTTTTTTCTTAATAATACCGGATAGTAGACGGCAAGCAGCATTTTTTGTGCGTTTAGGTTTCACAAAATTTACATGCAAAAAATAAGCGACTGCAATCTGTTACTTCAATTTTTTTGTATTGTTTTTGTTAATTTCCTTATCAAGTATGATACAATTTATATAGGGCCACCGTGGAGCAATCTTTGTAATACAAATAAGAATCATTTAAATCGGTTTGCAGGCGGCAAAGAAATCGCGTTACATATACAGGATGTAACAAAATTGGTGTAGGTCACGTTAACTGGGGCTTCTACTCATCATACTGACAACTTTTGTTCTATTTGCTAAAAAATTTAAATTTTTTTTTACTCTTCATACAAATCGATCAGCTGATTGACCGATTTTCTGCGTTTTAGTATGGAGGGTCCAATTTTTTTTTTCAGAATTGACAATGGGTTCCTTGGAGAAAATTGTTCAGTATAACGAGTAGAACCCCCAGTTAACGGGACGTACACCAATTTTGTTACATCCTGTTTACAAAAAACATACAGTCGAAATGAGAACCTCCTTCCATTTAAAGTCAGTTAAAATAGAACTAATTCGTTTTGTATTTACAAACTAGGTAGTTAATGTTTGCGGCTCCGGCCGCGTGGACATCGATGGTGCACCCGGTGGCTTATGTTCTTAAAAACTTTGCTAGGCGTGTTAAATTCGCCTAATTTTCACCGTAATCGGTTAAGCCGTTTTTAAATTTTGGCGAGACTGACGGACAGCAATTCATTTTTATATATAAGCCTAGCTCGTCCGCGGTGCGCGATATAAATCTTCCTCGTTTATAGCTCTTTCCGTTAGTGAAAACCGTTTCAAAATCTGTTGTGCGGTTTAGAACGAGTTAACGGATAAACAGACGGACATATGCGGAAGGCGATTTTCTTTCATGTACTTCTAGCTGACCCGGCAAACGTTATTTTGCCATCCTGAAATATACTCTACGACCTATTGCCATACCTACCAAATACACATAAAAAATCGCCCTGATTCAGGGTAGGCTCGAGCCCCTCGGTGGGGACGTATATGAGCTGTAATGATGACACATAAAAAAAAATGGAAATCGGTCAAGCCGTTTCGGAGGAGTACGAACACAAACACCGTGACACGACATTTTTATATATAAGGTCTAACAAAATAAGATAAAGGATAAGTCCGCCTTTGTACTTAAGTTTTTTTTAAATATTATTTTAAGTGTATATTTTGTACAATAAAGAGTTTACAAACAAACAATTAGTTGAAACTAATTTAACTGGTGCTTCTACCAACGAAACTGAACAACTTTCCCCATGGAACCCATAGTCAAATCTCAAAAAAAAATTGAACTTCCCGTACTAAGTTATGGCTGATCAGCTGATCGAGTTAGTATGGGAGAGCCAAAGTTTTTTTTTACGATTTGACTATGGGTTCCATGGGTTCCAGTTTCATGGGTAGAAACACCAGTTAAAATAGTTTTAGCTAATTTTGTTACACCTTATATATATATAGAAGTTAGATGTAGAGAAGAACAAGATATATGATGATAAATTACCATGACAGTTTGCTATATGCTCAGAGTAAGTTACTTATTCTGAGGCTATATGGATCTTATAACTCACCAGTCAGAACCAAGGTCCATCGCTATTAGGTATGCTTCTACATATTACAAGTCCAATACTATCTGTCCCGGCGAACTTCGTACCGCCTCACACTACACTACCGCTACACTACCACTACACTAATACAACCACTACCACTAGGTACACTACCACTACTTTTTGTAGATATTGCAGAAATTTTTAGGTATTTTTTTACACCTTCGATTTCATTATTTGAGTTTTAGTGAGGATCCCTATTTTTTTTGGAAATATAATATAGCCTACTATAGCAACCGCGGATAGTGTAGCATCCCATCGGTGACAGAATTTTTCAAATCGGTCCAGTAGTTTTGGAGCTTATTCGAAACAAACAAACAAACAATCAAATCTTTCCTCTTTGTAATATTAGTACAGACATAGATACACTCGCAGTGAGTGATTTTTTGTATGAAAACGGCACATTGTGGATGCTTTCATCACATTGACGGGCCACGTTATTTTTTGATTGTGTGCGTGACCATCATTGTCTTACACCCGCACCTGCCATACTATTTTTCTCGGTGTGCGTGGATTACCGGAAACCAGTTGTCCGGTATTATTTCGAGGCATCCACGCCGCCGCGTTATACCTACAAAGTTAATAATAAAAGCATTGTCACTTTTAATGACATTACGTATATTATCAGGACATTTTTTTAACTTTCCATGCAGAGTATGTATCATCATCATCATCATATCAGCCGACGGACGTCCACTGCTGGACATAGGCCTCACTCAAGGATTTCCATGACGACCGGTTCTGCGCTGCCCTCATCCAGCGGCTTCCCGCGACCTTCACAAGGTCGTCTGTTCACCGCGTGGGAGGCCTTCCTACCCTACGTCTGCCGGTGCGCAGTCGCCCCTTGAGAACTTTGCTACCCCAATGGCCATCTGTTCTACAAGCTATGTGCCCTGCTCACTGCCACTTAAGTTTAGCGATTCTGTGAGCTATGTCGTCACTTTGGTTCTCCTGCGGATCTCCTGATAGCTCGCTCCATTGCCCTTGAGCCTTTTTATGAGTCCTATAGTGATTAATAGTATGTAGTTCAGTACAATTTAGGTACCTACCTGCCACTACTCAGTGACCAAAAAATCACCTTTATAAATTCTAGAATTATCTATCACATTTTTTTTAGTTAAAAAAATAGTAATATAACTAGCAATAAATTTTATCATATTCAAATTATTATGAATCAACTACCGTATTATTATTAACACCTAGAAATCTTAACCCAATTATATGTGAAATATAACATCGCAGTAGTAATTTCCATAGCAATGAGAACTTTCAAGTCTCATACTGTGGGAACAGCGCGCTCTATACCGACCGAGGTGCAAGCGTTCTGTAGGTCAAGCTTAGAGTATTACAAGCGTCTAGTTAGATCGCGAATCCAAGTAAAACTCAATGTTATACTCATAAATTTATTTCAATGAAAGACAAAAAGTAACTTACACTCGCAAAAATTGCTTTTCAAGTAACGAGTTGCGTTGCGAAAACCGAAATCTGCCTGTCGATTTACCATAAGGTAACCTTTTTTTGTCGTAGTTTTCCTGCAAAACATGCATTTGTGTCATGATAATACGACCCAGCTTTTCCTGCAGCCACACGCTGAATCTGGACCTGAATTGCTGTTAACTTAGAACTGTATTTTATTGTTATTCGACGTGTTTTGGCTTTTTCTGCAGCCATACGCTGCATCTTACAGCCAAACGCTGAATCTGGACCTGGATTGATGTTGACTTAGAACTGTATTTACTTGTAATTCGACGTGTTTTGGCTTTTTCTGCAGCCATACGCTGCATCTTACAGCCAAACGCTTAATCTGGATCTGGATATGCTAAGAACAGTTTTCATTTGCGTTATCTACTGAGCACAGTATTGTTTGTTACTTATTTCATCATATCAGCTCATATACGTCCCCATCGAGAGGCTCGAGCTTACCCTGATTTAGGGCGATCGGGCCCAAGTCGACCACGCGGGCACAGTGCGGGTTGGTCGACTTCACACACAACCTTCGAGTTTCTTCGAAGGCCTGTGCAGGTTTCCTCACGACGTTTTCCTGCACCGTAAGAGCGTCAGATTAAACGTACATACGTGTATTATGAAATGAGAGCTACGGTGTGGTAAAAGCTAGGGCCGCTACCTCCTGTCCGGGAGGTCGTGGTTCGAATCCTGCCACGTACCAATGTGTTTTCGAATTTAATATGTACGATTATCCGACGCTCTTCGGTGAAGGAAAATATCGTGAAGAAAACTGCACACGCCTGCAAAGAAACTCGAAGGTTGTGTGTGAAAGTCGATCAACCCGCAATGGGCCCGCGTAAAGGCCCGATCGCCCTAATTCAAGGTAGGCTCGAGCCCCTCGGTATGGACGTTAATGACCTGATATGATGAATTTAATTTTACAATATAGGTAGATTTAAAGCTAAAAAGTAGTGTAATACTTGCATTACTTTACTTTTTGGCTCTAAATCGGTACCTATGATCTAAAATTAAATTATTAATACAGATATCTTGTAATAAGTCTCCATTAACTCTAGCGCATTAAACTATAATTATCTCGATATACTTTATTATCTATCACCTAACATGGCACCCACAATAATTATGAAGATCTTTATTTGAAAAATAAAATATAAAATCATTTATATGCCTTAAACACGGTATACGGTAGAGATCTTTAAAGTACATAATAGGTGTTTTATCAGTGACTTATATATTACTGGCTGTTTTATACATTTGTTTAGCTATTAAAAACAGCATGCAAATATAAAATAACACATTACAATTAGGTCAGTGATATTAAGGTATGTAAACATTAGGTATAAATTACTCACATTTTATTTATTTACAATTTTTAATCAAAAAACTCATTTAAATTATAGAAATATATGATAGTAATATATTATTATAGTAACCACTTTTGCATTTTCTTAGTCATTCATTAGTGTCAGTGGAAGACTTTTGAATTCATTTGGTAATTTATTTAAATGGTTATACCTTATCGTTCTCATGAAGTTATTTCTTGGCAAGTGTACGCTATAGAACATCGGCAATCAGACCGCAGATTATATCGATCACCCAACACGACCACTCTTTGATCGTGTCCGTTGTTTATTAAGGCGATAATATTACAGATTTTCCTTATTTTTGACGACAATTACTCCTAAACGATAGAAAACCCAAGGTTGAAAAAAAACGCCTTTCTTGTTGATGATGTTCCTTAAAGTCAAAAGCTATTAGAAACACGATTGAGCAGTTTTGGCTCGATAGAAAAAAATCTTAAAGATGACCTATCTTTGGGAGTATTTTCTATCGAGCCAAAACTGCTCAATCGTACACCGTTACTTTCAACTCTAGTTATAACTAATATTTTGAAGTATAAATTAAAAAAATATATACAACAATATTTGTTATGATGATACAAAGTGAGTAATGTTATTATTTTTGATACTTTCATTGTAGTTTTTGATTGAAACGAAAAACCATTGAAAAAGTGAAATAGTGTGGTTATTTTCTTTACTCCTTACACGTAAAGAAAAAGACAGAGACAACTGTTCTAATCAATACATCGCCTTAAGTTGCCCGGTTATTAAGTTCTTGTGCACCTAACAACAAACGGCGGGAAGCCAATCCTCATTTTGAGTCTTACAAAAACATCTCTCAAAGTAAATCTTTATATATATAAATCTTCTGTCCGTGTGTTAGTCATTGAACTCCTCCTAAACGGCTGGACCGATTTCGCTAATTCTTTTTTTGTCGAGTTCGTTATTGTCAGGAGAAGGTTCTTATGTAGGGTAGGGTAGGGTAGTGTAGTGTAGTGTAGGGTAGTGTAGGGTAGTGTAGTGTAGGGTAGAGTAGTGTAGGTTAGGGTAGGGTAAGGCAGTGTAATGTAATGTAAGGCGGTACGTAGTTCGCCGGGACAGCTAGTAACTAAGTAATTGGCGAAGACGTTTAAAAAAGTTTTCGTTAACAAACTATATTAGTTAGAAGTCTACTACCTGTATTTCTTTTTAATGCTTTTATTTAACTTAAATGTTAGTTTGTTTAGGCAAACGATTTTAGAGCAACTTCCAGAGATACGATTGAGCTGAAATTTGGTATGAAGCTATATTCCCGGTGACAATAGATCATTTTGGTATTTTGAAGTTGATCTGATGATGAACTTTGAAGGTGGAATCAAGGTCCCAGGATAGTCTTTTATTTTCAATAGATCGTAGGAAATACTGCACGCCTTTTTGAATTTGGAAACGTGTATTTATATTCACATTTGTTACACTGAGCATTTGGCTGTTTGAGCATAAAAACTCTTTTCAAATAAAAGCTTTGTACCTAAATGTTTTGAGGTTTTTCGAAAATTACTTAACCCTTACGCAAAAAGAAGGAGTGTTATTATAAGTTTGAAGCCTATGCTGTGTGTCGGTTCTGTGCAGATACTAGCGAGGGGCATGCCAAAGAAACTAGATACTCCTTGCCCGTTTGTTTGACACTGACAAGTTGTACACCATCGTGTAGGCTGGTTAAATGCTTTTAAATTTAAAAATGGAACACTTATTAAAAAATATTTATTTTTTCCTAAATTTCTATTTTACTGAGATAATTTGGCGGGACTTCGTTAGCAACAATGGAGTTTACTTGGCATGATTTTCAGGTATGGCTCTATTATGACTTCAAAAAAGGTTTAAAGCCTCAAGAAAGTTTTCATCTTTTATCCACAACTTTTGGTGAGAGTGCTTGTTCACAAGCAACAGTTCTAATTGGTTTGCTGAATTTAAGGAAGAGAAAGCTTTGAAGATGAAGCGAAGACTAGCCGGCCGCCAACTGCGGTTAATGGAAAAAATCTTCAAGCTGTTAAAATATATTTGAAAACGCTAAACACGTTAAATAACCGACTTCCATCGCAACAACTTAGTACATTTTTGCATTATTATTTTTGGTTTTTGTTAATTTTCTAATAAAGTACTACACCGATTTAGATTAAATTTATATGGGATTGGAAAAAAGTGTCTATCCTACCTTCACTCGCCCTATTTCTCAGACCTGTGATTTTTATTTCTTTCCAAACATTCATCATCATCATCGTCATCATATCAGCCGAAAAACGTCCACTGCTCAAACTGCGTCAAACATTTTTGAAACTAAATGTAATTTTCGACAGATGATAAAAACTAAATCAGATGACTAGCATTCGTCATCCCTATTACACGACTGCCCATTAAAAAGGATTGTATTGCTTTCAGGCTTAATGTATGTATTAATGACCGAGAGAGCGCGAAAGCGAGCGAAGCGTTTAGCTTGGGCAAAAATGCTTTCGTATGTCCGTGTGTCCGGTGAATGTCCGGCTTTTCTCCTCTACAGGTCGCATTTCTTAACCAATTCTTGTGAAATTTCGTGAACAGATTCGATAATTATTTAATTAGGTCGATTCAATTTTTAGAAATTTTTCAAAATGACGAAGCGATGGCGAGGATTAAAAACGTTAAAAATATCATATATTAGCCATTGCGACAAAGTCGCGAGGTGTACAGCTCACAGAGTCACTAGTGTATGTTTTTTTATTCCACGATATCTTCTAAAAAAGATAAGAGGTATCGTTAGATGCGTCTTGATCTCGTGAGTGACGTAAGATAACCGCGTTCGTGGCGTAATGGTTAGTCATTCGGTTCTCACCAGGAGGTCGCGGGTCCGATTCCCGGTGGGGTCAACATATAAGACTCGGTTTGGTTGGTGGTAGGGCATTTTCTAAGCCCGCCTGGCTAGCTACCACCATCTTATCTAAGTCTTGCCGCCAAACATCAGTGTTAACAACATTGATGTAATCCGGCATGAAGACAAGATAGCCAGTTCTCCATTGCGTTGGTCTTGGTAAGCCCGCTTCCATCTTCGGTATCATCGTCACTTACCATCAGGTGAGATGATGCCAAGCCAAGGGCAATTTATACATTTTATTACTACCATACAATATGGATGGACACTCCCTACCGCTCTCTAGATTGCGATTGACCCTCATCACCCAGATTGATACAGATTGGTTACAGTTTGGTTCTCGAACGTATAGGATTTCGCCGCCAATTTGTGTGTTCCGTCATTCTTTTTTTGAATTGTTATTTCTGACCCGTTGTATGAAGTTTCCAGGGTGTGCCAATAGTAAACAAGAACAAAAAGATACATTTTATCTTATTTTCCAAAAAAGAGGGCCAGTTTTATGCAGTTTAAGTTTTTGTTTCATTCTTAATTTTTAACCTGTTATTAACTACCCAGTGATCTAGTGGTTGCTCCAGTGCCTAGCCTGGCAGCGACCCTGGCCAGTACCATTTACTTGTCTTAAATCTCTATGTATTCGTTCATTCAACGTACCACGGTCCACGAACCGTTATGAAGGGCTGGCAGGTTTCAAAGTTCCAAGTGAAGACTGGTTTGATCCAGCTATGATGACTGTGCACTTTACAAACAACATGGCACTAAACTGAAATTTAAATTTAATGTCTTAACATATAGGACCTATATTCCCTTGAGTTTAAACAATTATATTTTAAGTGCGAGAGTTTGGTATGTTTGATTGCTTGACAAGCGTGAAATTATCTGTATGAAGATTTTGAATGCATGATTGTAGAGTGAATTGGTCTGCGGGTAAGGCGAGTGCCAGCCATAGCTATGTCAAAGTATATATATTAGTACAAACATACAGTATGGACACTCCCTGCCGCTCTCTAGATTGCGTCCTCACCCCCTCGTCATAGTAAAAATAAACCCAGATTGATACAGATTGGATGTAGTTTGGTTTTCGAACGTATGGGATTTTGCCGTGATTTTGTTTGCTCCGTCATTTGTTTTTAGAGATGTCATTTCACGACCGTTGTATGCAGTGTCCAGGGTGTGGCTATGTAATGAGAATAGAATAGAATAGTGATGTTTATGAAGTGAAATGTTACGTTTTTATTAAAATGGCGTCGGTGGCGTAACGGCTGGGGCCGCCGCCTCCTGTCCGGGAGGTCGTGGTTCAAATCCTGCCACGTACCAATGTGATTTCGAATTTAGATTTCATATGTACGTTTATCCGACGCTCTTACGGTGAAGGAAAACATCGTAAGGAAACCTGCAAACGCCTGCGTAGAAATTTGCAGGTTGTGTGTGAAGTCGACCAACCCGCACTGGGCCCCCGTGGTCGACTTAGGCCCGATTGCCCTAATTCAGGGTAGGCTCAAGCCTCTCGGTGGGGACATATAGGAGCTGATAATATGATGATGATGATGGTTATTAAAATACATAGTTTATACCTATCTCTGAAAAGGTAGCAGCTCAGCATATGCTGTCATCATAAAGATCACGACGCTCATTTTCAGCATCACCCCTTTAGGGGTAGGAGGGGGGACAGGGGGATCTAAACGAAGTAAACAGACATATTTTTAAAATTTAGACTAACATAAAAATTTAAAGATATTAAAAAACCGGCCAAGTGCGAGTCGTAGCACTCCGAGGCTTCCGTACCACCACACCTCTCCACACAACTACATAGTAATAATGACAGATACCTATTCACATTACAAACAAGAGACATCAACGCGAGCTACAAAAATATTATGCTGTTTTTTTCATTCAGTTGGGACTCCTTAGTGCGAGTGAGACTCGCATTTGACCGATTTTTAGTATCTGTTGTTTTACCTCAGTATTAGTACTATAATCACAGCTAATATAATACATACAAGCATAAAACTTTGCTTGTATGTATTACTGTTTTTACGATAGAGCTTAATCAAAATACTTCTAAAGACCTACATATAAACACGTTTTTGAAGTGAAAACTTCTTTAGCGGCGTTGTGCACTTGTTTTGTAATGGGTAAAAAATGTTAAACTCGCGTCAGGACACGTGACCTGATCGAAAATTTGTAAGATGGATGGAGTAGTGAAAACTTCTTTAGCGGCGTTGTGCACATGTTTTGTAATGGGTAAAAAATGTTAAACTCGCATCAGGACACGTGACCTGATCGAAAATTTGTAAGATGGATGGAGTAGTGAAAACTTCTTTAGCGGCGTTGTGCACTTGTTTTGTAATGGCTAAAAAATGTTAAACTCGCGTCAGGACACGTGACCTGATCGAAAATTCGTAAGACGGGTGGAGTTGATTTTTTGTTGATTTTTCTGAGATATAAACTTTTTAATCCCTATCCCTACTAATAATATTATAAATGTGAAAGTAACTCTGTCTGTCTGTTACGCTTTCCCGCAAAAACTACTGAACGGATTTGGCTGAAATTTGATAGGTAGACAGATTAGGACCTGGATTCAGACATAGGCTACTTTTTACCACACTCGCGAGCCGCTTGCGGCTCGCGCACTGCGCACCCTCGAAAAGTCATAGAAACGTTGTCCTCGCGGGTGAAACCGCGGGAAACAGCTAGTGTAATATAAATGCACAACGTTAATATTCAAGATTTCACGTGCAACCCGTCGTTTTTTTTTTGTATGGAGACCCCCTTAATTTTTCACTTTTTCAAATTTTTAGTATTTGTTGTTATATAGACAACAGAAATACACATTATGTGAAAATTATATCTGTCTTTCTATTTCGATTTATGAAATACAGCCCGCTGACAGACGGACAGACAGCGGAGACTTAGTTATAGGGTCCCGTTGGGTGTACAGTACCCTAAAAATTAACAATATAATAACACGATAATATTAGTAATATAATTTGAGTAGTATTAAGTATTAAGTTTAGCTTTTTGACTGTTTATAGCGGTAGATTGATAAGTAGGCTTATATTTTTAAATAATTGTGGAACTCGTTGTTGGAATGTATAGACTTACCTTTCTATTTATATTTTATACCTTAAGTATCAATGTACATTACCGTTTGTGTTCTCCTAATAAAAATAAAATAAAATAAAATAAATAAAATAAATGCCAAGCCTCCCATTAGTAGACTGAAGACATGCTATTGTGGAAATATATAGAAGACATTAAAATTATTTTGAGTTCAAGCAAATCTTAACCACCTCCATGGCGTAATGGTTTAGGTCATTAGCTTCACATCAGGAGGTGGCGAGTTCGATTCGTTTATTTCATAAAAAACCTAAACAATTTAATTAAAATTAAAAACCCGACTGTATACAAAATTATTACCCCTCTTTTTTAACAGTCGGGTAAAAATGTATCCTATGTCACTCACATGGGATCAAGACGAATCTAACGACACCCTCGCACTCCAAAATCTATCAAGCCGTTTAGGCTTCAGGCTCAACCAACGAAACGGACATACATACATACACAATATACATACATCCATGAACTCTTGAAAAATATTACCATCCTTTTGGGGGAGTCGGGTAAAGAGTGAGGTGTCTTCTGAAACCCACCGAATTCTTCAATGTGAACCTTGAATCCATCTAGGTGCTGATTTTGCTCATGGTCGCTTAACCTGTGTAATTGACCCGAACACGCAAGCCGCACTAATCCAGAAGCGCTACTGTACAGTTCATGCAAAGCTATCTATTACACATACACACACAAGTAACTGTATGGGATTATCCAGACAGGTTTAGAAGGCGCGCGTATCACTCTTACAGTTTTGAAAGGTTTCCTGAAATAAGAGGCAAGACAAATTCATTCATATTTATACAGGTTGTAACAAAATTGGTACAGGACCCGTTAACTGGGGGTTCTACTCATCATACTGAACAACTTTCCCCAAGGAACCCATAGTCTATTCTCAAAAAACATTTTGGACCCTCCATACTAAAATTCACAAAATTGGTCGATCATTTGATCGATTTGTATGTAGAAAATTTTTTTTTTTTGCGATTTCAGCAAAGTCGTAAAACAAAAATTTTTCAGTATGATGAGTAGAAGCCCCAGTTAACGGGACCTACACCAATTTTGTTACACCCTGTATAGGGTCTTGACAAAGGTATGCACTTTTTTTATCTGGAGCTTGTACTCATGAAACTAAACAACTTTCCCCAAGAAACCCATGGTCAATTCACAATGATTATTTTTTAATTAAATTATCAAACTGCTCAGAATACAACTCCCAGCTGAGGCCACGGAGGTTCAATGACCGCGCGGGCACTCACTTTACTATACCGCGCCGTACCTATTCTGGCGTACTCCGCGCAATTTAATAATTTTATTTAAAAAAAAACTTACGCGAATTGACCATGGGTTTCTTGGGGAAAGTTGTTCAGTTTCATGAGTACAAGCTACAGTTAAAAAAAGTTGCATACCTTAGTTAAGACTTACTTAATATAACTTAACCAATTATTATTTATTAATAAAAATTAAGAATTTGACTACTTACATGAAAAATAACACATCTTTTTTGGCAGTTGGGTAAAATTGTAACCTATATTACTCAAGGGATCAAGACAAATCTAATGACACCTCGCATTTCAAAATCCATTAAGCCGTTTAGGCTACAGGCTAAGCCAAAAGAACCAGACATGTTTACATTAATACATACATTCTAGAGGGCTAATTCAAATGATCACGTTCCTACCATTGTAACATTTATGTCAACAAAAACATAAACATCGTGATCATATCAGCTTATATGTCCCCACCGAGGGGCTTGACCTTCGGGCCTTGGTCAAATTCACGCACAACCTACGAGTTTCTTCGCAGGCGTGTACGGGTTTCTTCACGACGTTTTCCTTCACCTTAAGAGCGTCGGACAAACGTACATGCAAACTTTCGAAAACACATTGGTATGTGGCAGGATTCAAACCACGACCTCCCGGACAGGAGGTAGCGGCCCTAGCAGTTGCGCCACCGACGCTAAAAAATTAACATACGTACATAAAGTACATACATACGTACATATACCCGAAAAACCTTACTCCCAAGAGTCAATAGTCAAGTTGGGAAAAAGACATAATATGGCCACAGAACACCCAATACGACTATTGTTGGTGATAAGAAAGCTCTTGAGAATAATGGCTATTTACACGAAATAATATTTCATTAGTTATGCACGTACTTACCTACAATAACCGTTACAAAAAGGAAAAAAGACCGTGAAGAGTGAGTCGAACTCGCGTGGAGAGAATTCCGTACTAAGGTCTGCAATCCTGCACCCGAGTTCCAGTCCCGCAGTCCCGCAGAATCCGCGGGACTGCGGCTTCGATAAAAAAATAGAGAATAACACCGATGTAGTTTTAAGGTGGCTACGCTGCCAAACTTCGCGAGGGGGTGTTTAGTGGGTAGTGTGGTCTTTGGGCCTGTGCATACGTATTCATACACCTTCCGAGTGTAACGGGGACGTATGCATATAGGCGCAGAGCTATGAGTCCCACATAACCAGAGCTTCCCCTGGTATGCGTAAACGCATTCACCTCCGCTCTCCCTTAACAGATGAAAAAAAAAAAAAAAAAACCATCAATTTAAAGTCCTCATAGAGCTTGGCTTTTTTAATTAACATTTAACAAAAATTTGGTGTATTCGGAAGTTTTGAATAAAACAAAGAAAAAGTGCTGTAAATTTATGTTTGGGTTTTTGTCTGAAAGTACTTAGGTACTTAAAAAACACAATATTATGTTAATAGTTTCGTCATCAAGATTACTTCTATGTTACCAGCGACAGAAAACGCACGCTCGGACTTTACTTAGTAGTAGGATGAATTTTAAATTGTCTCGGCTGGATGCATGCACGTCAAGCCCGCACCATCGTTTATTGATTTTTTCAGTCCCGCTTATCCCTCGGATCCCGCAAGCTTAGTCCCGCAAATGCAATCCCACAAAATAAGCGCGGGATTGCTTTTGCGGGATGCGGGAATGCACTCCTTAGTCCGTACCATTACATTTCTCGTGAAAACGCTAAGACTTAGGATTTTGTTTAGGTTTTACTGTAAACTATAAGAGAGGCCAATATTCCCTATTTTTTTTCAAAATTTTATAAGTGTGATCTTATCTTTACCATCAGGTGAGATGATGCCAAGGGCTTACCAATTGTGAATAAAAAAAATATGAAAAAATAGAGGGGTCCCTATTTTCATCAGATAACGTAACCCTAAAAAAATTTCATCACTCAATCACTTTTACTTTAGCGTTACATTACAGGCATGAAACTCAATATCATATTGATTGTCTACTGCTACTGTCTACGCCTGCGGCTGCAAAAAATGGTCCAAAAAATCCATCAACTTTCGCTGAGCTCCGCCTTCTCTGAGCTCTGATATCTCGCTCTCTATAAAGGGCTGCCAAATTGGATGTGTAACGAGTCTTTAGATCGAGAACAAATCGAATTTAACCGCCTCCGTGGCGTAATGGTTAGTCCATTCGCTTCACACTAGGAGGTCGCGGGTTCGATTCCTGGTGGGGTCAACTTGTAAAACTTGTAAAGCCCGCCTGGCTAGACCACCATCTTATCTGAGTCTTGTCGCCAAACCAAAATGTTGATAGCATTGACGTGTTCCAGCATGAAGATAAGATAGCCAGTTCCCCATTGCGTTGGGAATGTTGATAAGCCCCCTTTCATCTTAGGCATCATCGTCACTTACCATCAGGTGAGATGATGCCAAGGGCTTACCAATTGAGATTTAAAAAAAAAATGTGTGAGAGGAATCGGTGATAGAGGTAAGTGTACATTTTTAGGGTTCCGTACACTTAAAGGGTGACTAACGGGACCCTGTTACTAAGCCTCCGCAGTCCGTCCGTCTGTCTGTCAGCGGGTTGTGTTTTGTGAACCGTAATAGATAATAAACAGTTGACATTTACACAGAGCGTTTGCGCCGCTTTATTAACAAATCCTACTTATATTATAATTGTGAAAGTTTGTATGTATGGATGTATGTATGAATGTGTAAACGTATCTAGCTGAAATTTGGTAGGTAGACAGATTAGGACCTGGATTAATATATTGGCCACCTTTTTCCACGCTCGAAGTCAGTCATACAAACTTTGTACACTCAAGCAAAGCCGCTGGCAAAAACTAGTAAGTAATTAAAATTGAAAAAAAAATAAAGGGGGCCCCTCATACCAGAAAAAAAAGAGTGAGAAAGGAGCATATCCGTGGAGTTTTAAGATCCGCCCAGTTGAAGAAAAACTCTCCAAAACATGCCTAAGGTGGTATGGACATGTCATAAGGAGGTCTGAAGACCATGTGACCAGACGAGTCCTGAGCATAAATACTGGTCCCAAAAAGCCAGAAAGGCCCCCCTTAACTTTGATATCCGTCATCAACAGTGCCTGAAGAAAGCCCAACTGGACGCTACGACGACCTAGAATAGGTCTGGCGAAAGATGACAAGGAGAGCCGACCCCAAATGAAATGGGCTAAGCAAAGAAGAAGAGGGGCCATCATACAAGAAACTTTTTTTTTCTTGTACGATGGTATAGAACACTTCGTGCGCGAGTCCGACTCCCACTTGGCCGGTTTTTTTAGAATAGGATTTTGTTTTTTTAGTATAGGATTTTTGTTTTGTTAATCAAACTAAGGTGAGACTGGTGAAAGGTCGTAGGAAGCCGCTGGACGCGGGCAGAGCAGGACCGGTCGTTATGAAAATCCAGACTTTTGTCCAGCAGTGAATGATGATGATGATGACGATGAATCAAACTAACACAGGGAGTAGGTACATGTAAAAATAGTAAAAGCAATCATTTACTATACTTACCATGAATTTACAAGATGTTGGAAAGGTTATACATTAATAATGGACCCAGGTTGGGCACAACAATAGTAATGGAAAACTTAGAACTGCAGCCTTAATGCAGCCTAGACTGATGATGTATTTCTGTTGACGCTCTAACAACAAATACTAAAAATTAGAAAAAGTTAAAGTCTCCATACAAAAAAACCGTGTTTTTTTTTGAAACGTGAAGAAACTAGCGCCATCTAGTATAATGGTACGGAATCCCTTTGTGCGCGGTTCTGAGTCCCACTTTACCGGTTTTTCCTTCTCCTTTTTCCATTATAGTAGAGTCTCCTTACAGCTTTGCACCAGGATAGTCTGCCCTGCGTTGTCAGTTTGGGCAACTACGCTTTTTAACCGACTTCAAAAAAGAGATTTCTCAATTTGACCGTATATTTTTTTTATGTGTGTTTGCGGATAACTTCGTCGTTTATGAACCGATTTTAATTATTCTTTTTTTGTTGGAAACGAGATATCCAAAGGGTGGTACAAGTAAACTAGGATCTGATGATGGCATCCCAGAGAAATCGAGGGGAACCTTAGTTTCCTGTTTGAAGTCGGTTTCTTTTTTTTAAAAATATTAATATCTCTGGCGATATTATACCACCAGGTCAGTGGTGGGCGGCCTCTCCTACGATTTTTTTTCATGTAGATTTTGGACGATTTGCACAGCATGGTTCTTCTTACTGCTTTAAGTTGATCATAACGTGAAGTTCCATCTCATCTGGGTCATCACTAAGGTTCTTTAGGCTTTTCTGATAACCAGCGCTGTGGTTCATCCTGTAGCTTCATCACACATCACATCAGCTCATATACACGTCCCCACCGAGGGGCTCGAGCCTACCCTGAATTAGGGCGATCGGGTCTTAGTCGACCACGCGGGCCCAGTGCGGGTTGGTCAACTTCACACACAACCTTCGAGTTTCTTCGCAGGCGTGTGCAGGTTTCCTTATTTTTGTATGTGTGTCCGCGGATAACTTCGTCGTTTATGAACCGATTTTTATGATTCTTTTTTTGTTGGAAAGGAGATATCCCAACGGTGGCACCATCCCATGGCATCCCAGAGAAGTCGAGGGGAACCTTAGTAGTTTCCTGTTGAAGTCGGTTTTTTTTGTTCAAAATTATTGTAGTGTTCATACCAATTTTTGGTTTGGATAACATACAGTTAAATGGTAACGAGTGGCTGGTTACCTTACACAATATGCATACAATAAGCAAGCAACCATCACAACTAGTTGTGATGACATAATAAGACGTGTGTTGGCAAAGCGATACGAGAGATCTTAAGATGATAATATGTTAATTTTAGAAAATGTATAGGTATTAACAGGCAATCGTAGAAACTAGGTAGGTCTCTAATAATGGAAAACTGAGAAGGAAAAAAAGAAGAATTTGGATGGATTTTCTTTCATTATCAGCATCACTGTTAGTGTAAAGTAACCAAGAATTTTAAAACATCTGCTTGACAGATTATACAGGGACAAGGGACAAATCACAGACGGTCATCTGGCCCCAAACTAGGATTCCCTCCATTAATGGGAACCATCAGACACTGGTAACTTACATATGTACCTACATGTCACCGTAAGATTTTAAATTCCGTTAGATTATAATCTAACGGGATTAATTTCGCGAGATTGTGAATTGTCGGAAGTTTGTGAACTGTAACATATTGTCTTCAATTTCACTAGTGACATTGTAAACTCACTAGTGGCATTAGAAGCGAAGTTAAAACACCAAATAAATGAGATCGCGAGCCCCTACTTAAGTAGTACTTTTAATCCATTGACACACTTGTTTGACGATTCGTCCGTCCGTCAGTCCAAGTCTAAGTCCAATTACAAGTAATAGTACAAGTACTTGTATAAGTACCTTGTACAAGTACAACTCTCGCTTGCACGCTCGGCTCAGGCGTAACGTGACTATGACGTCACACTGGCGCAACGCGACAATGACGTCACACTGGCGTAACGTGAGAATGGCGTCAGAATGGCGTAACGTGATAAAGACGTTTCACTTTTTCGTGAATGCAGCCCGTGTCATCAATTTATAAGACGTTATCACGTTTATTTAATACAATCGGCTGGTTTCTGCGTATATACTCGTATGTATGTATGTGTCAGTTTAATTTACCTGTTTTTTATCTTCAATTGGTACGTTCTTGGCATCACCCAACCTGATAGTAAGTGACGATGATGCCGAAGATAGAAGCGGGCTTACCAATATTCCCTAACCCAATGGAGAAATAGCTAATTAACATTGATTTTTGGCGGCAAGACTTAGATAAGATGATGGTAGCTAGTCAGGCGGGCTTAGGAGTAGCTAGTCAAGCAGGCTAAGGAAATGCCGTACCACCAACCAAACCGAGTATTAAAAGTTGATCCCGCCGGGAATCGAAATCGCGACCTTCTGGTGCGAAGCGAATCGACTAATCATTACGCCACGGAGGCAGTTAACATTTCAGTCTTCATCACAAGAGTGACAAGGCTATACTGGTATTTTACCCCACTACGGTGCAAAGGGAGTGATACTAACTATTAGACAAATTAGTGTCAATCGAATCGGCAAGAGTGCCAACAGTTTCATCAAAATCGTTGAAGTTATTTAAATATTTTTTTTAAGTATTTTTTATGGTGGCAACCCTAAAAATCAAGCAAATTAGAAACAATGATAAGATAAGATAAGATAAGATAACATTTATTCGACAAAAATACACACAGACAAAATAAAAATAACAAAAAGGTACAAATAACACCAAAAAAAAAAAGTAGACAAATATGAGTACGCTACAGTTATGAAAATTCTATGTGCACTTTGCCGAACTGGCCCCGACTCAGCATAATGCTGCAAGCAGGAAGACCTACCTACTGCGCTGTTATTCTGCCGGTGCCGAGAGGAATCATCGCGTGCGTCATCGCAGGGCAAAATATAAAACAAAAAGAAAATAACATAATAAACAGGAAGTTACAGATAATAACAATTGGCAAAAAATATATCAACTTATAAATAAATAAATATTAAGCACTACCTACTTGCTTATTTTAATGAAAAAAAAATAAAAAATAATAATGTTGCCGCTGATCAGTTAGGGGTTTATGATAATAATTGCTTGCCCTTACCAAAATGTGTTGGGAAATAGAGCACCGGGCAGACGTACAGGCACACACACACAAACACATTTTTTTTATTACTGAGACTTGGCTGTCCGTTTGTCTGTCCGTCCGTCTGTCACCAGGCTGTATTTCATAATCCATGATAGCTAGACAGTTGAAATTTTCACATATTATGATGTATTTTTGTTGCCGTTGTAACAACAAATACATCGTGGGCGATTCCGACTCGCACTTAGCCGGTTTTTCTAGACTGTAATCAGTAGTAATATAAAACTTTAGGACGCGCGTTAGCATGTCATTCATTATTATAACAGCTCATATACGTCCCCACCGCGGGGCTCGAGCCTACCCTGAATCAGGGCGACTAGGCCTTAGTCGACCACGCGGGCCCAGTGCGGGTTGGTCGACTTCACGCACAACCTACGAGTTTCTTCGCAGGCGTGTGCAGGTTTCCTCACGATGTTTTCCTTCACCGTTACGTCATTCATAGTAGCGGCAAAGTATACATATTAGACTATACCCTGTTCACGGAGACGAGCTAGTACCGAAGAAATCATCTTTTCTGTAATTGGCCGGAGTAACGACGCTAAGGCTGTGTCCACCGTGCGCTACTTTTTAGTCTGTTCGTGCGACTCGTGCTGTTCAGACGTCTCCACCTCTACCGCGTTGCGATTGATTTATTATTTTGGATTTTGGCATTACTTTGGACTGTTTCTTCTATTACTGTGTGACCTGGCTTGTGTATTGGATTTTGAGTTGATTGCATTATCGAAGACTTGGCGTGTTTATATCGGACTTGTACTTCTCTTTTCTATTCTCAGCGGTAAGTTATAGTTATATTATTTTAAGTTATTTGTTTATATCTATTTTTATGTCGGTTCTTTTATGGCAATATTATTAAGTTTTTTTTTATAATTCGTGTAAAATTAGTTCATTTTTATGAAAATATTTACTTTTATTATAAATAACTAGTTTTTTCGGTATTTCTAGGAATATAATATTATGAATTATGTTAGTATAGGTATTTTTGGAGGTTACCTTAGAGTTTTTGAGAGTTAATGTTTATTTAATTCTAATTTAACAATAAATACATTTTATATAAGTACTGGAAATCCTTGGGGGAGGCCTTTGTCCAGCAGTGGACGATTTGTGGCTGATATGATGATGATGATATAAGTACTTTTAAATGTGGTCCAAAAAATATATTGATTATTCTGCTTGTAGGATATGGCTGATGTTAATGGGACTGCACCTGTTTCTTCAGTAAAGAAGAGACAGCGGCGAGCCTTTTCATCAACAGAAAAGGTCATGATGTGCAATATGTACCACACATTCAAGGAAGCATCACCATCGAATTCGACCAATGAAATATGTAAAACCATTACAGATTCAATGGGGGTGCACTGGGTCTCTATATACAGAGTTGTGAAGGAGCAAAAAGATAACAATGGGGTCGCGAAGTCTCCCAAAAAAACAAAGCCCAGGTTGTCAATTATAAACAAAAATTAAATTAAAAATTTAAAAAAACTCCCCCCCGCAAAAAAGTAAAGCGGACATTTAAAAAGTAAAAAATAATACCCCTCGTTGAGCCATCAAATTCATTTCAGAAATACCTATATATATATTTTAATTATCGAAATCGATGGATGGCACGATAGGGTTTGCTCATTAAAATGGCGCTATAATGTCGCGTCGGGGTACCGCTTTAGTGAATCAGACCCTTCATTTGATTGACTATCTATTATTTACTAGTATTTTCGACCAACTTGCGACGACGATCAACTTTTGTGACAAATCTAGTAACATTGGGTGTTATGAGTCTGGGAGCGTTATGAGTTTGAAAGTTCTCTATTTTAGCTATGTATTTTATTATATTTGGGAAGTTAGCAGCCTCATTCACAAAATACTAGTTATTGCTTTAAACTTAGCGGTACCCCGACGCGACATTATAGCGCCATTTTAATGAGCAAACCCTATCGTGCCATCCATCGAATTCGATAATTAAAATATATATATAGGTATTTCTGAAATGAATTTGATGGCTCAACGAGGGGTATTATTTTTTACTTTTTAAATGTCCGCTTTACTTTTTTGCGGGGGGGGGGGGGGTTTAAATTTTTAATTTAATTTTTATTTCAAAATTTTTAACTTATTTTCAAAATAATTAATGACAAGTACAGTTATATCTAAAAGGATATAGATTTGTCTATAAAACATTCATCAAAATTATGTTCGGTTGTTTTTTTTTTAAACCAAAATGTTTGGAAGTTATGTAAGAGATGCTAAATTATTTAGGCGCGCGTTGAAATATTTTATTATGAAAGGCTGCGTTAATACATCAACGAGCGCCACTTTTTTCCTTCTTAAAAATATTTATGTTTTCTTTAACATTTTTATTGAATACTCGTAAATTATTAGGTAGCTATTGAATATAAAATTTAGTTTTTGTGTGTACGTACATGTAACATAAATTACTGAAAATCAGAACAAGAATCGAATAGAATCAATTCCTAAAATTTTTGGAAATCATTTTTGTTGAGATCGTTTCTATTTTTTTTTATTTAAAGCCATGGGAATTTAACTCTAAAGGCTGATTTACACTTCAGAAAGTAATAAGCACTTAAAATAGAAGAAATTAGAAGCTCGTCCCTGCTTTGGAAGACTCCGAGAACCTAGTACATACCGCAGCTCACCGTATTGCCACCATTGCATTGTATGCAGAATCAAATACTGATCAAAACGAGTCCAAACACGACATATCTGCTATTATTTTTTCAAGGATGTGCTAGTGTTCTGGATATCCTGGCTGCAGCATCAGCTCACCGTGTTGCCACCATTCCATTGTATGCAGAATCAAATACTGAACAAAACGAGTCCAAACACGACATATCTGCTATTATTTTTTTAAGAGTGTGCTAGTGTTCTGGATATCCTGGCTGCAGCATCAGACCAAGAGTTCCATAATCCTGCATAGTTATTAAGCATACATGAGTGTTTCAAGTTTTAGGTCACATGTATGTTTGAAAGTAAAGTAAATACACATTAAGAGTCTAAGAACCCTACCGCAGTTAACAAAAGAGCTGATGACCTTGAAACGGCTGAACCGATTTTGATAAAACGTATCTAAGAACCATCGCCAAAAAACCTGCTTGTAAATAAAAAAAACGCATCCAAATCGGTTCACCCGTTTGAGAGCTACGGTGCCACAGACAGACACACAGACAGACACACAGACACACACACAGACACACACACACACACACATAGCGGTCAAACTTATAACACCCCTCTTTTTTGCGTCGGGGGTTAAAAATTGACGATTTTATTAAATGTGCCATACGAATTATGGTACATAACTTTTTCCTGCGAAAAGAGATACCAACAGTGGATAAAGTTTTGAAGGCGGTAAATGAAGACAACAGTCTGGGAGTGTTCAAAAGAACAACATTTTATAAAATTTTAAGGAAGATTGGTTTTAAATTTAATAAAAGAAGCAGGAACAGTTTTTTGAATGACCGAGATGACATTTTCTTTTGGAGGCGCAATTACCTTCGACAAATTAAAGAAGCGAGGCAAAATAATAGAAAAGTTTATTACATGGATGAAACCTGGGTAAATGAAGGCCATACCACACCCAAGATTTGGGTTGATTCAACTGTAGATAGCGCGCGAAACGCATTTATTAGAGGTTTATCTACGGGCCTAAAAAATCCTTCTGGTACGTTTATCTTTATTATACATACTTAATTATTAGTTCCTATTTTCCTTTGAACGATTAGTCTTTTGTTAAATTTTGGCGAACCGGCTGCTTTGTCGGCAGACTTAAACTCGCAACGACATGCACGTGCGCAGTCTTATTTTTTTGTTATCAGGATCGGTGTATTTTTGTATTATGTACAAAACTAATGATTTGTATATTGTTACAGGAAAGGGCAAGCGACTAATAATAACCCACATTGGAAGTGAAGACGGCTTTGTAAATGGCGGCCTATTGATGTTTCTATCAAAAAAACAAGGAGATTACCATCAAGATATGAACGCCCAGGTGTTCGAAAATTGGTTTTCCAGTATTTTGGACAAATTAGAAGATAATAGTGTTATTGTCATGGATAATGCCTCGTATCACTCTCGGAAAATAAAACAAGTTTCTACAGCCAAGAATAAAAAACAAGAAATTATAGATTGGCTTAAAGAAAAAAACATCCCTTTTCTGGATGATATGTTTAAAAGGGAATTACTAAACATTGTTAAAGGCCACCGGGAGCGATACGAGGCACGTGTAATTGACGAAATGGCAAAGGCTAAAAATAAAACTGTACTTCGCCTTCCCCCGTATCACTGCGAGCTGAATCCAATTGAACTTATTTGGGCTCAAATAAAAGGACACGTCGCTTCCAACAATAAGACATTTAAAATGGCAGAGGTAAAAAATCTGATGATGGAAGGGATAGAAAAAATTGACAGTATGAAATGGAAAAAATGCATACACGTCACAGAAGTTATCGAACCTAAAATGAATGAAATGGATAGGAATATAGATATCATGACGGAAAATTTAATTATAAATGTAGGAAGCGACAGTAGCAGCAGTGATACATCGTGGGATAGCGAATAAAGATAGTAATATATATTTTTTAGTAATATACTATTTTATTAAACATTTTGTATAAAGTTAAATAATTTTAAATAAAAATTGTTATTTTCCCAAATCTTTCTTTTTTCCTTTAAATGTATAAGTATAATCCTTTAATTTAAGTATATCAAATAGGTATCGAAATTTGTAGCAGTAAAAACCAAAACATTTCTACAAAATTAAAGTTCAGTAAAAATTTTAAAGAAGCGCATGTGAACGCGTCTTTAGTTTTTAAGCAAAAGTTGACGCCCCCTTTCTCGTGTGACGCAGTTTTCCGTCCTTGTCTTTTGTAAGCGATTGTGTGATAGAGAAAGCGCTCCACTAGCTCGTTTCCGTGAATAGAGTATAACATACAGTATGGACACTCTCTGCCGCTCTCTAGATTCACCCCCTCACCTCCTCGTCACCCAGATTGATACAGATTGGTTACAGTTTGGTAGCCGAACGTATAGGATTTTGCTGCCATTTTGTTTGTCCTGACATTCCTTTTTTGAAATGTCATTTCTGGCCCGTTGTATGAAGTGTCCAGGGTGTGGTAGCGGCACAGATGAGATTTGGTAGCTGTCGGTCGTTCAAAATTTTGTTTCACTACAAATTTCTTAGAGCGTCTATGCACCAACAAAGAGCAGGGAAATATAACTAAAGACCAGCCGGTATCATTCATTATGCAACAGAGTGCGCCACTATAGCGTGCGCTAACAAATAAAGAAACAATTTCTTCAGGTAGGCAAATAAATCTAGATAATGTTATTCAAACAGTTTTTAAAGGCTATGTTAATCCCAACAAAGGGAGCTAAGTTCGATACAAAAAAAATACTGAGATCTAAATAGGTAAAAACCAAGTTCTATAGTGGTCTCTTAAATTGTAGCTACGACCCTTCAAATTGAACTATGTATCTTAGACTTTTCCAAATATAAGATAATGTACAACGCTTTTCAGTTGTTTAAAAGAAATTTTGTTATGTTCTGTGCTACTAATGGTGTAACTTGGAAAACAGATTTTGAGTTACGGGTGGCTTGAAAGTTGCCCGAAATGGTTCGTGTAATATATGGGGTGACTTTTAATTAGTTCTTGATAGCAAAGGACATAAATGTGCTCTGATTACAAACAACTTTCCCAAAGATACTATATTATCTTAAATGTAAAAAAAAAATTTGGTCCTTGATACATTTTTGCCAATTTGATAAAGTCAAGTATTGAGGATTAAAAATTATTTTTCTGATTTGACATATAGTTTCTTTGGGAAAGTTGTTTGTAATCACGAGTACATTCATATCCTTTGTCGTCAAGCACTAATTTAAAGTCACCCTGTATATAACCCACAGCCGCACAGCCGTTGTCGCCCTTTTCTTTTCGAACTTGGCTGACACTCTGCGGTGTGTCTAGTTTTAGTAGCTATTCATTTAGTTTGTTTGAAGTTCAAGGTTGGCGTATGTAAAAATGGCTAAATTTTAGTAACCTATGGTATAGACGTTTTCAACCGACTTCCAAAAAGCAGGGGTTCTCAATTCTACTGTATGTTTTTTCGTGAGATAGTTACGCGATATCTTCGTAGATTGCAAACCGATTTTTATGATTATTTTTTTATTCGATAGGGTATGCTCCAGGGTTAGTTCCATATAAATTTAATCAAAATCGGTGTAGTACTTTTTTGGAAAATTAACAGAAACCAAAAATAATCATGCAAAATTGTACTAAGTTGTTGCGATGGAGGTCGGTTTATAACGTGTTTAAAGCGTTTCCAATTATTCTAACAACAAATAGTATAATTAAAAGCCCAACTAGATACAGTTAACTATGAGAGTTTCACGTAGAATTTTAATTGTAAAACACAAAAGAACGGAAACACTTGCGCGCGCGCCTAATTTGTGACGATGTCGTCATAATCCCGCTGCAGATGGCCTATTGTGTGCCTGCTATATGCCTGCCCATGCCATATAGTTCTCATGAAAGATGGCTCTCTGTTCTATTCTACATAAATTGAAATGGGTAGGTATGTTTGATTGTCTTAGTCGTCTTAGGATCTTAGACTAAGACACACCCCGGACTCTGCATACAAATAGTCGTGAAATGACATTTCTAAAAACAAATGACGGAGCAAACAAAATCACGGCGAAATCCCATACGTTCGACAACCAAACTGCAACCAATCTGTATCAATCTTGGTGACGAGGGGGTGAGGTGGGAATCTAGAGAGCGGCAGGGAGTGTCTATACTGTATGTTAGTTCTAATATATTATACTTTGACTTTGAGAGCTCATTGGTTTACAATTTACATTGTGCGTTCGGCGTAGAGTTCGGCACACGTTAGTTAGCTGTAGCATATTAAGCCTGAGCGTATAGTGCCGATATCCTTTGATAATGGGAATAAATTGAAAAGTTATCTTCAGAAAAAATAAAATAAATTTCGCGCTCGCTGCTCTTGTTTTTTTTTATAAGTACTGCTATTTTTACTTTCACATAGTCGTAAGCCCTATCGTAATAATTTTTTTTTATTATAAGTACTTATGATAAAAGCTATTATCCCAGATGAAGTCTATGATTTCAGGCGGTAAACGCTTGTTTTCATACTTTTCCGTTGTCGGGTTTTGGTTTTTTTAACTTTTATTTTTATAGTTGTATTTTTACAAAAAAAATGGCTACAAACTAAGAATTATGACGAAACTGAAAAATTATTTGACCACTCATAGTAGGTACACACACAAACACACTTACACACACACACACACACTCACACTCACACTCACACACACACACACACACACACACACACACACACACACACACACACACACAACACAACACACGCATATACTCGCACCTAATTTTATTCTAAATAGTTTTAATTTTTTTTATTACCTATTATTATTTTTTGTAAGTTTTGTTTTTACTGTTTTTTGTTTTTGTTTTTATTGATTTGTATAATCTATAGTATGTATAAAGGTATAGTTTCTATAGTATGTAAAGATAAGGAAGAGCGGTGCCTCCTGACACAGGCTTTTTTTTAGCTTAAAAGGAGGCTCCAGCCATAGTCGTGTATAGCATTACCTATATGGAGAAAATAAACATTTTTATTTTATTTTTTATTATTATTACAAGCTCTTACGGTGAAGGAAAAACATCGCGAGGAAACCTGCACACGGCTGCGGAGAAACTTGCAGGTTGTGTGTGAAGTCGACCAACCCGCACTGGGCCCGCGTGGTCGACGAAGGCCCGATCGCCCTAATTCAGGGTAGACTCGAGCCCCTCGGTGGGGACGTATATGAGCTGATATGACGACTTATCTATCATTATGCCTTGCGACCACGGCTATTATCCCAGATGAAGGGGGAAAATAAAGGCTATGATTTCAGGCGGTAAACGCTTGTTTTCATACTTTTCCTTAGTCGGGTTTTAGTTTTTTCAACTATTATTTTTATAGTTGTATTTTTACAAGCACTTCAAGACGAACTTATTTATCTTTTTTTTAAAGAACCCCGTACCAAAAGTATGGAAAATGTGGTTTCAGTTAAATATTCTGAGATTTTGATATAATATAGATTTTAACGTCCTGATCAAAAGTATCTATGGGGACTACCACTGTTGCCGAGTCCCTTTCAGAGTTACGGTTAAAATTATTTTCCGCATCAGTTTCCTAGGCTCGACATGGCGTATTTGAAGCGCTTGACTATTGGTATGTACCAAATTAATTTAAGCCCTTGCTTACATACAGGACAAAATGGATATGGATAATTACGATGTATTTGAGTTTGATGAACTAAATGAGCACGGCCTGATACGTATGAGAATACGCTCGCATTTTGGAAATGCAGATTATGGATAGCGTTCCAAAACGAAATTCCGGAAGAAGAGCCTATCTTGGCCTATTATTGTAAATGCAAAACCGGGGTCAGAACTATTGGTTGTTGTGCTCATGTTGACAGTGTCGTATGGTACCTTGGTTATGCTCGGCATCAAGAAAACGTGAAATACCCAAGTACTGCATTATTAAACCACATACTTGACTGTGCGAAAAGAAATGAACCCTTAATAAACCGAGTTTAAAAGTGTACGAAGTAAGTGTGTAGTGATTAAATGTGTATCTATGAAAATATGTAAATATATGCAGTTAAGATTTAACGAGTAACAGTATTTTTCTTTCAATTATCCGTTATTTATAGTTTGTTTTGTCTGGTACAGTCTACTGTAAAATATGGGTGCATTAAAATGCACAAAAATATGTTCCAATGATCTGTGTGTCGTTGTAATAAGAACTTCGTAAAATATTTATGAAACTATTTATTTTGCACTAGAAACAGACGCTGGAGGTGACATATTACTGGTATTACTGTCACTGTGACAAGGTGCGAATTGGTACTAGAGTCAAATGTGTTGAGGGTACAAAATCAGTTGTAACTATGAAAGGGACTCGGCAACAGTGGTAGCCCCCATAGAGACTTGTTCAGAACGTTAAAATCTATGTTACATCAAAATTTTAGAATATTTAACTGAAACAACATTTTCCATACTTTTGGTACGGGCACAGATTACTAATTAGTGGTACGGGGTTCTTTATTCCTTTTTTGTCCGTGTCCAATCTTGCAACCGATTTTAGAACGAGTTTCAGGGGTCTGATTGAACTGGTGCGAAGACGTATTCCCGGTGATTAGCATTTGGAAGTTAATCTGATAATGAACTTTGGAGGTGGAATTAAGGTATCAGAATCGTATATTGCTTTTAATTAACTTCTTCTGTGCTTGCCTTTCTTGAATTTCGAAACATGCATGGGACATTTATAGGGTCCCAATAAAGCGCGACCCGACTATGCTCGATCCGTTAATGTACAGCTTGATAATGACCGGCCGATAACGGTGACATGGACTTTAAGCGTAATTATTACAAATTGTTTTGATTATCGCACTTGGCTTCGCTCGTGTGAACATAGTGTCTATGACTGTCTTCGAGGGTGCGCAGTGCGCGAGCATGGAAAAAAGCAGCCTATATGTTAATCCAGGTCCTAATCTGCCTTACCTACCAAATTTCATCCAGATCCGTTTATTTGTTGTGGCGTGAAAGAGTAGCAAACATACATATACATACAAACTTTCGCGTTTATAATATTATTAGTAAGGATGTTATCGGCAAAGATTCTGGTTCAAAATTAAGTAGTTACCTACCTACTATTTCTATATGTTTACATAGATCCTACAATTTTTAGTATAGTTATATTATTCTTTGGGTACAATCATTGGTTCTATATAGGGTAGGTTATATATAACATGTTCATTTGGATGCATACAACCAACAAGTGACAATACTTATCTTCTAGACATACTTAGATGAATAGAGAGAGAGAGAGATACACTTATGTGAGTAGGTATATAAACATAGTCTTTGTCGAATGTCTTTGTTCTGAGCAGAATCTGTGCCAAACAAATCAATGTCATTGGGTCGGTACACTTGAACGACAACAACTTAACAGTAATATAATTTTCGAAAAAACTAAAAGCTTTTAGGTAGGTTTTGAAAAGAGATTTTATGCTCAAAAGTCGAACGCTCAAATGAATGTAAATACAAGTCTCCAAATTCCAAAAAGGCTGTATTTCCTACGATTCTATTGAATATAAAAGACGATTCTGGGACCATATATTTCGCCTCCAAATCTCATCATCAGATCAACTTCAAAATACCTACCAAAGGATCTATTGTCACCGGGAACACGGCTTCATTCCAAATTTCAGATCAATCGGACCCCTGGAAGTCGCTTTAAAATCGATCGATCGTAAGATTTGAACTAAACAAACATACATTATACATACATACATAAAAACATTGCAAGTTAAAAGCTTTTAATTTTAAAAAGTAATTATTTGTTTCTAAATTTTACATTGTGTTTTTTTTTTTATATTTTTATATTTTTGGGTACAATAAAGAGTATTTATCTTATCTTACCTTATCTTATGTGCAATAGAGTGTGTTACTATTATTGTTGTGTAACATCTTTCCCACTCTCTCCTGCAATTCGTGGGAGTGATTTCATGAAATAGGACGGAAGAAAAGGAAATATAATTATAAAAATAGGATCATAATAACGAATTTATATATATTTTACTAGCTGTTTCCCGCGGCTTCGCCCGTTCAGATCTCAGTGAAAAAATTTCTATACCTATTCTCAGACCTATCGAATATACAAAGAAAATTTCATGGAAGTCCGTCCATCCGTTTCGGATGAATATGGCAACTAACACTGTGACACGAGAATTTTGTATTTATAGATTTATTTCTGCACCTGTATTGTCCCGAATAGTACCATAGACTTTTAATTGGTTTTAAACTAGTAAAGAACTATTTGTGCACTTTTAAAAAAAAATTAGACCCAGTAGTTTTGGAGATAAGGGGAATGGAAATTTTTCGCCTATTTTCATACATAACTTCAAGCGCAGTGGTACATACCTACTGGCACCTTGATTAAAACTCAGACTAGGCGTAAGTTATGTAGTAGTGCCTAATGACTTTGAAGAAATTATTTTCAAATGTTAATTAATAGCCAGTGAATGATTATATCACCGTAAGAGCGAGATAGTGTACTGTCGAAAGATTGTGAACTGTAACATATTGTTTACAATTTCACTAGTGACATTAAAATAACACTAAGCGAAGTGAAAATCACTAAATAAATGAGCTCGCGAAGCGAGCGATGATGTTAGGTTCGGTCAGGTTTGACTGATTTAACAGTCAAAGAGCCTCGCGAAGGTAGGGTAGCTGAATAGCAGAAATAGCCACTGGGTAGCAGAATGCTTCGCAGCAGAAAAAATCATCTGTTTTATTCGGAGGTACAAGAATAGGCTGTAAAGTTCAAGTTCAAGTCATTTATTGTGCAGGAATTTAAGTATATACAGATCGAACATATTTTATAGTATTATAGTACAGTTAAATTCTACCTGAATCAGGTGTACACAATAAGTATAAATACATTAAGCAATCACAATGTCATACAGTATCATTATCAATATGTAAATAGACTAAAAAAACACAATTAACATACAAAAAGAAAACCTTACTAAATAAATAATGTAAATCATATTATATTAAAAATGTAATAATCATATTTCTTTATCACTTAAAAACTCATCAAACGAATAGTAACATTTGCTTAATAGCCAGTCTTTAATTTTCAGCTTGAATTTGTATGTAGACATTTTTTTCAACCTACCAGGAAGGTTATTATATATTTGGATAGCCATGCAATAAGATCCATTCTTGTAGACGTTTACCCTGACTTTTGGTAGACAAAGTCTATCCTTGTGTCTAAAGTTGTGATCGAGATTCATAATTTACCGATAAATCGTTACTAGTGAGATTGTAATATCGCGGTTTTCACAATATCCCGGTGGCAATTAAGAACGTCAAAAGAAGATTGTCCATTTTTTAATGGAGATCCGTTGCGGAACCTTTTTTGATGATTCTTTTTTCTTAGAAAGGAGATATCCCAAGAGTGGTGCCATGATAAGGAAACCAGGATCTGATGATGGCATCCCAGAGTAATCGAGGGGAACCTTAGTTTCCTGTTTGAAGTTGGGTTTATTTTTGTTTAAAAATTATTTATGTACTTCTTCTTACTGAGTAGGTTAAGATATTGATATTGAACACCCAGACACAGAGCAAACAAACCTGTTCGTCACTTGAATATTTGCCCTGTGTGGGATTTAAACCCACGACCCTCTTCCTAGCAGGCAGGAACGCTGCCACTGAACTAATGGGTCGGTCAAAGAAACTAGGGAGAATCAAAACCAAATTTTCTCTTTGAACAAGGCATTTTCGGTATAGTTCAGACTATGCTTATTTATAACACGACAGTCACGCGATTTATTTATTATCCAGCGGCATTCCCACGGTACGAGACAACGAGACTAGGTACTTCACCAGTTTTCGAGAAATCGTGACTGTTTTTTTGTAACAGGAGAATTCTCTTAGACTAATTTTTGAAAAATTGCGAGTTCAACTCGCGTAGAGAGAGCTCTGTGCGTTGATTGAGAGATTGCCTATGTTACTTTAAATACCATAGAATTTTTATAGGTTTTTCTGTATACTTAGGTAAAGAACTGTTTCCTGTATTTTTTTCAAAATTTTAGGCCTTGTAGTTTTGGAGATAAGGGGGGACATAACTTCAAAACTATTTGTCTTAAAATTACTTGTAACACTCGGTTTGGTTGGTAGTGGGGAATTTCCTAAGCCCATCTGGCTAGCTACCACCATCTTATCTAAGTCTTGTCGCTAAACATCAGTGTTAACAACATTGATGTGTTCCGTCTTGAAGATAAGATAGCCGGTTCTCCATTGCGTTGGGGAATCTTGGTAAGCCCGTTTCCATCTTCGGCATCATCGTCACTTACTACCAGGTGAGATAATGTCAAAGGCTTTCCAATTATGAATTAAAAAAAGTGCACGAAAATTTTTGCGAGAGTTTCGCGTTACAGACACTTCTGAGCTACAGACGCGTAGGTTTGACCGAAGCGTACTAATAATACAGGGTGACTGGTTAGTCGACGGACGAATTTAAGGAGGTGAATCAGAAGACGAAACTGAGCAACTTTTCTCAAGAAACCAATGGTCAAATCTCATAAAAAAAATTGACTTTTCATACAAATTGGTCAGTTCAAAAACCAACTTTGTACGAAATGTCAAATATTTTTTTTGAGATTTGACCATTGGTGCCTTGGGAAAAATTGTTCAGTTTCGTCTTCTGATTCACCTCCTAAAATGCGTTCGACGTCTAACCAGTCACCCTGTATATACTTTGCCGAAGCTTCAGTTAGTGGTGTTACACCAATTTTGTTACATCCTAAATACCGCACCGTCTCGTCTTTACGTTTGGCATTGTTTATTTTAGTTCGTTTAATACGGAAAAAAAGATTGGTATTCCTAAAAACTATTCCTAAATATCAACTTCTACTATCCGACGCTCTTACGGTGAAGGATAACATCGGGAGGAAACCTGCACACGCCTGCGAAGAAACTCGAAGTTTGTGTGTGAAGTCGACCAATCCACACTGGGCCCGCGTCGTCGACTAAGGCCCTATCGCCCTAATTCAGGGTAGGCTCGAGCCCCTCGATAGGGACGTATATGAGCTGATATGATGATTCCTAAAAACATGGTAAAAAAGTATCATCATTTCAGCTCATATACGTCCCCACCGAGGGACTCGAGCCTACCCTGAATTTAGGGCGATAAAAAAGTATATTATAGTGGAACTTCTTGCCTGTGCGTCTGTGTTTCCTGCATGACTGCTACAATTTGGGGATCTTCAAGGCGAGAGTGAATAGGCATTATTTGAGTTTGCGTGTACCATCCTCGACTACACCGTCACTTACCATCAGGTGAGATATAAATAAACGCACTCAAATTTTTAATAAAAAAAACGTGTGGCACTCGGGGTCTGCCGCAGTAAAGCTATTGCATAGCATTTTTTATCAACTTATACAATTATAATTATTTTTTTATTTTTTATTTATGCAGTATTCATTCACTATTTTTTGAAGTTTTACTGTTTTCGTGTGCTCCTTTTGATTAAAGGACCATATAGTCCTTGGGGCGCGGGATGTCTATGTACTAAATTAACACTAAGAAAGTTACACCAGTACCGCAAATCGCTAATAATGGCACTGTACGTTTTTTTAGAACGCGGTAACGTTACGTCACGCTCGGCCGAGCTACATAGGCGGAGTGTGGGGTGTTAGGTTTTTTTCGTTACGGAATTTCTTGATTCGGTCGACGCGCTCAAAGCCCGCGATAAAAGCTTAAAAAAATAATTCTTAAGTGTGTGCCTGATTAACATAAGATTTCTGTTTGCCCCCAGGGTCACTCTGAATCGAAGGGTGCGAAGAAACGGGACAAAAGCGTCAGTGGGGCGAATGGGAACAAGCCGAGTCGGGGGGTGGCCACCTCCTTCGGGTTCAGGCGCCGCCCGGCCAGCAGCTCCCGAGCTGACGACAACGCGAGACGCAAGCAGAAGGCACGCGACAACAATGGCAACGGAGGTATGACCACTCAAAATATACAAAATAAAGAAATAATTAATAATAAAAAAATTAATATTGTACCTGGTTGACATGTACTAGTTTTTTTATATATTTTTTTATTTACATTAAGCAACTTTCCAGACTCCGTTCTTTAAAAAAATCATAGATGGCGCAGTCTAGTGTACTTAGCAAACAGAGTTCAGCAAACTAAAGTTTTTACTTAGTCAAAGATGACCTTTCATTCCCCATATGATGTATTATGTGGGTCTTTTTTAATGAGAACAGTAGGCACAGGTGAGAACAACGCGACGTTCCGCCCTCAAGTGATGCTCAAGTGCTAGTGGTCATAATGGACTGCTAGCGGTGTGCTTCAGTGGTAGTCCGTGGTATTCCTCTCGTTGCCCCCGAAGGGGGTGATGGGGAGACTTCCCCGAGGCGTAGCCTCCTTGACGTGGTTGCTTCCGCCGCCCATTACGATGAGCGGGTCCTTGGGCTGGGCACAGGGCCCTTGGCAGCCTTTCCAGCCCCGGCTGAGGCGAGCAACTGCTGGATCACTCCCAGAGCTTGCAGGAGGTCGCTCTGGGAGGTCACGGCGGTGGTGTTGGCGGCATTGGGGGCGGCGGAAGCGGGGGCTATTCTCCCTTGCCTCTTCTTCCTCCGTCGGGTTTGTCGAATTTTAGGGCGGCAGTGATCTCGGCGGGCTCGGTGGTGGAGGGGAGGCCACGGATGGCCACCTTGAGGGGCCTCTCGGCCGGCAGCGAGTACGAGAACCATTTGACCTCCGGCAGCGAAGACAGCATATATATTGCATCAGTGTAGGCATAAATCGTTTTTGCACACATCCAAAAAAAATTAGGACGTATTTTATTAGTCTTTTTTTTTAATTCACAATTGGTAAACCCTTCGCATCATCTCACCTGGTGGTAAGTGGCGATGATGCCGAAGATAGAAGCGGGCTTACCGAGATTCCCCAACGCAATGGAGAACTGGCTTTCTTATCTTTAAGCGGAAGTTGTTAACACTGATGTTTTGCGGCCAGACTTAGATAAGATGGTGGTAGCTAGCCAGGCGGGCTAAGAAAATGCCCTACCACCAACCAAACCGAGTCTTGCATGTTGACCCCACCGGGAATCGAACCCTCGATCTCCTAGTGTAAAGCGAATGTACTAACCATTACGCCTAGGAGGCAATTAGACCCATATAATACATATGGGGAATAAAAGGTCATCTTTGACTAAGTAAAAACGTTGGTTTGTTGAACTCTCTTTGCTAAGTACACTAGACAGCGCCATCTATTATTTTTTCAAGGAACGGAGCCTGGAAAGTTCCTCATTGGTAAACCCTTGGTATCATCTCACCTGATGGTAAGTGACGATGATGCCAAAGATGGAAGCGGACTTACCAAGATTCCCCAATGCAATGGAGAACTGACTATCTTATCTTCAAGCCGGAACATATCAATGTTGTTAACACTGATGTTTGGCGGCAAGACTTAGATAAGATGGTGGTAGCTAGCCAGGCGGGCTTAGAAAATCCCCTACCACCAACCAAACCGAGTCTTACAAGTTGACCCCGCCGGGAATCAAACCCGCGACCTCCTGGTGTGCAGCGAATGGACTATCCATTACGCTACGGAGGCGGTTGCATGTGTAAATTGTTATGTAAAATAAAAATCGGTCTATCTGTCCTACGAGCTATGTGCCCTGCCCACTGCCCCAAAGGCATCAAAAACGAAAAAAAATTATAAACGAAGATTGTCGATACTTTTGATTGTAGTTTCTTATCATCAGGTGAGATGATGCCAAGGGCTTACCAATTGTAAATAAAAAATATATAAAAAAAACACATATTGATATATATCTACACTAATTCCACATAAAAGAAATAAAACTGCGTTTATAATTTGTCAGCGACTGGTTTCTAACACCATCTGAAATAATGTACGAATGTTTATATTGTTTGTCGAATAAAAATCGGTCTACTGATAGTCTATTGTCTAAATCAGGGGTTCCTAAACTTTTTAATTAACGGAACACCCATCAAATACCTTTCATTTTAGGGAACCCCATATCAAATGATTTAAATAACAACTAAAACTTTTGTTAGAAATATTTTAAAAGTGAAACACTTTATTCTTTGATTTAACTTTCAATGTGAAGAATGAACTTGTTTTACTTTTTTATCAATAATTGCTTTATAGTTCACTATTATGTCCCAGAACCCTGGTGACTTTTCTACGGAACCCCTAGGTTCCGCGGAACCCACTTTGGTAATCGCTGGTCTAAATATTTTAATAATTTAATTCATCAATTTTCAATAAAGTTGCTCGAAAAGTTGAACTTTGTATGCCTGTTTATCATCAGGTGAGTGAGAATGTGAAGGGCTTATCAATTGTAAATAAAAAATAGTAGATTGTACAAGAGCACAAAACGAGTCATTTTACCCGGGACATTCATATAGCCACCTTAGCCGATACGACGAGACTAAGGCAATAAAGCCTTACAGCCACATACACAATACACCTCTATTTAAAAGATATGTTTTATTAAAAGGCCAATTATAGGCCCGACCACCTGCGACCATTTCATACCTACACTACAATTACGAGGGTGGCATACTTAAATGCCCTCAGTGCGCGAGGAGTTTCGCTGCGAAGATTGGCTACATAAACCATCTTTGAGCGCACGCGCGGCAAACCGACTAGGAGTCGAAGTGGTCGCCATGACCGAAATCGGTCGGATAGGTCATCATCATCATCATCATTGTCTAAATATTTCAATAATTCAATTCATCAATTTTCAATACAGTTGCTCGAAAAGTGGTACTTTGTATGCCAGTTTACCATCAGATCGGAAAGTCAGGGGCTTACTTATTGTGAATATAAAATAGTAGATACAAGAGCATAAAACAAGCCATTTTACCCGAGAAACTTATATAGCCACCCGAGCCGGTACGGCGAGACTAAGGCAAATAGCTTTACAGCCACATACACAATACACTTCCTTAATAGATATGTTTATGATATTCAGTTTATATCTTATTTTAATAACGACATATTATTTTTTCCCTTTTTTTAATCCACAATTGTTAAGCCCTGGGCATCATCTCACCTGATGTAAGTGACGATGATGCCAAAGACGGAAGTGGGCTTACCAATATTCCCCAACGCAATGGAGATCTGGCTATCTTATCTTCAAGCTGGAACACATTAATGATGTTAACATTGATATTTGGCGGCAAGACTTAGATAAGATGGTGGTAGCTAGCTAAGCGGGCTATGAATATACCACCAACCAAACCGAGTCTTACAAAGTTGACCCCGCCGGGAATCGAACCCGCATCCTCCTGGTGTAAAGCGAAAGGACTAACGAATGCAATGGAGGCGGTTTAATTAAATAAATAAATAAATGTTCTGGGACAAATCACACATGGTCATCTGGCCCCAAAGTAGGATTCCCTGTGTCATGGGAACCAGAGACTGATATACATACTTATATACGTTTAAATACATACATATATAGTTATTAAACACCCAGACACAGAGCAAACAAATCTGCTCATCACACAAATGCTTGCCCTGGGTGGGATCGAACCCACAACCCTCGGATCAGTGGTCAAGGGCACTAACCACTGAGCCAGCGAGTCAGTCAAAAACTATCGTCAGTAAACTATCTAAATACAAATTTAAGGTTAAAACAGGCGTGCATTTACGTAAAAATAAAACGCAAATATAAGGATTTGACCATAGTCAAACGTCTCAAGTCGAAAATTTAAAAAAAGTTCTCTATTAAGTTGGGGAATCTTGATAAGCTCGCTTATATCTTCGGCACTATCGTCACTTACCATCAGCATACAGAGATGATGCCAAGGACAAAGTCCAAACAAAGTCCAAAGGATTGTGGATTTTTAAAAAAATATTTTCGATGTTGTTCTCGTAGGATTTTAATAGAAAATAAAAAAATATTAAGCCAATTTTTAAGAAAATTGTTTTAAACCGTTTATTCGTAACCAATTTTTTAATAAAATAATGCATAGTTATTGTTACTTTTTTTATAACTCTACAGAACTAAATCTTTTTACCCATCAAAGATAAATTATTATAAAGAAATTGTGTAACTTCTGAAATAAATTACCTAAAAAGGCCATTAATTTTACATTAAAATCACGCGATTTGTAGATCTACGTATATTTACACATGACTTTATGAATATTAAAAAAATATATTGTCTTATGACACATCCAAAATTTTTTTACAAAGTCGGTCAAATGTTATTAAAGTAACTAAAAAATATTCTTGAAAGTAGCGCACATGGCTAGAGATTTACTCCCCCTACAAAATATTTTTCGCGGCTCGCGTCATCTAGTACCCTTAGGTTATAAAATAATACTTATTACCTTCCTTTAAGTAGTCGACTAAGGCCCGATCGCCCTAATTCAGGTTAGGCTTTAAAGTGATAATTTTTGTTAGACACAAGTGACCTCCCCCCCGCCCCCCTACCAGTTAAACTGCTGTTTAAAGACATCTGAAAAAAATTGAAAATAGTAGGGCATATAATAACATATAAACTATCACAGCTAAGTAGACATTCTTAGTTTAGGAGTAATGTTGGATTAAAAAGTTCATAGGTTGCTCATACAAAATTTTCTATTACCGACTGTAAATATATATTTTTTTTTAATTATTGGTAAGCCCTTGGCTTCAACTCATCTGATGGTAAGTGTCGATGATGCCGAAGATGGAAGTGGGCTTACCAAGATTCCCCAACGCAATGGAGAACTGGCTATCTTATCTTCAAGCCGGAACACATCAATGTTACTAACACTGATGTTTGGCGGCAAGATTTAGATGGTATAAGTTATAAGATGGTGGTAGCTAGCCAGGCGAGCTTAGAAAATGCCCTAACACCAACCAAACCGAGTCTTTCAAGTTGACCTCACCGGGAATCGAACCCTAGTTTGCGCGAGTCCAACTCGCACTTGGCCGGTTTTTTTTTAAATTTAATATTGTTTTTGTTAAATTGTAGTTAAAGCAAAAATAAAATGTGTAAATTTTAACTGTCTGCCTATTACGTTTCATGAAATAATACATAAACCCATCATAAACATTTTTTATTCCATATGTTTATAGGTGTCACAGATTTATTCATCCCAAATTTCAGCTTTACCTATAGCTGTAATAAACGGCTGTGACATCCCGACAGACAGGATATACTGGCTACGATGTTCTGAATTCGGGCTGTTTCAAGCTCCCATCGCTCCTCATCCTGCATGTTCCGCCCTACACTCCTATCCACTTCTGGTTTCTACTTTCTTGGGTCCCCGCGCCCTTGCTTCAGTAATGCTGGCTGGGGGGGGGGGGGGGGCAGGATTCCCAGTTTGACTGCAGAACTGTAAAAAGGTGAATCAGCTGTTTGTTTTACAGGTTCGACAGAGGACCTGCGTGGCGAGGAGGTGCTTTCGGGGCGGTCGACGCCACTCGCGCGGCCTCGGAAGGACGCAGTGGGGCAGCCTTTGCGAACTAACAGGTTTGTACCAAGATTATCAATAGGGATGACGAATGCTAGTCATCTGAGTTACTTTTTATCATTTGTCAAAAACGACATTTTGTTCTAAAAATGTTTGTTATACCTAGGCGTGACGTCATAGTTTAGCAGCGTCATACATGTACTCTTTTTGTGATTTTGGTGAATTAAAAATCGAAGACTTGATGGAAAACAAAACGCGTAAGGTTTTCCGAAGTTTCAGTAGGAGGGCAATTTAGTGATCAAGAGTTCATAATTTATTTCTGATGTTGTCGTCATCCCTATTATTATACAAATTAGGTCTTTACCCTTTCTCGGGTATTGGTAAAATGTTTGCCAGAGATGCTGTGTCAACATTAATCTGTATTGACTTAGAGTAAGGTTCAGTTTGCTCTGATTCGTTGTAGCCGCATTTCTCGTGAAAGATTTATGGTAGGATCAAATCCAAGTTCGAAACAAAATCAAAGTGCCTGGCTTGTTTCACAAACATTTTTATTAACTTCCATAGAAATTTGCACTATTCGAATAGGTAAATTTGTGAAAAAAATAATTTAAATAATTAATTAAGTAAGTAAGTATACTCTAATTTTATGGTATGGTTTTAAAACTGACTCTATTTTTCGATAGTTCGACTAAAATAATAATAATAAATTAATTAATTAATTTCATTACCAGAAACAAAGTAATACCACACGCTGGACAATTCATAAAACGGGCCAGAAATGTCATTTCAAAAAAGGAATGAAGGAACAAACAAAATGGCAGCGAAATCCTATACGTTCGACAACCAAACTGTAACCAATCTGTATCAATCTGGGTGACGAGGGGGCCTCACCAAAAAGTTAAACAAATACAAATAAGATGTAATAAAAAACAATGATTCCTGTCAAAAGGGTGCCTCAAATCCCATACAAATGTTCAAGAATTATTTTTTTTAATTCCATGATTTATGATGGTTTCGCATTAACAGAAATCTATGACCCTCTACCATCATCGACTAACTTTGATTCACAAGCTCATCCAAAAATTCTAACTTGATTTTTTTCTCACAAAATTGTTGGATAAAACAAAAATTGTTTTTTGTTGCAATTCATTTGTATTTTTTTATTTATTTTTATTTTAATGGAAAGATGATAAAATAAGGAAGTATTAATCGTATTTTGCAAGTCAACTATATTTTAGTTTTTTTTTTTGGAAAATCACAAAACATTTAAACAAATGCGTTTTACATACATAATTGAAAAATTTAATGGGCTTTAACTCGAAAACCGTTGATTTCCGACCCCCAGTTAATATGATTTTTTTTGTTCTAAATTAGATGTAGTTGATTCCCTTAAAAGGATTTGCATTACTTACCAGTCACCCTGTATATATTTTGGTAATACGATAATACAGTAAGTAGTGACCCCACACTAGGCTAGGCCTGTATCGTGGGGGACGAAACCAAAAGCTTTACCAGGCTACAAACATGACATACAAAGAGAGTACTAAGAGAGGTAATTAATTTTATTAGTTAATGCGAAGGAACTTTTAAAAGGACAAATATATATATACACCCATAGAGTTGAAATAATTTGCCTGCCTCTCGAAAGAGTACTTTGTTAGCTACACGGCTTCTTGCCATCATAATTGTTACAGGCGCATTTTTCTCTGACTAAAAATTCATAGGCTACTTTTTGTCTTACTGAAAAAGGACTTTTTTTACCCGACTGCGCGACGCAAAGGAGAGTATTGTGTTTATGTGAATTGCCCGATATAGTTCCCGAGGGTTCTGTAATAAACTCCAGTCTACGCTCGCGAATCGCTAACGGCTCGATCACCACTCACCCTCAAAGAGTCACAAAAAATACAAGTGTGCTTTAGACCACACGACTGAAGTAAAACTTCTTTAGCTCCATCTATATGTATGAAAGTAAATACTTTGTCTTCAGAAAATAATCAAATCTTTTTGTCTTATGGAAGTATAGACAGTTTATGAAAAGAATTTTATTATCCTCTGAAAATGATCAAATCTTTTTTTTCTTTTGATTGTTTTGACATCCGATATACCGATTTTGTTGGTAAACAAAAATAAGTAGTATCTCTCTTTCTATCATCACTTAAATTATTTCCCTCTCAACCTCCGTTCGCCTCGCCTGAACACACCTTCGTAACGCTCTCGTCACGCATCCACCAGCTTACTTCCCAAGTCAAGCGTGCGTAAAGAAGTTTTACTTCAAAAACGATGCCTCGGGCAAAAGCTAGTGTTAAATCACGTTAAAATAATGTCCATCTGTAAATTCACTACTCGCTACTGACTTTAAGTTTGTGTCATCCATAGGTTCGGTTTCAGGCAGCCGCACAGCAAGTCGGCGAGGGTCGCTGACGTGCCCCCCACCGCTGAGCACGCCTTCCTTGCCAAGGAGAAGGAGACTGCTGTCAATAATAACGGTTTAGGTGAGACACTTTGAAGTTTTCCTTCTCGTAGACCGCCTGCTGGCTGAACAATACTACAGTATTAAAATATAGCGGCTTACAGTAGTGCAACGAATGTACTTGCGCAGAGCGACGGAAGGGTACTTGCGGGGCAGCGGGCGGCGGGGCACAGCCTGCCAAACTCCGCGAGTTTGGCAGGCTGGCTACAGGCTAGTACTGCTGGTTGTACTGCAGGCTAGTACTACTACGCCGTGGTTGCATCGTGCGACATCAGGCGTTGCGCTACTGTAAGACATATCGTAGTACTGTGACAATACAGTTTGTCAAATAGTGTGGAAACCTTTAAGGGTAGGCTCTACTTATGAAACTGAACAACTTTACCCAAATAACCTATACAAGATTCATAAAAAAATCGGACTTCGTACAAATCGGTCTCACCAATCAGCCAACTATAAATGGAAATTCTATTTTTTTTGTCACATTTTTTTAGTATGTTTCCTTTGGGGAATGTTGTTCAGTTTCATGAGTAAATGCTTGCACACTATTAAGACATCCATAACACAAACATCTGAACTAATTTACAAACAATTTGGCAAAACGCCGAACGAAACTGTGAACTTTGTGGACCTTTTAAATATACAGGGGCAAAACGCCGAACGAAACTGTGAACTTTGTGGACCTTTTAAATATACAGGGTGACTTTAATTAGTTCTTGATAACAAAATATAAACATGTCCTCGTGTTTACAAATAACTTTCCCAAAGAAACTATATATCAAATAAGAAAACAAATTTTTGGTTTTCGATACATAATAAATAAGTTTGATCAAATCGGCAAAAATGTATAAAGGACCAAAAATTTTTTTTTCATAATTGACTTATGTTTTTTTTAGGAAAGTTGTTTGTAAACACGAGTACATTCAAATCTTTTGCTTTCAAGAACTAATTAATACTTACCCCATATTATTTTTTTATTTTTTTAAATTCACAATTGGTAAGCCCTAAAGCTTAACAAAGAAATCAGAAATGAGATCTAGCAGAACCAAAATAACCGACATAGCTCACTGAATTGCTAAGCTTAAATGACAATGGGCGGCGCACATACTCGTAGAACAGATATGGCCGTTGGAGTAGTAAAGTTTTCGAGTCGCTACAGTGCACTAGAAGATATAGCGTGGGTAGAGGCCTCCTACTCCGTGAACCAACTACCTGATCAAGTTCGCGGGACTGGAAATCCTTGGGGGAGGGGCCTTTGTCCAGCAGTGGACGTCTTTCGGCTGATATGATGACTTAAAGAAGAAATGTTCCAGTCTGTGTGACTTGTAAAAACCAAGTAAGTAAGTATAGATACTTAAACTAAGTACATAAAATACTTATCAATTTTTAGTGGAGGTTACAAATCACAAATAACTCTATAAAGCGGGACAACATGATATGATAAATTGATTTTTATATATATATATAAAAGCGTCGGTGGCTCAACCGGTAACGACTCTGTCCTCCTAACCAGAAGTCCCGGGTTCAAATCCAGACGGCCAATGTACCAATGAGTTTCTCGAAACGTATACATTATTTCTAAACATATACTTACCGATTGCTTTAACGGTGAAGGAAAGTATCGTGAGAAAACCTGCACATCTGTATTTAGTGTGTAGGTGTAAATCTAAATGCCCTGCTCGTGACGCCGGTAATGCTTAGTGCAACACAGGCAACCGCCGTCCATCCCTTGGATAGCATGGTTAATTGTGCCACACGATAAAAGAAATGAAAGAAGATGAAGCGTTTCATCATATCAGCCGAAGGACGTCCACTGCTGGACATAGGCCTCCCCCAAGGAGGAGAACCTTGGGGGAGGCCTACGAAGCGTTTACCTAATAGATATTCTGTACCTCCAGGCTCGAGGCTCATATACCTACTTCATCATATTTCAAGACTTTGCTGCCCAGCGATGGGAACAAGTAATTAATCACTGCACAACTTAAACTGTCTGCCTGTACAAGTCGTAATTTATTTTTTTGTAATTATTTTCCAGATAAGAAAAGTACAAATACTCAGTACAACAGCCTGCCCCCGCTGGCCACCCAAGTCACCTCCACTGGGGTCACCACCGTCGTCGGGGCCACAGGGGTGCCGAAGTCGGTAACCAAACAGACCGTCATATTGACGTATCAGCCGCAGCAGTATTCAGTGTCGGTGAGTATTTCAGCCAGGCAACCTCCACTGGGGTCTCTATAAAGCACTGTAGAAGAACGAAGATGTAGCAAGTTCTTCGTTTGTTAGTTCAGAAAGAAATTTTACGTCCCAAATACCGCAGTGTCTCAAGACTAAAGTCTTTGACCAGTGTGTGTTGCCAGTGATGACATATGGAACTAAGGCATGTTCGTTTACTAATGGGCCTCATATAAGAAGACTCAAGGTCACCCAAAGGACGACGGAGCGAGCTATGCTCGGAGTTTACCTACGCGATCGAATCAGAAATGAGGAGATCCGTAGGAGAACCAAAGTAACCGACATAGCTCACAGAATCGCCAAACTTAAGTGGCAGTAGGCAGAGCACATAGCTCGTAGAACAGATGATCGTTGGGACAGTAAAGTTCTCGAGTGGTGACCGCGCAACGTGGGCAGTTTTCCCAAACGGTGGACCGACGACCTGGTAAAGGTCGCGGCAGTGGCGGATTTACCAGCAGGCTGAGTAGGCTGAAGCCTAGGGCGGCAAATTTTAGGGGGCGGCAAATTTGGGCGAATTTTTTATTTGTCTAAATTAAAAAAAAATATTATTATACACATACAGAAACTGATTATCGAAATTTAACAAAAATTTTAATATTTTAGTATTGCACAGAATACTGAACACTAACGTCTGAATACAAAAACGAAGAAGTCATCCGCGAACACACAAAAAAATACATATATACAGACTAATTGAGAAATCTCCTCCTTTTTTTGAAGACGGAACTAAACTTTTGCGATCATGAATTATTAAAATATTCTAAAAGCCTTTTAATAATATAATACAATTATTTTTACTCATTTTTGAAGTTATACTAATTTTATTTGTAGTGTTTGTTGTATATTGTTTTATTAGTCTTTTGGCTCAATTTAAATTCGTTCAGATTTATAAAAGAAATAATCCTTAAATAATGCCAAAGAGTATAACTTGTAACTTGCTTACATACACGGACTTTTAAATAATTACTTTTTTTTCTTTATGCAATTAAATGTTACTTGGTCCACTTACACAATGAATCAACGTGTATAGTAGTGCGGCCGTCGAGAGAATGCTGATTTGACATATGCTAGTTTGATGTAACTAGTGATGCGCCCATAGACAGCCATAGTAAATACTTTGTACGAAATAATATTGCCATTGCAGTTCAATTAAGTATTTACAGTTATTTTTCATTCTTCTTTGTTTTGGTGTCCGTAACACATTTTCTTTGATTTTTGATGCTTTTTTCTTCAGTCTCTATTATCGAATACAGACGGAACAATGACAAATCAGCCAACCTACGGAGGCTACGATGGAGGCGCCTATTATTTTATGAGCACTTTAGATCGAGCAGCTGAACTGTCAACTTGGGGAGCCAGAACCGTGCCGAACTCACCAAAATAATCTGTTTTTATCCTGGAGCCTTATGTACAACATAACGTGTGTGAATATTCAATTTACACTCCAGAGCTTCTGAAAGACGAGTTTATTTTTGAGATCCAGCCAAAACCCTTCTGATAACCCGAATTATATGTTTTCAATAAAATCTCATTTTTTAATATTTAAACATATCACTAAGTGCATTGTTACCATCGACCCTGACGGGAAAAGCCAATTCCTTGGAAAAAATGTATCCTGACTGAAACTGACTTAGTTCAGGAATGCGTACACTTTCAATGCTGCCTTTCTTCTGAAAGAATTTAGATATTATCAGACTATGGAGTAATAAAAAGTCTATCTTTGTTTCTGCGAAAACAGAATTTGGAGAATTTAGATACTAACTTAGATATAGCACTTCTCATTTATGCTCATTTATGCTACTTATACGGTGCTCCCTTTTAACTCAAAAGTATATCCAAAAACTATTTCTCGTGTAATCTTCACTAAATAGTGGGTTATAAAAACGATCTAGAAGTTGTCACATCGATCCCCTATTTCATAATCATGCTCATCACAGGAAAAAATGATGTAATAACGGCGATGAAGCATAAGTTGCAATTCCATTGATAGAATAAATGTAATTAATAGGTTGCGAATTAGGGTATCGAATTTTAGAGGTCGTAGGGGCGGCAAAAATTATATAGCCTACTGGCGGCAAATTTGTAAATCCGCCACTGGGTCGCGGTAAGCCGCTGGATGCGGACAGCGCAGGACCGGTCGTCATGGAAATCCTTAAGGGAGGCCTTTGTCCAGCAGTGGACGTCTTTCGGCAGATATGATGATGATGACTAAAGAAGTTTGTATAATAATAATATGGGCGGGTTGGTTTCCGCAACCAGACGACCGATGCGCCCATTTTGCGTAGGTTGGTTCGCGTTACTGCTAAACCGGTCCTTCAGAAAGTCCTGTAGCTGTAATTCCGACAACTTCCTGAAGTGACCTCAGATCACCGAGTTTCAGGACCCTGTGCTATGCTAGTTCTTTGCAATCCAGTAGGATGTTGCCAGTAGTCTCTTCAGCCTCGTTGCACGGTCTTCATGGTGGACTTGCGTGATCATTACGTCGGGGCTTAGATAGAGAGGAATAAGATTTACCGCAGCAGTATTCAGTGAGGATGAGTACAGTATTCTTCTCCTGACAATTAAAATTAAATTAAAAAATTTAACAAAAAAATAAGCGAAGATTCTAAAATACGCTTCGATCATTTAAAGTTTGTTCTAAGAGAGTCAAGTGCCGAAATAAGTTTTATTCTCCTAACAGAACACTGACTAAAGGTGTTGCCCTTGCCATACACTTCCTAATTTAAACACCTTCTCCCACCAGCTGGATGAAAGGGTTCGAAGTCAGGCCCGGAGCATTTCTGCCACCCGCTACCAGCCCCAGGGTCAGGAGCGACCCCCCGGGAAGTACACGCTGCAGTGCAACCAGCTGCCGCGCCCGCAGTATCCGGCCGTCAAGACCATAGACACCAAGACAGCCAAGCAGGTGACTATACAGTCCAAAGAATCCACGTCTAGACAAGACAGTCGTGCGGAGGGTGAGGGGCCTAGACACCGTCGTCGGTCAGCAACTTGGGACAATTGATTTTATTCAGGCGGTAGCGGAGGAGTGACTAGTGATGTCGGCTTTCACAAAAACATTATTTATAAGTCGTTCGCTAATTTAACCTCATCTTTGACGGCTGCCGACAAAACCTCTGTCAAAGATAACGTTCTGAGTTCAATCGTGTCGCTCGCCTCTCCGGCACCTCTGACAGTGTTTGGCAGGAGCTGTCAAAGATGCGGTTAAATGAGCGAACGAATTTAAAGTGAGTAGAATCCCCAGTTAAGGGGTCCCGCGAAAACTTCAAATTATGAATAAAAAAAACATTAATTATTTGAAACAAAACATAATTAATCATTACCATTATGAGAGTAACAGAACCCCCAACCACAATTTTTATTTATGATCTAGCAACCCATTTCCTCATTGCCACATATTTTTAAATATCAAAAGAATTTTATTTTTTTGTTGCCTCGGAACACTTTTCACGCGAAAGTGGACTCTTCTCATTGTGACAGACAGACGTACGACACATTTTTTCTCTGAGACTGGAAATGGGTCAAACACCATCTATTTGTGATGATGGCGCGAAAGCTAGCCACCGTATGACGAAAATACTACTAATACTGCACCAGTGTGCAACCAACGAGGCGGGAACACACGGGAATAGAGAGTAAGCAATGGTTTCGACATAAGTCTATTTTTAATTCTTATCTGAAAAAACGGAGCGTCGGTGGCGCAACGACAAGAGCCGCTACCTCCTATCCGGTAGTTCGTGGTTCGAGTCCTGCCATGTAACAATGTGTTTTGGAATTTCGATTTCATATGTACGTTCATCCGACGCTCCTACGGCGAAGGAAAACATCGTGAGGAAACCTGCACACAACCTGCGAAGAAACTTGAAGGTTGTGTGTGAAGTTGACCAACCCGCACTGGGCCCGCGTGACCACCTAACCGACTAAGGCCCGATCGCCCTTATTAAGGGTAGGCTCGAGCCCCTCGGTGGGGACGTATATATGAGCTGATCTGATCTAAAAAAAAACTATAAAACTGCTATTATCTACCTACATACATACTTAAATGTAATGCATGCATTATTCATAGTCGAAAAATAGCAGAATAACTGTCTGGAGTCTAAACAAAGCAGTTGCATAAATACATGACTGTGTTGAAACACAGAGGCGTATCATTTTAATGAAAACGTTTAATTGGATGCTATACACAGTCCGTACAAAGGCATGATACCAACACTTTTCATTCGCTTCGTATCTCTAGTTGACGTGTGTTGCTTTTAAAAATATTATGTACCTAGTTGAAATTATTTTCACTTAGTGCGAAAAAATAGAAAGGTAAGTAGGATTTAAATAAGACTCGTTAAAAAATTCCATCCTATCGCTATCGTGTTGCATTTCATAAAGATTATATGTCGCTTACGTTAATAATAAATTATGAAAACTTTACTGCACATCAAATTTAACTATCTGAAGAAAGATCTCAAGCAGTGTTACCGTGTGCACGGAAGCCTGTTATTTTTAAACTCTTAACTAACATAGTTAAAAACGACAATTTCGACATCAGCTTTCGTGAGAGGTTCCTGCCCCGTGACTGAGCCGATGCACTTTACTATTACACTGATCGGACATGGTCAATATTTTGTTTTTATTGTGGTTTCCATTAACAGATTTGATTAGAGTCTACTTGGTGATAAGTGATAGTGCAGTGTGATAAAAAAAGATTGTAATGCATCGGTGTGTTTGTTCTCAGGTTGTGAACAACACGAGAAAGGCAGGCTCTGATGGCTGGAGGGAAGGTAAGATATTATACCACTGATGAGCGATTATCACAGAATTCAAAGAAGAGCCAGATGGATTCTCTTTATATCTTTCCCTTTTTCAAGCGATTTCCAAAAAGGAGGAGGTTCTCAATTCGACTGTATGTTTATTTTTATTTTTTTTATGTGAACCTCAGAACTTTTGACTGGGTGAACCGATTTTTTTGATTCTTTTTTGTTTGAAAGCTAGTGCTTCCCGTGTGGTCCCATATATTTTTATCAAAATCGGTGTAGTACTTTATTAGAAAATTAACAAAAACCAAAAATAATAATGCAAAAATGTACTATAAGTTGTTGCGATGGAAGTCGGTTTTTTAACGTGTTTAGCGTTTTCAATTATGTGATTAAAAAATAAAAAGACTAATAATAATGAAGAATGGAAAATAATTATTAAGATATCCAAACGAGCATGGACATTGATTTTCTCCAGATCCCTATCCCAGATCGGGCTATTAGGATTAGCAGTTTAAGTCATTTCCCACTCCCTCGACCATCTCTGTGTTAAAAAACACAACAATCCACTGTTCCTTTGTGATGTTAAAGAATGAACGAAAAAAAAGATAATTTTTTCGTTCCCTCAGGAACTGCATCGGACAATACTATTTTCACGGGACAACAAGTAGCCTATGTCCTTCCCCGGGACACAGGCTACTTGCGTGCCAAATATCATCAAGATTGGTCGAGGCGTTAAAGCGTGAAAAGGTAACAAATAAACAAACACATTTTCTCATTTATAATATTACTAGCTGTTTCCCGCGGTTTCACCCGCGTGGACAACGTTTCTATGACTTTTCGAGGGTGCGCAGTGCGTGGTAAAAAGTAGCCTATGTCTGAATCCAGGTCCTAATCTGTCTACCTACCAAATTTCAGCCAAATCCGTTCAGTAGTTTTTGCGGGAAAGCGTAACAGACAGACAGAGTTATTTTCACATTTATAATATTAGTAGGGATTAGTAGGGATGTAAGGATTGTATATCGCTATAAAAGATTTTTTAAAGCCAACGAACTTTTTAATCACTCGATCAATCTCGCAAGAAACATATGAATTCTATATGTAGGTATATAAATTAGAGAAGGCAGGATATGTATTTCCGTTCTATTTTTCAATCGCTGGCTTTATGAGTTTAACTTATAGTTTCTAGGGTTTGTGATGAAAATTACCTATAACTACCTGGTCATGAGTGATGAAAAATATTATGAAACTGAACAACTTAGGCCATGAAATTTGGACTCCTAATACGAAGTTGGCTTAATCGATGCATCACCCGAAACATCCACAGATACCTACTCAAAACTGAAAGTTTTAATTTCTTGCACCGTGACCGCAGTTGAAAACCGTTCGTCAGGATTTAGTCAGAACGCACGATGTTTTGCACGATGAAAAAATGCAACGCTCCTTACAAAAATGTTCAAAATGGGTCTATCAGCTGATCGCTTTGTATGAAGAGTTTTTTTTTTCGTTTTAATATAACTTGTAGAACAAAAGTTGTTCAGTTTGATTGAAATGAAATGAAATGATAATTTATTTGCATCAAACATGGTAGTAGGATGTTTAATATAATTTTTAGTGCAATCATGTTTCGCCTGTGCAAGGCATGCAAATGTTTAACATAGATTATAATTATTTTGTCACGTAAACTTTAAAAATTCAAATGTCAATAAGTTTATTTTTGTCACAGAGGTATTCATTAACGCTATAATAATTTTTGTCAATAAGCCATTTCAACAATTTTGTCTTAAAGGTTTTCGATTCAAGCTTTCGCAGTTCAATTGGTAGGTTAGTATATATTCTAACGCTCATACACACACAATTTCGGCTATACATTTCAGTCAATGGGATTTCGTTAAAATTCGTAGTTGCCCCAGTTAAAGGGTCTTACACCAATTTTGTTAAACCCTGAATACTTGACTTTTTGCCGCAACATCAGTGACTATTTTCGGTCCTTCGTATCGCAGGCGCCGGATCGGCAGTGTCGACAGACTCCGGAGTGTGGACGGGCGGTGAGGCTCAAGATGGCTCCCCGCGGTCGCGCCGGCGTCCGCGCAATCTGGAGATGGTGATGAAGGGCACCCACACCTTCCATCTCAGGGAGTTGCAGGACACAGACCTGGATATTATGGGTAAGTCTTCACACGTCTTGAGAAAAAAAAAGTTACAATAAAACTGCGCATAGACGGAAGGACTGATGGCAAACTAAAAGGGTTCCTTGTTGGGACTATGAAACCCTAAAAATAGGACCTAAGATTGATGTCGACGAAAAAACGAAATACTCAACCGAAAGCTGAACAGTGCACTCATCATAACTTCATTTAAAAAATTCCCTTCCAGACGAAGCAGTAGTCACCGGCCACGCGGTAATCCCCCTCCCCAAACTGCCAAGCTCCTTCGACGATCAGCCTTCCCCTGAATACGATATCCCCGCCCCCACATACAAGCCCCCCTCCCCCATCCTCCCCAAACTGGAGCCGGTGCGCAGTTCTCCCATGTCCACCCTGGAGCGATACAGGACCAGGACAAGGCCGACCAGGATTCAAAATTTGGATTATAGGGATGAGGAGAAGTTTGTGCTCGACAGGGCGCAGCCGGAGAGACTTAATAAGCAGGTAAATTGTAATTCGTTATTGTATACTGATGAAAAGCACGGTGGTCTTCTCTTCAAGTTTTGTTGGTAGACCAACCGCCATTCTGCCTGTTCTTAGAAACTCTTTAAACAGTAGTTAGTGTACCTTATCTTGATGCAGGTGACCATGTCAGGGTAGCGTTAACTATCTATCCCACTAATAAAATTCTAAAGTTTGTGTGTGTGTGGTCGTGTGTATATATGTTACCAATTTACGCTTAAACGACTAAACGGATTTGGATGAAATTTGGTAGGTAGACAGATTAGGGCCTAGATTTTATACTTTATATAGGCTACTTTTTATACTTTTCATCGCTAACGAAGTCGCGGGCAACATTTATATTGCAACAGGGCGATTGCTCTCGCTAAAACTCGAAAACGGCTCGACCGATTACGACGAGACTTTGGTGAATTGTTGTATGCACGCCATGGAAACTTTGCAGCTCACGCACCGTGTACCCTCGATGTCCACGGGTATGGAAAATTCAATGGCAATTAGTACAGTAACATGAAGTTTTTCCTAAAAAGTGTCATGTTTGCATGTAGCGCCTATGAAACTTCTCCGGGCAAAATAACCATGTTAGCCACCGAATCAGGAAATAGTGACACTTGATATTGTTTCTACTAATAATTATCTAAATTCTGAGATACAATTCTTTTGCGCCGGGACTGGGGCTTTTTTTCTATGGGATTTGGCGGAAACCCTTGAAAACGCCAATAAATTGTATCTCCTTTTCCTCCAGAATTCTTTCATCAAGTCATCAAGCGGCGTGGCGTCACCAGCCACAGTGAGCTCCAGCAAGGAGTCAAGCCCTTCGTGCAAGAGTGAAGAGAGCAATTTTGGTAACAGCAGCGCTTGGCAGAGCCATGCAGCTGGCGAAGCTATGGCTAATAGGTAGGGTCACATTCTAAATGTTTCAAACAATTACATTTTTACTTTCGAGATACGAAAGAGTGTAGAGGCAAAAGTTGAGATTATGATGGGGATCGATCTTACACTAATGTAATCTAAAAAACAGAGTCTAAATAAAAAATGTTTGTGTGTATGTGTGTGTCTGTGTGTTACATCTTTCCGGTACTCTAATTTCCAAACTACTGGACGGGTTTTGGTGAAATTTTGAATAGAGCAATGTTATTTTCACATCTCTTGCCATTTAAATTGGAGAATTTTGATTTTTTAGGGTTGCCATTATAGTAAAAATCACTTGTTGTTTTTTTACTCAAAAATGGCTTTAACAGTTTTGATGAAACTTGGTACGGTAACTTTAACTATTTATGGCCTATACAGTACGCGCTAGTTTGTTATACCAAAAACAATCGGAATAAGATGGGTACCTCCGATACGAATATAGGTTTTTTGTTTTCTTAAAAATGGTTCTAACGATTTTTATGAAACTTTGTGAATAACTAGGAATTAATAAGTACCTAATACTGCATTAATTATTTCATGAAAAACCCGAGTTAGGTACCTCCCTTACAAACTGAAATTACTTGTAAATTTTTCATTTTAAATTTTCATCAAGTCTGTTTAAAGTCTGATGTACCTTACTGTATTCTTTACTTCTAAATAAGAGTAACATTTATTATTGATTTCTGTTCGCTAGAATTACGACAGACGGTGAAGGCTTCGCGAGAAAGTATGCACAGCGTGTCTGTACAATTTATTTCCCTTCAAAAGAGAACAATAGGAATTAGTACTAGACAATAAAACAATAGATAAAACAAGAAAGAGATATGTACTCTGCAAACTCATAAAGAAGTTCGGTAGCAACCCTAACCTGTTTAAAGTAATATTTTGTAATCATTGCCCTAACACACCGCTGGACACTTCATACAACGGGCCAGAAATGACTTTTCAAAAAAGGAATGACGAAACAAACAAAATTGTGGCGAAATCCTATACCTTCGACAACCAAACTGTAACCAATCTGTATCAATATGGATGAAGAGGGGGTGAGGTAGCAATCTAGAGAGCGGCAGGGAGTGTCCATACTGTATGTTAGTACTAATATATATAGGTACTTTGGTATACCTAATGCTCATTGAATCTCCAAATTCCACTGAGCTACGACCGCTTCTATAATAGAGGTACCTATTTTTGACTACCCTCAAGAAACAATTACCTAATTACTAAAAACTTACTTCCAGATCTCAAGACGATGTATCCCTCGCACTGAGCGTGTCCAGCTGTGAAGATGACAAGTCCAAGCTGGAGACCAAAGAGATTCAGACGCAGACCCAATTGGAGGTGCCGCAGAAGACCATCGTGATCATAGACGAGGCTCCGGTGCCGCATCCGCTGCTCATGAAGTCATTGACATTGAGCCAGCACGATTCCTTCAGGGGCGCCATGATGGGTAAATGTATACTTGATGCTACAAGGAACTTAATTACGTTTCACTGGCTTGGCGTTCAATATATTAACGTGATAAGTCTACTTATCTAGCAGATTTCTGGATTTTCCGCTTTTTGTGATAGTCATCACATCAGCTCATATATACGTCCCCACCGGGGGGCTCGAGCCTACCCTGAATTAGGGCGATCGGGCCTTAGTCGACCACGCGGGCCCAGTGCGGGTTGATCCACTTCACACACAACCTTCGAGTTTCTTCGCAGATGTGTGCAGGTTTTCTCACGATGTTTTCCTTCACCGTAAGAGCGTCGGATAAACGTACATATGAGATTGTAATTCGAAAACACATTTGTACGTGGCAGGACTCGAACCGCGACTTCCCGGATAGGAGGTAGCGGCCCTTTCCATTGCGCCACCGACGCTCTCTTTTGTGATAGTATCAATACCAAACCAACTACATTAATAGATATTTAATATGCAACACGAATGATTTTGAGACGCCAAAAACGACGGATGTGACAGTTTGCAAAAACCAGTTTGGGGTCGGTAGATATATCGCCGTCATCTGGTTGAATCTGCTATTTGATTGAATGACTAGCGTGTTCATTGAATGACGACATTGACTTGGCCGAACGTTGATTGAACAAGCGTCACTCAACGTCCAACTAGTTAGCGGATTGTAACATAGCCCTTTGAACAGAGCGGACGTAAAATCAGTCAGGTGTTTGAAATTTAGTTCATAGTTATTGTTAAGTTTATTTGTGAGAATTAGGGCTTTGTAACTTAGTGTTCTTGTTCACATTGTAAACGTGAAATTCCATACAACGAAAAGGGAGTTGGCAAAAATTAGATTGTTCTAAAAAAAACTGTAAATGAGCGAGCGAAGCGAGCGATATTAGGTTTTCGGTCAGGTTTCATTGATTATACAGTCAAAGAGCCTCTCTTAGCGAGGCTCCCTCCCATGGGTAGCAGAATGCTTCGCAGAATAAGAAATCGTGGGTTTTTATTCGGAATATCCCATTTAACAAATTGGCTAAATGACGTTCAGTCAAGACGTTGAACGTTACATTAAACAACTTGACGAGTTCTCCTTCAGTCATTCAATTGAATGTAGTCATTCAATGAACGCGCTAGTCATTCAATCAAATAGCAGATTCAACCAGATGACGGCGACAGATATATCCTAGCCAACATTTAATACTTTTACTCCCCCTCGCACCTAATATGTGCACTTTTGTAAGATTCTCTCCGACCGAAGACGTGGGAAACTGCTGCTACATACGCCTACCTATATCCAAAATTTTCCTTTTCTTTCAGGTTCAATGACCAGCTCAAACTACAGCACGACTAGCACTTGCACACAGAGCGGCGACCACCAACTGACTCTCACTCTGGAGGAGTCCAAATTTGACATGTCGGCTCTAGAAACCTCCACGCACAGTCTCCTCGACGACGAGACTTCCCCAGCTGACAGCTTGATATCTTCCACCAGTACTAGTGGTTCGAATACGGATCTCCACGTGGAGAGGGAGCCGACTGTGTCCAGTTCGGCGTACCAGACGGCAAATACGAGGTCCAAGTCACCGGAGGACGGGGTTGATGGAGAAGTGCTGCAGCCCGTGAAGGAAGTCAAGTAAGCGAGGTTTTATAGAATACCTATTTTAAAAAAAAATATTTTCTCAAGAAAAATACTTATTTATGATAAGTGAAACAAACACATAAAATACGCTACCTAAAAGACCTAAAAATAAAAGGCCTCAAAATACCTAAAATATAACACTTAAAATACCTCAAATGAAACACTACAGTCATATGCCTTTCTTCCTAAAATAATATATAAAATAAAACACCAATAAGGCGCTTTGCACACGACGGAGCGGGGCGGGCCGGTCAATTTCGCCGCCAACGATAGCACAAAGGGAATCCTATACTACCAACGAACACGGAGGACAAAAAGACCGCGCTGACCGCGCCGCCTCCATGTGCGTTGGAAGTATAGGATTCCCTATTGGTTGGTAGTATAGGATTCCCTTTGTGCTATCGTTGGCGGCGAAATTGACCGGCCCGCCCCGCCCCGTCGTGTGCAAAGCGCCTAAAAGACCTAAATACCTTGCAAAATGATGATTTTTCTTGGAATAACAAACTACAACGTGCTGTAGGCCATGTACAGTTATGGTAACGTACCAAGTTTTACAAAAATCGTAAGAGCCATTTAAGAGTAAAAAAATAGTAGGTGATTTTTGTAGCCTCGTGATTAAAGTTGGCAAGTTCCTAAATTCTTATTATCAAATTTGCATAGCACATGCCACACAACTGGCAATAGTTGTCGTCATGTACAAAAAAACGATTCAAGATGAAAATAAACATAGTTTTTCATAAATTCAGGTAGAAGAAGACATTCCGTTGCTTAAAGCTTAAGCTTTAAACATAATCTCATTTTACGCTGCTATTATAAAAAATAAGACAGACAGGAAGTGTTAATTTGTTTTATTACCTGTGAGAAAATAAGTCTGATTTTATTTTATTGATTCTTTGATTTATTTTAGATTCTGAAACTGGTTAATGTAGTATATATGAAGCTGAGAAGACAAGCTAGTATTTTTTAAATATAATTGGATGACTATATAATAATAAAATTGTAACACATTTAAGTGGATATCAGCATTAGCACCATTCAAATTGATATCTAGTTTTATTATGTCCTAAAAGGAATTTTGTTTTAAGAACCGAACAGAACCGGGTACCTGGTTCTGTGCGGAACCGCAACCGAAAAACCCGGTTCTTAGATACGGACCGGTTCTGCATCCTCTAGTAAAAGCTGAAAACGGCTAGGACCATCATAGGTAAAAGATTAATCCTTCCTTACTAATATTATAAATGTGAAAATGTGTTTGTTTGTTTGTTACCTTGTCACGATACAACGCCTTGACCAATCTTAATGAAATGTAGCATGCAGGTAGCCTGTGTCACGAGGAAGGACATATGCTACTTTTTATCCCGTGAAAATAGCATAGCCTGATGCAGTTCCTGAGGGAACTGAAAATATGCTCTCTATTGTTTAATTTCTTTAACATCGCAACGGAACAATGGATTGTGTGTTTTTTTGCACAGAGATGGTTGAGGGAGTGGGAAATGACATGATTTACTAATAAGCATATCCTGACATAGTTCCTGAGGGATCTGGACAAAATTCTACAAAATAAAAACAAAATTGAGCTTGCGGCTCGCGCATCGCGCACCCTCTAAGAAAGTCATAAAAACTAAGTCCACGCGGGCGAAGCCGCGGGCAAAAGCTAGTAGATTATATAAATAACTTATTTACGATAAAGTTATCTGACTTCCACCTAAAAACTAATCTAAACTCCTTTTCTTGGAATAACAAACTACAACGTGCTGTAGGCCATGTACAGTTATGGTAACGTACCAAGTTTTACAAAAATAAGTTGTAAAAAATTAATAGGTGATTTTTGTAGCCTCATGATTAAAGTTGGAAAGTTCCTAAATTCTTATTATCAAATTTGCATAGCACATGCCACACAACTGGCAATAGTTGTCGTCATGTACAAAAAAACGATTCAAGATGAAAATAAACATAGTTTTTCATAAATTCAGGTAGAAGAAGACATTCCGTTGCATAAAGCTTAAGCTTTAAACATAATCTCATTTTACGCTGCTATTATAAAAAATAAGAAAGACAGGAAGTGTTTATTTGTTTTATTACCTGTGAGAAAATAAGTCTGATTTTATTTTATTGATTCTTTGATTTATTTTAGATTCTGAAACTGGTTAATGTAGTATATATGAAGCTGAGAAGACAAGCTAGTATTTTTTAAATATAATTGGATGACTATATAAAAATAAAATTGTAACACATTTAAGTGGATATATACATATCAGCATTAGCACAATTCAAATTGATATCTAGTTTTATTATGTCCTAAAGGGATTTTGTTTTAAGAACCGAACAGAACCGGTTACCCGGTTACCCGGTTCTGTGCGGAACCGGAACCGAAAAACCCGGTTCTTAGATACGGACCGGTTCTGCATCCTCTAGTAAAAGCTGAAAACGGCTAGGACCATCATAGGTAAAAGATTAATCCTAACCAATATTATAAATGTGAAAATATGTTTGTTTGTTTGTTACCTTGTCACGCTTCAACGCCTTGACCAATCTTAATGAAATGTAGCATGCAAGTAGCCTGTATCACGAGGAAGGACATAGGCTACTTTTTATCCCGTGAAAATAGCATAGCCTGATGCAGTTCCTGAGGGAACTGAAAATATACTCTCTATTGTTTAATTTCTTTAACATCGCAACGGAACAATGGATTGTGGTTTTTTTTGCACAGAGATGGTTGAGGGAGTGGGAAATGACATGATTTACTAATAAGCATATCCTGACATAGTTCCTGAGGGATCTGGACAAAATTCATGTCCACGCTCGTGAGCTTGCGGCTCGCGCGTCGCGCACCCTCTAAGAAAGTCATAAAAACTAAGTCCACGCGGGCGAAGCCGCGGGCAAAAGCTAGTAGATTATATAAATAACTTATTCACGATAAAGTTATCTGACTTCCACCTAAAAACTAATCTAAACTCCTCTTCAATAGCGAGGTCCGCAGCGCTCAGGGGAGCGAGGAAAGCAGCAAAAACCGTTCCCCAGAAACGCCTGGCACTCCAACGCACGCGTCTGGCGAGCTCTCTCTGTCCGACGGGCGGGACTTTTTCGATGATGAGATCGCTGACCAACCAGCACTGCTTTTTAGAAGTGAGTATTGTCGAAGTAACTATTTAGTAATCTGTGGTATTGTAACAGGAATAGTCTTTAAAATCACATACGGGGGCGGGGTAGATCAGAAAAATGAAAAAAAATAATTTATTTAATTTGACAGAATACACTGTTCCATTGTTTAATAAACTTAGCCTATATTAGTAAACAATATTATTATGTCACTAGCTGTTTCCCGCGGCTTCACCCGCGTGGATAACGTTTCTATGACTTTCCGAGGGTGCGCAGTGCGCGAGCCGCTAGCGGCATTTCAGCCAGATCCGTTCAGTAGTTTTTGCGTGAAGAAGTAACAAACATACACACTCACACACTCACAAACTTTCGTCTTTACAATATTAGTGTGATTATGGAAATGCAACGGATATAAGGGAAGAGACTTAAATCTGTTTCCGGTAGAACCGGCGAATTGTATCAAATCTCATTAGTTATCACTTATAACTCACGGAGGATAATTGAAATTGTTACACGTTAAACCAACGGCAGTTAACCCCGACACAGACTCATCCGATTTTTTTTAAGCTCTATGGAGTTTGGATTGAAAAAATAAAGCTAGGATTAAATGGTATTTGTAGCTTAAAGTACTGATACTTTGTTTGAGATCCACGCCAGAGATTACTATGCACAATAATAATAACGATATCAAATCCCTTTTCAATAATTTTAGTATAGTACGGCTATTCCTGGATGCAGAACTTTAAATATTAAGCTTGTAAAGTTGTACGTACTTTCGACAAAAACTAGATAATGTACTTATAAACTCTGTTTGTTATTAGAAAATGCGGAAAAAGCTGTGGAATCGGAAGCCAATAAGCTGAGGAGGTCCAGAGAACGAATCCCTGCCAGTCCACTCGCGCAGAGAAATCGTAAATGTGAGTTACCTATAAAACACATAGTCCTATTTGTTTATTAGCAGTAATGCAGATAGAAACTTGTAGATAGAAACTTCAAAGTTCTATCTATGCATTAATTTACTAAGAACATACCTAAAGAAACTTCTCATCAGGAATCAGGACTTAGCAAAAAGTTTTGACATGGTTTTATTTTTCAACTAGAATCTCATTTATAAACATTTATTTTTATTTACCTACAACTACACTGACTGAAAAGCTTGAGAAAATATTTAAGAAGCCGTTAGCAGGAAATTCTTTTTTTAGTAGGCCAACTTTTTTATATTTTTAAACAATTTCAAAAAAGGAGGTTTTTTACAATTTAATGGCGGCTTGTGTTGGAAACATTTTTGAAAAAGATTTTAATATTTATAAAATTCTTACAAGTATCCAGTTCTTACAGAATTTACTGGTGAAATATATCACTGATTTCTTACCTTAAAACCGCCTCAAAACGTTAACTAATATTATTCTGTTTCTCACAGAAGTAAAATCTTCTTGCATTATTTTTGGTACCTACCTGTATCATCATCATCATATCAGCCGAAAATCATCCACTGCTGGACAAAGGCCTCCCCCAAGGATTTCCACGACGACCGGTCCTGCGCTGCCCGCATCCATTGACTTCCCGCGTTGTTCACCAGGTTGTCGGTCGACCGCGTGGGAGGCCTGCCTACGCTACGTTTTCCGGTACCTGTATAAACTGCCTTTATAGAATAGGAACAATTTAAGTGCTCACCAAAATAATGTTTAATACGCAAGACTGAGTACCAAACAAAATAAAACATTTTGTTTGCCAAAATGGATAAATGCTCACCAAATATAGTTTTACTGAAGTGAGCAAGCGAAACGAGCGATGTTAGGTTCGATCAGATTTGGTTGATTGTACAGTCAAAGAGCCTGGGTAGCAGAATGCTTCACAGAAGAAGAATGCATTGAAAGAAAAGAAAATTGGCAACATCTGTTTAGCGATAATATAAAATATTTGTTTTGAAGTCGGCGTTTACATATTTTTGTGGTATGCAATGAAAAGGAAATTATCTCCATTTCTACAATACTTCCTGAAACACAATTTGGTGAGCATTGAGCCGTTTTGGCGGGCATTTTGAATTACTTGGAAGTAATCATCATCATCATCATCATCATATCAGCCGAAGGAAGTCCACTGCTGGACATAGGCCTCCCCCAAGGATCTCCACGACGACCGGTTCTGCGCTGCCCGCATCCAGCGGCTTCCCGCGACCTAATTGGAAGTAATAACCAAAGAAAATTAAAGGAGTTCAAAAAAAAGCGCCAAAATATTGAAAATAAATTTCACACATTAAAGTTTTTGAATTCTTCAATAATAATTAAGTTTGTAAGTATTTATCAATGAAATGCTTCACAGTCAACTTCTTTTTACTGATTCCGCTCCTACCTACGTCAGTGAACGGACGCAACGGTCCCAACGAGAGGACAACATCCTTGGACACGCTCTCCAGCCTGGCGTCCGACGACCTGATGATGGATAACGACCTGGCGCGCTCCGTCACAAGTCTGCAGAGCGTCGACGACTACATCGAGAGGTCAGTGAAAAACTGGCTTTTGACACATCTTGGCATTGAGCTTTTATATCCCTAGAGGAAGATTCTGTTACGTACATGGCCCCACGTAAAGACGCCCGATAGATTCCATCCTCCTGTTACTCGACTCCACTTCTCGGCGGAGTCGTGACAAGACATTGCTTCTCCATTGTAAGATATAAAATACTCATTGCTTGGTCACTCGCGTCTAAAAGGAAGAAAACGACTGAATGTAATAAAAAAAAATACCACTAATCCACTAGCAGACACAATCAAGTTTGCACTTTAAATTTAAATATTTAATTCGGACAATGTCCATATTTTGTTAGTTATCTTAAAAACTATGTTAGTTATATTTAAAACTAGCTGTCCCGCCGAACTTCGTACCACCTTACACTACACTACACACCCTACCCTACCCTACCCTACCCTACCCTACACTACATACTCTATTACCCTACCCTACACTACACTACAGTACACTACATTACCCTACCCTACTCTACCCCACCCTACCCTACCCTACCCTACACTGCACTACAGTACACAACCCTACATAAGAACCTTCTCCTGACAATAACGAACTCAACAAAAAAAGAATTAGCGAAATCGGTCCAGCCCAGCCGTTCACGCGTGATGCGATGACCAAAGGAAATAGAGATTCATTTTTATATATAAAGATTAACGCATCAAAAAAATAATACACAACACACAAAAAACACAATCAAACGTCAATGATTAAATAACTCGAAATCTTAAACATTAAATGTTTAACTGTACGGTGATGATCCCCATCTAGTGATTTAATATGAATATAAACGGTCATCTATTCTACGAGCTATGTACCCCCCGCCCACAGCCACTTAATTTCATTTACCTATCGAATGTTAATTTTTTTTTAGAGTTACATGTCCCTACCAGGTGAACCAGGTACTTGTGTCAGTTGCAGACCAACTATGTAGTCTAACTAGCTTCAATAGATTTTCCTTCGCATCCGTATGGCGACACCGGTTTCTCACAGGTGTTCAAAAATGTGTGGTAAAACGTTGACGTTGCTTCTACTCGTGAACACTTTTCCACAAAATATACACCCATAATTTACAAAAAAAGACTTCATTCCAATCGGCACTGGTTTTTAGGGTTCCATAGTACAACAAGGAACACTTATAGTTTCGTCATGTCTGTCTGTCCGCGGCCTACCTCCTAGACTATTAGTAGTTAAGAGCTGAAATTTGGCAAAGATATATATAATAATAACGCGGAGAGAACTGTAAAAAAAATTGGAAAAACACTTTTTTAAGGGTACAAGTTTAGTAAAGTTGGATTTTTTTTTCTCTCATACCCAGTCGTGTGGGGTATCGTTGCTTAGAGCTTAAAAAATAGTTGTGAGTCTTCTAAGACCATTTTATAATAAAGGGTTCTGTTTTCGAAAAAATAGGCTTGAAAGTGCTAAATTTAGTTGGAGTAACAATTACTAAACCACCTCCTAACAACTAAACCGCTGTATTTGGAAATTTGAAAATAGATATGTACGCGATAATGAAAACTACGGAACCCTACATTGCGTGGCTCGACACGCACTTGGCCGGTTTTTTTTAAAAGCCCCCATATAGGTGTTAATTTAATTATTCTCAGCAAAGGCTTTTTGTCTAGGTTGGACAGCTCTTTGCGCAGCGGCCTCAACTCCTTAGACGAGAAGCAACTACGCGAAGAGCTGTCTTCCTCGAAGAACGCAGTCCGCCAATGGAGCCAGCTACTTGAACAAAGCAACTTGCTTGACAAGCAGCTAGCAGCGATCACCCAGGGGAAAAGCACTGCTGACTCATTGACAGCTAGCACACAGAGCCTCAGCAACATCGGGTAAGTGAACTTTACATTTACTTCAGTACTTCCTTGAAGAATGTATACAGCTGTGGAGCCAACTACTCAAATAAAGCCACTAGCTCTACATGTGACTAGTAGCAAAGGCATAGAGGAATAGCATCGCTGTCTCAAGGAAAAAAACGCTTGAAAAATATACAGAAGGAAATTTTGTTCCGGATATCTGTGGCTTCTACTTGATACTGAACAACTTTCCTCAAGAAATCCATACAATCGAAGCAAAAAATATAGGACTCTCCATACAAAATGATCTCATTTATTACCAACTTTGTATGGAGTAAAAAAGTTTCGATTGTATAGGTTTCTTGGGGAAAGTTGTTCTGTTTTATGAGTAGAAACTACAGTCAGTGTTGCCGTCTTAGCGCATTTGTCGCTAGAACTAGTGCACTTTCGAAGCAGTCTAGCGCAAAAAAAATTCAACGTATGAAGCGTTTCAGCACATTTCAGCACTCTTTGAGAACAGTCTCTCCATACAACTAGCGCCAAAAATGCATTATATTATTTGTTCTGGCGCTTTTTTAGACGTTATTTAGCGCCTCTATAAAAATGGAGCAGCAGCACTGGCTACAGTTAACGGGAACAAAAATGATAAAAAAATCACCATGTAAGAGACAGTCACTTGTCGCTTGCGAGGATTTTGGTAAATAAATAAATAATAAATAAATAAAATATCCTACAAGACCACGTCCGTAAAATCATCTAGTCAAGTCAATTGTATGTACAGTTTATCTGCTGGAGAAGATCAGACTTTTATGGGTTGTTAACGAGGGCATTTTCTAAGGCCGTCTGGCTAGCTACCACCATCTTATCTATAAGTCTTGCCGCCAAACCTTACTGTTAAAAGCATTGATGAGTTCCGGGGTGAAGTAAGATAAACAGTTCCCCATTGAGTGGGGAAATCTTGGTAAGCCCGCTTCCATCTTCGGCATTACCGTCACTTACCACATCGGGTAAGGCTGACTATTTATGGATAGGGAGAGGTAGATAATAAATGCATACTGCCACATGTTTTCGTGAAGTATCTATATATTAATATCAACCAGATGATGTGAAGACTAGATTAGAGCTTAGCACTTTCAATATTTTTTTCGGCCTATCTATACAAATAGCATTGAATCGGTAGTAGAATATCTGGTATTATTTCTCGGACTCGAAACCGGGCCGAGTGGGTGCGGATCCGTATTTTATTTCATTGATTTATTTATTTTTGTTTCTTAAATTATAGTTTTTTTTTATTCACAATTGGTAAACCCTTGACAACATCTCACCTGATATAAATAGTACGTCTGATAACAGAGTCTTGGAAACTTACATTGCTCATTGAGGTCTTATATTCAATTTTTTTTTTCATAATTGGTTAGCCCTTGGCATCATCGCAGCTGATAGTAAGTGACGATGATGTTGAAGATGGAAGCGGGCTTGCCAAGATAACCCAACGCTATTGGGAACTGGCTATCTTATCTTCAACCCGGAATACATCAATGTTGTTAGCATTGATGTTTGGCGGCAAGACTTAGATAAGATGAAAGGTGGGCTAAGAATGCCACAAACAAACCGAGTCTTACAAAGTTAGACTCCACAGGAAATCGAACCCGCTACCTCCTCACGTGAAGCTAATGGCCTTATCCGTAACACAACGGAGGTTTTCCAATCGAGGAGGTGATGGCTGAATAAATCGTTCATTCGTATAGGTACATTAGAGAACCTTAGATCTGGTTAGTCATACAAAAAGAGCGAAGGCTGGTTTCCGGGGGAGTGAATATTCAAGATTCAAGGTATTTATTCAAAATAGGTGCAAATTACACTCTTTCTGATAGTCATAAAGTAATAATAACATAATTTAATTTGTGAAAAATCAAGAAATAAACAATCACTAGTTAATAATGTCAAAATTAAATCCTAGAAATAAACCAGATTATGTCATTAGAACATGAAAACAACATGATGCGAAAAGTTATACATAAAATTATTGAATGTCATTGATACCTTTGCAAGAATAGGCCAGTTTACACGGACAGCACCCGGTTACGAGTATAACGCGAGAGTCAGCCATCGCTCCCATCAACCATATTAGAGGGAAGGGAACGACCCTTAATTTTTATATTTTATATGAAGTCAAGTAGCAACGTACAGTAGGTACTCGAGCAAAATATTGCTTGGTATCGCCGAGATAAATCGCCCCATGTCAGAAGTTTTCAAGTAGCTTATTATAAGACTGCCATCTAATGATAGCATCCAGCACCAGCGGCTGAACGTGCCTTGTGGTCGTAGCTCAGTAAGACTTGCGGTGGTCGCGCCGATTACCACGGTTAACTAAACATAAGTGCAGTAATTAACTGGATCGGTTTGGCTTGTAGCAACATTAACATTTGACTGACTCGGTGGCTCAGTGGTTAGTGCCCTTGACTACTGATCCGAGGGTTGGTGGGTTCGATCCCCACCCAGGGCAAACATTTGTGTGATGAGCAGATTTGTTTGCTCTGTGTCTGGGTGTTAAATATCTATAAATGTATGTATTTAAACGTATATAAGTATGTATATCAGTCTCTGGTTCCCATAACACAGGGAATCCTACGTTGGGGTCAGATGACCATGTGTAATTTGTACCAGAATATTTATTTATTTATTTATTAAAATACATGTGCACAAGATTGAGAGAAGATTTTTTTAGCTATTGAAAACACTTTATTATTACTAAGTACTAACAATTAATTTACAATCTTTTTATACGAATCGGTCGGCAGATTGGCCAAGTGCTATTATTTCTGTAGTAGGTACATTACATAGTAATGGTTAGTCCATTCGCTTCACACCAGGAGGTCGCGGGTTCGATTCCCGGTGGAATCAACTTGTAAGACTCGGTTTGGCTGGTGGTAGGGCATTTTCTAAGCCCGCCTGGCTAGCTACCACCATGTTATCTAAGTCTTGCCGCCAAACATCAGTGTTAAAAACATTGATGTGTTCCGGCTTTGAAGATAAGATAGCCAGTTCTCCATTGCGTTGTGGTATCTTGGAAAGCCCGCTTCCATCATCGGCATCATCGTCACTTACCATCAGGTGAGATGATGCCAAGGACTTAACAATTGTGAATAAAAAAAAAAGGAAACTGCAGTGGCCAACAAAAGAGACATTGATGGATGAACGTGTAAACGATGTTAACGTGTATTGATGGACATACGTAAGTCCATCAATGCCTATATAGTAAACTTGTGGCCAAGGCATACTTTTCTCAAATAATGCGCGGAAATTAAAACTAAGTAGTCTTCTTATCAGCTTATATACGTCCCCACCGAGGGGCTCGAGCCTACCCTAAATTAGGGCGATCGGGCCTTAGTCGACCACGTGGGGCCAGTGCGGGTTGGTGGACTTCACACACAACCTTCGAGTTTCTTCGCAGGCTTGTGCAGGTTTCCTCACGATGTTTTCCTTCACCGTAAGAGCGTCGGATAAACGTACATATGGAATCGAAATTCGAAAACACATTGGTACGTGGCAGGATTCGAACCACGGCCTCCCGGACAGAAGGTAGCGGCCGTAACCGTTACGCCACCAACGCTCAAAACTAAGTAGTACCTAGGCAGAACTTTTTATTTGGAAATACAGTTGTTGAATGACGAATAATGAACAACAATAAATTTTCACGCGCCAAAGTGTTTATTTGTTTTTTTTTATATATAAACAGCTTTCTATTTGCAAGCCAGTTCGAAATTAAAATAAAACTTCTTATAAGTTACCTTATTGGTTGCCATGTTTGGAGTAAAAGATCGTTCCATTTTTAAATTACACAACAGATATGAGTTTACATAGTAATTTATTTGACCGCTAAAACACGACATACATTTTTTGCCGGCCGCTGCTCGCATGTATTTGGCCAGTACAGCAATTTCGAAATATCTCGAAGAAGGTTGTCAGTCAAAATAATGCTCAAATTACCAAGAATGTTTGAGAAAAAATACTTTTTTTTCATTCAGTACCGGGTTTTTTACTAAAAGTTCTTTAGTGTGATAAGACTGATAAGAAAATCTTCAGTTTGAATTGTGGGCGATTTTTTGTACTCCTGTATATTAAGGACTGCTTACATGTTCTATGCTTATTTTCATCCCGAAAACTATAAATTTCTGGATCTTCGCTATGATTTTCCTATTAAATACATTTTAAATACACTTCGGGGATCAGGGCTGCATGTTTTTTTTTTCGAATAATTAATCGGTATCCAGAAACTACGAGGTGTAAACTAAATATAAATTATTTAAGAATGTGCATATAGAAAGTGCACCCTTTCATTTAATGTCACACAAGACACTTTTGATCTCCATTTTAAATAAAATATTTAATATTTTCAAAGTAATTTTACTTTCAGTTTGTTAGGTTACCTACAACAGTAAAGTTCTCGAGTGGCGAGCGCGCACCGGTCAACGTAGCGTAGACAGGCCACCCACGCGGTGGACCGACGACCTGGTGAAGATCGCGGGAGGCCGATGGATGCGGGCAGCGCAGGACCGGTCGTCGTGGAAATCCTTGGCGGAGGCCTTTGTCCAGCAGTGGACGATTTTCGAGATGATGACAACAGGGGATCGGACTGCTAGTCATTTGAGTTACTTTTTAAGATCTGTCAAAAACGAAATTTTGTTCTAAAAATGTTAATGTTAAATACCCACAAGGGCGTCATAGATTTTTAGTGTCATTGACGAACTTATTTTGTGAATTTGATCAATTAAAAATTGAAGACGTGATGAAAAAACAAAACACGTAAGGTTTTTTGAAACTTCAAGTGGAGAGCAATTTAGGAAATCATATTTCAGAATTTATTTTTGATGCAGTCCGATCCCCTACTATGGGAAATTTTAACTACACAATTTAAGTAGTTGCCGTGTAAACTGAGATCGACTTTTGTCGAGAAACTTCTTTAAAATGACATATAGGATACCACGTCAGAAACTTGAAACACAACGGATACAAAGAAAGAGACTTAGACCTGTTTCCGGTAGAACCGGTCAATACGGATGACGACAGCATCAGAAATAAATAATGAACTCTTGATCACTAAATTGTTACCACTGTTACCTGTAACACAGTTTCTAACTACCACGGGTAACAGGGATTCCATCCGCATATGTAACTATACCTTGAGCCAATAAAGATCTTATCTTATCTTATCTTAAATTGCCCTCCTACTTAAACTTCGAAAAACCTTACTCGTTTTGTTTTCCATTAAGTCTTCGATTTTTTTATTCATCAAAATCACAAAATGAGTAAGTCTAGGCTAGGTATTTCAAACATTTTTAAAAGAAAATGTCGTTTTTGGCAGATGATAAAAAGTAAATAAGGTGACTAGCATTCGTCATCCGTATTGTATAACAACTTTATTTCGTGGAACAAGCAAACCTTATTATTTATCCACTCACGGAGAAAAATTGAAATTGACCCACCTGATCTTTTTTTCGAAATTTCACCCAAAAGACGGTTTGTCGGTGTTCCATTTAACAAAATCGATTTCGTTCAAGTCCAATATTAATTTTAATTCTGAGCTTGAAATTTACACCACGTAAGATAAAGTCAGTCAAGAGATCAGATAGCTGAGGGCTCCGTTCATCGTCAAAATTGGTGCTAGAAATGATTTTTTTAAGCCCACAACAGTCTCCTACGTACTGCGAAGTTGAATTCAAAATATTGTACATATATATAATTACAATTACAGTAATCTATTGTCTTTGTTCCACAAAATGGTATTCTATTTATTTTTCTAGATTGATTATCCTTTACTTATCAAAAATTCAAAAAGCCACTAAAATCGTAAAATCCACTTCAATAAACCCCGCCGTATCGAAAAGCCGAATTAAATAAAAGACGTGCCACATCAAAAAAGATTTATTGGGTAGACTGAGCGTAGGTTAAGACAGTGTAACATATCTTCGTCTTACTAATTATTAGAAAAGGCAATTAATTGTCTCAAGAGTAGGTACTGTGAACTCATAATTTAGATTTAAATTACTGATCACTCAAACCGATATTCAAGTTTTCCTTGATTGACATACAACCAACTTCCTAATAAAATCTTGCAAGCGATTTGATAGCATCTTCCGGGGGTCGCAAATAAGTAGTGTGCTCGCCCATTTTTGAATTCGTGAACATTATGAAGGTAACGGAAAACGTAGCGTAGGCAGGCCTCACGGCATGGATGCGGGCAGCGTAGGACCGGTCATCGTGGAAATCCTTGGGGGAGGTCTTTGTCCAGCAGTGGACGTTTTTCGGATGATATGATATGATGAACATTATGAACATACCTTAGTATTGTTTACAAATTGATAATAAAATGATCAAAATCTTGAAAAAAATAGGTACAATCATTTAATTCAGTGTACAAACAAAAAGATTGACGACATTGCGTCTAGAGACTAAAGATTATTCGTTGCCCATTTCCTTCCGATATATATGGCTTCGTTCTCCTAAGAATACACATAGGTATATTAATTAAACAATATCGAACGGTACAATGTGAGACAATGCGTATTGTTAGGTCTGACACATGTAGGTATGTAAACTAAAAACCTATGGAGATCAACATCTTTGTAGCTATGTAAAACAAACGTCGTTTTTGAAAAACTTCCTCGCATTTCTTAGAATAGATTAATCTGTTTTTGTGTACAGTATGATAAAAAAATATTGAGATGGAAATAAAGCACCACCAATGTACACCTTGTTGAAAAGTTACCCAAATAATAGAGATAAATCAATGAAAAATTTTGGTGAACCACAGATTGCGGACACTTTTAATGGTGACAGACAATCTACTATTCTTTAAAGAGAGATAAATTAGGTAGCGTCTAACAGTAACAGCCGACAGTAAACTTTAACTGTCTCAGCGCAGCTTAACATCTACTAATCAATTAAGTACGCCGGTTAACTACTTCCTTGTCGTAAGCTAATGATGACCCAAATTACTTCTACCTAACTTAACTTACTCTTTTGCGCAAACAATTACTAAGACATTACAATTATTTTAAACACCTGAATTTGTCGCTTGAGTCTTTTGGTAACTGTTTCTTTTAAGCAAGATTCAGGTCATTATAAATGGTAACGATAACTTAGGGTTTTAAGGTCACTGATTGTATATTTAGGCAATGTTTTGCTACAGTAATAAAATGTGGGTATCTTAGCATATACAAGGTGTTTGGGATGTAGTGCAGAAAACCACATTTAGAATAGATTTGACTTAATACACTTGTAGCCTAAGTCTCACAGTTTTCGAGCTTTTTAATTTTCAGATTTTGTATGAAAAACGTATTTGTTTAAATATTTCGTTATTTTCCAAAAAAAGTTATACTGCAGTTGTAGTGCAAAATATGGTAAAAACTTCCTCATTTTATCAGCTTTCCAACAAATTGAAAAAGTTAAAATATACAATTTAATTGTAACAAAAAATAATTATTGCTGTCAAAAGGGTGCCCTAAGTCCCATACAAATTTTCAAGAAACATTATTTTCATGTTTTTTTAAGTCCAAAATTTATCATGTTTTTCGCATATCAGACATCTGTGACCTCTAGAATCATTGAATAACGTTGAATTCACAAGTTCATGCAAAAAATTCGAACTTTATTTTTTCCATAGAAAATTGAAGTAAAATTAGTATTGAATTCAAGGCACAATCATAGTTTTTTTTGTAGCAACTCATTTGTATTTTTTAAACTTTTTAACTTTCTTGGAAAGCTGATAAAATGAGGAAGTTTTTAACATATTTTGCACTACAACTGTAGTATAACTTTTTTTGGAAAAATCACGAAATATTTAAACAAATGCGTTTTTCATACAAAATCTGAAAATTAAAAAGCTAATATCTCGAAAACTGTGAGACTTAGGCTACAAGTTGTGACAAAAATAATGGAAACTGGGGATAAAAACCCTCACGGAATTAGCCACATATGATACGTAAGATTTAGGGGTTCGGGCCTAAACGGAGTTTTAAGAAAAAAATATTATGGGGTAAGTTAAGTCAGTAAGTTAAGTCAAATCTATTCTAAATTCCACCTTTGGCTCACATTTTTTTTTAAACTATTTCAGTTTTCTGCACTACATCCCAAACACCCTGTATGATAGCTTCGTGGGACTATTGGCACACAATACCTAATGTGTAGTGAGAATTAAGCATTAGAGATATTTAAGTACAGTTGACCGCTCGAAAGTTTTCAGTCTAAGCTGAACTATGTTACACAGAAATCTTTATACAACGCGAGACCAGCACTGTTACCTACAATGACGCGTGCATCTTAGTGTATACTAATCGTAAAAAAAAAAAAAAGAGGAACAACCAGTCTCAATTAGAACAAATGGTTTGTGGCGTGTGGGTCTACAATCCACCTCCTCGCGCTGAGCCCGTATCATGACTTGAGTGACATAACAATATAGATTAGAGATACAAAGAATGTACAGCCACAATAAGGGATATTGATTGTATCTTTGCATGTATCACACATCGTGAAGGCTGTTGTAGATTTCGTATAACGTTGATATTTTGAACCGATTGCTTTAACGGTGAAGGAAAACATCGTGAGGAAACCTGCACACACACTTGCGAAGAAACTCGAAGGTTGTGTGTGAAGTCCACCAACCCGCACTGGGCCCGCGTGGTCGACTAAGGCCCGATCGCCCTAATTCAGGGTCGGATCGAGCCCCTCGGTGGGGAAGTATATGATCTGATATGATGATGATGATATTTTTAAAGTAAGTAGAATACTATTGTTTGTTCATTAGAATAATCTACTTTTGGAAAGTGTTTGCTCAGTTGCAAACCGATTAGATATGGTCCTTTATTCCTCCGTGTGGTGTTATGTGACATATTAAGGCATTTTTGAATAATTGCAGTAGTACTTTATGTAGAAGCCATTTGAAAATTACTTCTACTTTAAAACTATTCTTTATTTTAACTGATTTGAACTTTATCTATAAATTCATGCCTCGAACAAAAGTCTTGTACCTTAATTTAATCATGGAAAAGAAGAACAATAAAATGGCTTTGTTTGTGTAATCTCGATCCACCGCACTTAAAATTTCAAAACAGCATCATCGAACTGTCAAAGTTAACGATCGTCTTGCGTTTCGTAAGAATTCGCGCTTCGGTAGCAATTTTCAAGGTAGATTACACGGTGAGCTTTATGTCGTAAGCTGTTTGTAATCAGGCGAAGCGGAGCTGTGGGGCTTCTAGACTCCTTGGCGAGCAAGCGGAGCTCCGAGCTGCAGCCCTGTCGCAGTCAGCTTAGTCACTGGCTGATCGCGCGCGCGGCATAACGTCCAATGCCTGCGCGGGAGTATATTATTTGCTGACACACGTGCTCGCCTCTGCCTGCATCGATCATTTGTTTATCTCGATCCAATCGCGCGCAGGGTCGATGCACGCCAAAAAAACGCACGGTTTCCGCATTCCTTTACAAATATGACATGATGTGAACTGAATTGAAATTGGAGCGGTAACATTTACATCGCATGTGTGTTTTAAGTGATTTGTGATTATGAGTAATTAGGTGAAGAATCCGTGCAACGGTGCAGTATGGATGTATTGGATTTTATGCGTCATTTCATTCAACAACATATAATGCTTAGCAAAGAGGCAAAGCATTACTAAAGTTTGTGGTGTAGTCGTTGATGTTCGTTGCTTTTTCAAGGATTCTGATATCTAGAGTAAATCCTTACTTATCCGAAATCCGTTGATATATTTGATTAAATTAAATTTTAAATTCACTATTGTTTTTGCTGTTTACCATATCAAAATTTATAATAAAACTGTAACGGGGCCCTGTCTGTATACATGAAATACTTTTGGAAAATAATAACTGTGGTGGACATTACTAACAATATAGTGGCCATAACAACAACTTTTGGAATTTTTGTCCGTCTGTATGTTCGCCCATCACGCAAATTTTGCCGATTTTGATGAAATTTTGTATGGTGGTTCCTTATAGCCCGGGTTAACTTAAAGGGAGTTTCCGTGGCAAAATTAACAACCTCCACGCGGACGGAGTCGCGGGCACAGCTAGTCAAAAATATGTTTTAAACGTACATAGATTATAGGTATACTAATAAATATAGATATTAGATATCAGAACTCATGAATTCGATTCATTTGATAAAATTTTGTTTAGTTTAATGGGATAAAAAACAATGCTTTATTAATTTATCAGTAATCATCTCAAACAGAGGTACCTATAATGATGCATCATTTGTACGTCTACCCTTTCCATTTGTGTCACAGTTTGTAAACAGAGATAACAAACATATATCTTATCTAAATAATAATCGATCAATACAATAAGAATAACGATTGCAGAATAACAGCGTTATGCCTTTTAAGGTAAAAATCACGCTGAGCATTATTGCCTTTTGTATTGCTTTTGTTTCCCTTTTTTTTAAAAAAATAATATTTATTTCTTTTTTATTTGTTCGTTGTTAGTAGTGGGTAGTTTTATAATTGTTTCTTTTTTGTTTGTTTAGTGTACCTAAGCAATACAATAAATAAATCATTAATTCATAACAAATAACGATAGTAATATTCAGGAACAAATCACACACGGTTATCGCGGTCAAACCGCATCTTTATAGCCCCTAACCATAGAGTAAAAAATATATGTACTAGGATTCCCTGTAGATAGTTAGTAAACCAGAGACTATGATATTATACAATATATACATAACATATATACCTATTTTAAAGTATTAAATCTACGTGTAGTGTTAAAAACATAAAATAAAACACGAAAAAATCCAGGTAGGTACTTAAGTCAGGTTCCCCTACTGGTCGTTGCAACGCTCAAATTATTATTTTTTAATATTTTTTCCAAGTCAGGAGAATGGTAACAAAAAGCACATGCATTCAGGAGTAAGTGGATTTGAAAACATCCACTAGATTTCATTGCTTTAAAATAGGTATGTAAGTTATGTATATTCTATATCATAGTCTCTGGTTTATTATTAGTATCTTCAAGGAATCCTTGTACTTATATTTTATACTCTTTGGTTGGGGGCTATATAAAGATGCGGTTTGACCGCGTGTGTGATTTGTTCCTGAACATTATTTGTTCTTACCGACTTATATCATATTGTTTCGATTAAAATTGCAGCAGTTCTATAGTTACAACTATAAGAAAAACCGGCCAAGTGCGAGTCGGACTCGCGCAAAGTAGGGTTCCGTAGTATTTTCAAAAAACAAATGTTTATTTTTAAAACGAAAATATATTTGCAGTTGGTAATAGAACATATTGTATGAAAAATCTATGAACTTTTACAAATCAAACTGCACGTCTTAAGTTGGTTGACTATTTCTCCTAAACTAAGAAAGCCTACTTAGCCGTGATAGTTTTCCTTTTAAATTCATTATTATAGTATAGACTACTTTCATAAATTTTTTCAAACTTACAAATACAGCGGTTTAGTTGTTAAGGTGTGGGGCGTGGGGACACTCGACTCCAACAAAATTAAGCACTTTCAAGCCTATTCGTTCGAAAACGGAACCCTAAATTATAAAATGGTCTTAGAAGACTCACAACTATTTTTAAGCTCTAACCAACGATGGGTTTGACAAAAAAAAACATCCCCACTTATAGGGGAGGTAAGTACCCTTAAAAATGTGTTTTTTTCCAAAAAAAAATTATAGTTGTCTCTGCGTTATTATTTGGACAGACGGACAGACTATAAGGGTTCCTTTTTGTACTACGGACTCCTAAAAAGGGTGCATTAGGATTTTTTTTTCTTTAGTTCTGTGTATTAAAATAGAATTCGAGGAAATCAAAATCACTCCTCACATCCTGTACATAACAAAACATTTTTTTTTCGTTATAGAAATCCTTAAGTAATTAAAGTAAAAAGTGGTTACAAAATTGGTCGTTGGCGGTGGTATAAGCCTTAAGGCGGTATATTGGCAAATTAGCAATAAGAAGCGCTTAGCAAAAAAATCAGGAAAATTATTCCCGCTTAATTTTTCAAACTGAACAAAAGTTAAATAACATATTCAAGGATATAAGCCTAGGGTCCTTGTAAGTTCATTACACGATTAGATTAACTTGACTCGATCATAAAATATTTTAAAACATAGCATAAATTGAAGCAAAGTGAAGTAAAGCCTGTAAACATTTCTAGAAAAAAATATTGTTTTAAATTTAAAATTTATATCATAATTTTCTTCTTTTCAAACTACGAGTACGTAGTCTATTGTTATTCAAATTTAATTTAGTTTACTTTTTCAAAAATTTTCAACAGAGAACTTTAAAAAGGGCAATAAAAAAAAAAAGAAAAAGAAAAAGAAAAAGACAGAGACAACTGTTCATCAATGTCTCGCCTCAGATGAGATACTAGTTACTTCGTAACCTTGGGTGGTAATTTGAATGAACCCGGGAATAAACCCGAGTTGTAACATTTGAATAAAAAACCAGATGCTTGGCAATCTCTAGCTGGTAAACTGAACAAGTCTTCAAAACTTGGTTGTCCAACTAAATCTACAAATAGTGAGTAAAATTAACTAGTATCTCATCTGTGTGACCATAAACTTTAAACTTTTCGTCTATGTAGGTAGAGCATTGCTAAGCCCGGGCGGTGTCAGGATATAGCATTGTTGTACAAGTTTCGTTGCCATGGCAATATTGAATAGCTTGTAGTGTTTTATTCCCGCATCGGCATTGCTATAAATGTTGACAATATATTACAGTGCCTTTTAATACATTATTAAATTATTCACAGTTCCATACATGACTCATGACTGATACTTGTGATGAAGAACATAGCTGTACCTCGTCGTGAGTGTTAATTCATAGACAAAAAATGCGCTCTCTTTGCAAGTCACTTTTTGTTTAAAGTTCATAATATACTGTATGGTCATGCTGTTTTATAGTATGCATACCTACGTACGGGTACCGTTTCTTCATATCGTCGTCGTGGATAAATTAGTATACCGTGACATTATGATATAAATTCATTCACAGACTACTAAGATTTATTTCATTCGATATTATACATCTTCCGGTCTCAAAATGTTAATTAAATAATAAAATCGGTGAACTGAGTGCCGAACAACATGTTGGGTTAGATTCCGCATTTTATTACTGCCACTTGAAAATTATTAAGAGTTTATCTTGAAAACTGTTTATCACAGATACCCGAAATAATTTTCATATAGTACATGGGTGATTTCAAGTTTCTAAATCAAACAGTTTGGAAACCTAGCTAGAGAGACACATTTACGGCTTTAGTTGTCTAGAGCAGGCTGCCAAGTGTTAATATTAGTGCTCTCCGTATGGGATGTACTGTTTGCGAACCTCACATCACATCAGCTCATATATACGTCCCCCACCGAGGGGCTCGAGCCTACCCTGAATTAGGGCGATCGGGCATTAGTCGACCACGCGGACCCACTGCGAGTTTCTTCGCAGGCGTGTGCAGGTTCCCTCACCATGTTTTCCTTCACCGTAAGAGCGTGGGATAAACGTACATTGGTACAACGAAATCACATTGGTACGTGGCGGGATTCGAACCACGACCTCCCGGACAGGAGGCGGCGGCCCTAGCCGTTACGACACCGACGCTCAAAAGCTAATACCGTAAAATAAATATCAGGTTGTTCACCAGTGCCACACGAGCAGCCTTCTCTTTACTAACCAAGATCTTATCTAAATCTTGCCGCCAAACATCAATGTTAACAGCAGTTACTGCGTAAAGATAGGATAGCCGGTTCCCCGTTACGTAAGAGCGTGGGATAAACGTACATTGGTACAACGAAATCACATTGGTACGTGGCGGGATTCGAACCACGACCTCCCGGACAGGAGGCGGCGGCCCTAGCCGTTACGACACCGACGCTCAAAAGCTAATACCGTAAAATAAATATCAGGTTGTTCACCAGTGCCACACGAGCAGCCTTCTCTTTACTAACCAAGATCTTATCTAAATATTGCCGCCAAACATCAATGTTAACAGCAGTTACTGCGTAAAGATAGGATAGCCGGTTCCCCGTTACGTAAGAGCGTGGGATAAACGTACATTGGTACAACGAAATCACATTGGTACGTGGCGGGATTCGAACCACGACCTCCCGGACAGGAGGCGGCGGCCCTAGCCGTTACGACACCGACGCTCAAAAGCTAATACCGTAAAATAAATATCAGGTTGTTCACCAGTGCCACACGAGCAGCCTTCTCTTTACTAACCAAGATCTTATCTAAATCTTGCCGCCAAACATCAATGTTAACAGCAGTTACTGCGTAAAGATAGGATAGCCGGTTCCCCGTTACGTAAGAGCGTGGGATAAACGTACATTGGTACAACGAAATCACATTGGTACGTGGCGGGATTCGAACCACGACCTCCCGGACAGGAGGCGGCGGCCCTAGCCGTTACGACACCGACGCTCAAAAGCTAATACCGTAAAATAAATATCAGGTTGTTCACCAGTGCCACACGAGCAGCCTTCTCTTTACTAACCAAGATCTTATCTAAATCTTGCCGCCAAACATCAATGTTAACAGCAGTTCCTGCGTAAAGATAGGATAGCCGGTTCCCCGTTACGATGAGGAAACTTGGTTAGCCCCTTTCCATCTTCGGCATCAGCGTCACGCTTACCATCAGGTGAGATGATGCCAAAAGCTTAGCAATTGTGGATAAAAATATCTGTTAAAAAAATGTTTACTTCATATAAACCAAAAAACTACCCGCAAACAAGAAGATGCACTAAAAAACTGGCGAAGTGCGAGTCGTACTCGCGCAAAGTAGGGATCAAGTCTTTTAAAAAAATAAATTAATAAACTTGACTCGAACAAAAATTTGAATTTTAAAGCTTATTATATAAAAAACGGTTGTAGCAAACTCTCAGTTGTTTTAAAAGACCTATTCAACGATACTCCACACGATAGGGTACGTCGGCAAAAAAAAATCATCCACTCTTTATATTTAGGGGTTTTTTATTTATGTTTAAAAGTGTTTTTAAACATTTTATTGTATCACTTTATCGGCGTGATTAATATGTTAAATTACAGCTTTTTTGTACTAATATTGTTTAAGCTAAGCCTCGGACAGACAGAAGACAGAGAGACAACACGCGACTTTTTTGGAAGTGGCTCTTATAACTTTTCAAAATTTGTTAATAGTACCTATAGAATAGTCTCGGCCATACAAAAGACATCAACAATTACGGCATTGCTCGTTAATATATTTTCTATGTTACATCGAAAATATTGAAGACAATTATCAAATTTTTGAGAAACATAAAACAACCAGTGATTCTTCTTCCGGTTGTAAGCTTTTTATCCAAAAAAAATCATTACAGTCTATTTAGTAGTTTTCAAGAAAATCTCGCATATAGGTAGGCGTTATTAAGAGCACCTGTCTACTACTACTTATACTAAAACTGTAATATTGACTATAATTATTTCTAAAAGCTTACGAATATAATAAAGAAGGCTATAATAATCAGGAACGTATGTACTCGTAATAAACGATTATTTAACTTCCCGTTTAAAACTGTTGCGATGGTGACATTTTAAAGTCGTAAAAAGTAAGAACAAGTTTACATGAACTCTACTACTGCTGCACATCATATCAGCACATATACGTCCCCACCGAGGGGCTCGAGCCTACCCTGATTTAGGGCGATCGGGCCTTAGTCGACCACGTCGACTTTACACACAACCTTCGAGTTTCTTCGCCGTCGCAGGCGTGTGCATGTATCCTCGCGATGTTTTCCTTCACCGTAAGAGCATCGGATAAACGTACATATGCAATCTAAATTCGAAATCACATTGGTACGTGGCGGGATTCGAACCACGACCTTCCGGACAGGAGGCGGCGGCCCTACCCGTTACGCCGTCGGTCGACGCTCTTACTGCTGCACATATCAATGTAATTAAACAAGTTAACTCTCAACTTACTTGTCTCGTTAAGTTTTTGCGTCGCGTTTTGCTCCGAGTGACATGTTTCAAACTTTCAAAACGTCTCCATTATTCGCCTGATTAGGCAGCTTACTGCACTGGGTAAAAGAGAAAATTTAGTCGGAACTAGCTTTTGCCCACGGCATCGCTCGTGTGGACGTCCTTTTTATGATAGTCTTTGAGGGTGAGTGGTGATCGAGCCGCAAGCGTTTTCTTCAGATCCATCGGGAACTATAATATTCTGATAAGCAGTTTATGTCACACTTACCACCCCCTCAGCTATTTGCTCATTTAAGACCTTTGTCGAAATGAGCGTGGAAATGAGTTTTTCCTTCAGACGTTGTTAACGTAGCCACCGTCGGATGTGGCTGGTAGGCGACAGCGGGAATCTGAGGTAGCAGACCGTATTTACTCAGGAGTACCGTCGCATGCCAGGTGCAGCTACGGGGGACACGCTTACAACAACGGGTGCCTCATCCTCGACTGTTCTCCTTTATACGCTGATATCAATTCCCTTGCAGAAGAACTTCTGGTCAGTGCGCCACCGGAACGGAACGGATCCCTTGGGAACTATGTCGCGCTATGTTAATCAGTACCTACTATAGTCTATGTCATTCATTACCCACCCCCTCAACCATCTCTGTGCAAAAAAACAACAATCCTTTGCTCCGTTACGATAAAAAAAATTAAACAAAAAAAGTATTTTTTCAGTTTTCTCAAGAACTGTATCGGTCTACGCTATTTTAACAGGATAAAAAGTAGCCTATGTCTTTTTCCATGACATACGCTACGTGCATGCCTAAGGTGTTGAAGCGTGAAAAGCTTAAAAACATACAAACAAACACATTTTCAAATTTACAATATAAGTAAGGATAGTGCCTGCCTTTCTAGTTTTCGTCATACGAAGCGTATTGTGCCAGTAATGGACAGAACACTTAGGTCACAATACATTACAGTCACAATTACAATTACATAAAATTTCGTAAACTCTTACCACCCGCAGGCCGCAGCACAGGCCTCGTCAAAACCTTTTCACTTTCAAAATAAAAAGAGGCTTTTTATGTTCCACAATAGGGATAACGAATGCTAGTCATCTGATTTACTTTTTATCATCTGTCAAAAACGACATTTTGTTAAATGTTTGAAATACCTAGGCGTGACGTTATAGTTTTGCAGCGTCATTTATATACTCATTATGTGATTTTGGTGAATTAAAACTCGAAGACTTGATGGAAAACAAAATGAGTAAGGTTTTCCGAAGTTTAAGTAGGAAGGCAGTTTAGTGAGCAGGAGTATAATATAATTTATTTCTGATGATGTCGTCATCCCTATTGTAAAACGAAACATTTGTAAATTTATTATTTTTTATATTATGTTATTTATTAGCTTTAAAAGCCCAAAGTAGCCTTTTACAATATCTGCACCACTTTCATTTAGTTAGTCGTCTTCGCTTCATTACTCATTGTCACTAGTGCCACAGATGAGATACTAGTTACTTCTAGTGCCTTGCAAATAGACTGGCTTTAGTAGGAGTAGGTATCCAAATATCCAGTTTACGCAAGACAGACTATAACATCATTTAGTGGAGTGCAAATTTAATGTTGTGCGGATGAAGATGGACAGAGCAAGGATGCTGGAGAAGGAAGCTCCAGTCAAGGGTATCGTGGCGCAGGTGGTCACCATGCTGAATGGACAAGCTCAAAAGTAAGTGTTTATCTTATCCTTAAGGCGCTAAGATCACTCAATCCGAGCATGTTGGTACGTGTTTCAATAATATCGAACGTTAAGTCTATTCATTTCAATGCGGGCTTCAACGCAGCTGTTACGTTGAAACCGAACGCCCAATTCTCTATTTTTACATGTTTTAATTTACTTTTCATCACTTTCAAATAAGTTCAAAAAAATGTGTTCAATTAAAATGCAAGGTCTTAAAGTCACCAATTTCTGTGTGATGTTTTCATTTAACATTAACTATTTGTAACTATTTAGAAATTTTGCAATTAATGCCAAAGTCTACAGTACCTACATATTTTTACATCAAAAGTCGTAATATTTTTAAAATTGTCTTCAATTAAATCGAGTTTTTATTACTTTAAGTATACTTATTATATTTTTTCTCCATGGTGATAGCTTTACACAGTGTTTCAATAATTTGAATTGAAAATTATCATTTGACCCATTCGCTTATAGTAGGTACAGTCAGGTCACGAATCAGGTGGAAAGTGCATCTAGCCTAAACCAATAGATATAGAAATTTCTTTCAGAAGTATCGGGATCACCAAATTTCATTCGTCTCGGGCGAATAATAGAGACAATGACAAAGAAGTACATCCTTCCCTTTTTAATAACCTATTTATTAGGATACTAGCTTTTGCCCGCAGCTTTGCCAACGTGGACATTCGTTTTGCCCGCGACTTCATTTGCGCTTTATTTCTATCCCTTAGGGATTTCGAAAGATCTGTCCTTATTCGTCGTCTAGCATAGGGTCTGGGCGTTGATAATAAGGCATCAGTCAGTCAGTGAGAGTGAGTAATTAAATCAAGACTTTTCATTTTATATAAAGTATATAATATGTATAACAACCGGTAACGACTCGGTCCATGTAACCAGAGGTACCGGGTTCAAATCTGGACGGCCAATGTACCAATGAGTTTAAAAAAAACTTACGTACATTTACTTACCGATGACTTTAACGGTGAAGGAAAACATCGTGAGGAAACCTGCACACGCCTGCGAAGAAACTCGAAGGTTGTGTGTGAAGTCGACCAACCCGCACTGGGCCCGCGTGGTCGACTGATTTAGGGTAGGCTCGAGCCCCTCGGTGGGGACGTATATGAGCTGTTATAATAACAATAATAATATATGTATATATACTGATGTCATGATGTATTTAGTTGTCTCTAGTGTTAGCAATTTCTACTTTACAATATTGTCTTTTTCTATCATTCGTTCGAGGCGTATATACAATAAAGTTTATTTCTATATCTTCATCATCATATCAGCTCATATACGTCCCCACCGAGGGGCTTGAGAATTAGAACGATCAGGCCTCAGTCGACCACGCGGGCCCATTGCGGGTTGGTCGACTTCACACACAACCTTCGTCTTCGAGTTTCTTTGCAGGCGTGAGCAAGTTTCTTCACGATGTTTTCCTTCACCGTAAGAGCATTGGTAAAAGTACTTAAATGAAATCGAAATTCAAAAACACACGGGTACGTGGCAGGATTCGAACTACGACCTCCCGAATAGGATCTAGCGGCCCTAGCCATTACGCCACCAACGCTGTTATCTATAAGTGAATTCGTTTTTGGTTTCTGCATCAAATAAATAAAATAAATATGCCTAAACCTACTAGAAGTGAGATAATCTTGTTACAGTAGTAACGATTGCTATTTATTGTTTACTAGCTGTGCTTGCGACTTCGTCCGCGTGGAGGTTTTGAATTTTCCCACGGGAACTCTTGAATTTTCCGGGGTAAAAAGTATTCTATATGTTAACAAGGGCTATAAGGAACTACCATAAAAATTTCATCAAAATCGGCCTGGTAGTTTTTGCGTGATGTGCGAACATACAGACAGACAAAAATTCCAAAAGTTGTTGTTTTGGTTATCGTTTGTATTGTCCACCACAGTTATTATTCTCCAAAAATACTTCATGTTAAGACACGGCCACAGATTACTAAATAGTTACTTACACGGCCCCGTTACTGTTTTATTATATGTATTACAGATTTCAAAAGTACAAGTTGCCCTTTTTGCTGTTAGATATCGGTGTTAAATTTTGTTTAGTTTATGCAAAGCTGCCAAATTAAGCATTTTTGCTGGAATATATTAAATCGCCCGCAAGCTTGCTGAGCGTGAGTCTTTGACCCTCCTTTTTTCTATTATATGCTTATCAAGAACACGTTTTATTGGTTCGTAACACTATGTACCTACATACTTAGTTTTGAAGATTTTTCATTTTTCTCGTACATTACATAAGTTAGGTGCCCGAAATAAATAAATATCAACAACAAGAGAATAAAGGTATTGATCAAACGTTACAGACGAACTGTTCCTTGCATTAAAGTAAAATGTGCACTTATGGCCGAAATAAAGGACGTAGGTCGCGTTAAGACACACACGTGAAATCAAAGTGTAAAGCTGTTACTATAAGATTAAATGTAATATGAGTTTATTGATTAAATATTATAAATGTTAATAGCCTGTACGGCAGCCGCCCCTGGCTTGTCACACTTAGCATCATTTGGGGGCATCCGTGTAGGTAGGCCATATGCAACGCGGTCTGTCATGCACATCTGGTTATCTCATCTCAGATTCATCTCACATCTAAATGTAACTCTTGTGACTTGTAGGTCCATGTCGATATAGGATCATCTCACATCTAAATCCACGTTGGGTCGAACTCTTGTGTCTTGCGTTTTCCAGTACCAGTAACTATACTTTTATATCTGCTTTTTTGCCTAATGCGTTGCTACATTAGGTTTGCTGTGATATTAAAGGTACAGAGGCCAGCACTTAAACCTAAACACTTGTAGTGCGATTCTGATCAATACTCAAACGGCATAAGAACGTTACAACGTCCAAAGTGTCTAGCATGATGTGCAGATGGCCTCTGTACATAAATACCCAGACAAATTTTACGTAAACCACCACGTGTAATATTTTCGCGTTTTTATTGCCATCCTACACAATAAAAGATGCTGACCGCACATTAAAGCTATTTTGTAAATGCAGGATCCTTTTTTTTTACTTTAGGGCTTGTGCACAATCACGTGAGGTTCGATAGAGGGGAGGGGGGTCACGAAAAAATCACGACAGATCAGGTATAAGGAGACCTCACGTGTATTTTTCTACAATGAACGAACAAAGAAAAAAATCTACCACACGTGAAGATAGTTTTTCTCGGTTTCATTAAAAATAAATCTTCACTTGTTAAATATACTTAACAATAGCAAGTCTATTTTACGAAATTTTGGCGCGCGTTGCTTTAACTTGACCCCGCCCGCTATATACAATAGGTAGGTAGGTAATCTTCAAATTAGGTTGAATTTAAAAAAATACACGTGAGGTTGTGAGATGGAGGGGGGTAGCCAAGAACCTCACCAAATATCACTAGGGGGGAAGAGGGGATCAAAAAGTAGCCGAAAAAACCTCGCGTGATTTGTGCACAAGCCCTTACTTATGGTAGTTTTATTTCATTATACTTGGTCATACGTGTACTGGACATATTAGTAATACCTACTTACGTAATAAAATTGTATTATTACTATGCAGGTTCTTATTTAAATTACGCACTGTTTTCGATAACCATTAAGTTGTTACACTCGCAACAGATGTAAAGAATTTAAATAATATAACTAGTGGGGGTCTTCGACACATCACGACCTAATATTTTTACAGTTTCGTACCAGGTAACGGGACCCTACGCCCGCCGTCTGTCTGTCTGTCCGGTCTTTCAAGGAGTATCTATTGAACCGTTATAGGTAGCCGACTAAAATTTTCACAGCATATGTTTTATAAAATTTACTCGTATTGTAGTATCTATAAAAACTAAAACACCACTACCACAGATTACTAAATAGTTACACTGAAAAATCGCGCTCTAAAAAGTATGAAACAAGAAAAGACTATGTCCTCTAGAGGGCGCCATATTTAATTGATTGTGACGTCACATAGCCGATAACTCTTTGGTAAATTACCTCCGTGGCGTAATGGTTAAGTCAATTAGCTTCACATCCGGAGGTCGCGGGTTCGATTCCCGGTGGGGTCTATCTTTGTAAATCTTGGTTTGGTTGGTGGAAGGGCATTTTCTAAGCCCGCCTGGCTTGCTACCACCATCTTGTCTATGTCTTGCCGCCAAACATCAATGCTAATAACATTGATGTGTATCGGCTTGAAGATAAGTAGCTTCAATGTAGATTAAATGGTAGCCAGTTCCTATATCGATGCCAGTTCCCCATTGCGTTGGGGAATCTTAGTAAGCCCGCTTCCATCTTCAGCATCATCGTCACTTACCATCAAGTGAGATTGGTGCCAAAGGCTCACCAATTGTGAATAAAAAAAAATGAAAAAGTAGTATATAAGTTATGGGGAAACAGATGAACATACATACCGGTCAAAAACATCACCTTCCTTTTTGCTTCGCCTTAAACGAGAAAAAAAAGTGTACACGTAATCTATTTGTTTTTACCACTGATGTATTCAACACTATTTATTTTAGAGATGGTTGAAGGATGGTTGGATACTGTAAATATTGCAAGTCCGCAGAAAGTTAGCTTTGGCTAAGCAGGTATATGTATTTTGTGTGCTCTGTGGCTCACGGTTCATGAAATACAGCATGGTGAGTGTCAGACGGACAGACGGACGGGCTACGAAGTCTGAGTAAAAGGGTCCCGTTTTTACCATTTGGGCACACCCGGACACTGCATACAACGGTCGTGAAATGACCTTTCTAAAAACAAATGACGACGCAAACGAAATCACAGCGAAATCCCATACGTTTGAGAACCAAACTATAAACAATCTATATCAATTTGGGTGACGAGGGGGTGAGGTCGGAATCTAGAGAGCGGCAGGGAGTGTCCATACTGTATGTTAGTACTAATATATTATACACTTTGCTTTGGGTACGGAACTCTAAAAATGTATACGCGTCGACTTGAGAACCTCCTCCGTTTTTTCGTCGGTTAAAAAACAGGACCCGTATGAGTCGCACTCGCTCTAAGCTAAGGCAAAGTATATACAGGGTGACTGGTAAGTAGTACAAATCCTTTTAAGGGGATAAACTATATCTAATTTGCAACAGAAAAAGTCATACTAACTGGGGGTAGGAAATCAACGGTTTTCGAGTTAAAGCCTTTTCATTTTGTATGAAAAAACTTTTTCATTTTGTATGAAAATTATTTTGTTCAAATGTTTTGTGATTTTTTAACAAAAAGTTATAATACAGTTGGCATGCAAGATACGGTAAAACCTACCTTATTTTATCACGCTTTCGAACAAAGTAAGAAAGTTAAAAATGTACAAAATTAATTGCAACAAAAAACAATGATTGTTATCAAAAGAGGGCCTAAAATCTCATACTAATTATCCACAAAGTTCGAATTTTTTGGATGAGCTTGTGAGTCAAAGTTAGTCATGATGCTTAGGGTCAGAGATGTTTGTTTATGCGAAAAACATGATAAATTATTAAATTTCAAAAACATGAAAATAGTGTTTATTGAAAATTTGTATGGGATTTGATGCACCCTTTTGACAACAATCATAATTATTTTTTGTTGCAATCAATTTGTATTTTTAAATATTTTACTTTTTTGGAATGCTGATAAAATGAGAAAGTTTTACCGTATTTTTCACGACAACCGTATTATAACTTTTTTTTGTAAAATCACTAAATATTTGAACAAATGCGTTTTTCATACAAAATTTAAAAATGAAATGGGCTTTAACTCGACAACCATTGATTTCCGACCCCCAGTTAGTATGACTTTTTCTGTTGCAAATTAGATGCAGTTTATCCCCTTAAAAGGATTTGCACTACTTACCAGTCACCCTGCATATAGCTAAGGAGTCCAAACTGAATAAAAAGAAAACTTTTTTCTGTCGCTGGCGTTAATGTCTTTTGTATCATTTTTGTACCTACTTGTGTAAAGTGGTGTGGTAGTACGGAAAGTTTTGTAATTATTTTCTCGCATATTAATCACAAGTATGAATGTAAAATGTCTGTCATTAAAGACTATTCAAAATCGTAGTTCGTTCACACTTTGAGTCTGTAATTATCCTACGATCGATGTAGGTATGCGCAAAAAAAGCTTTCGTTATATCCGTTCCTAACTTTTTATTCATGCTATAAGTTAATGTTCTTTGATTGTAAAGCTATTTATAAGGCTGTTACATAAACTCATTAGCCACTTAATTTATGCATATGAGTTGAATCACGCCTTTTACTTACATAACATCTTCGATAATTGCCGACTTGCAAAAAGTTGTTCCAATTTAGTTGAAATTATTTTTTGCTTTTCGCCGTATACGTAAGTATATTATCAATGTCATCATGACATAGTATGACCACGTATGACACAGTCCAATGACAGCTGTCGCTATCGTTACCTTAATAACTGAAAAGGCCAAACACGTTAAAAACCGACTTCCATCGCAACCACTTAGTACATTTTTGCATTATTATTTTTGGTTTTTGTTAATTTTCTAATAAAGTACTACACCGATTTTGATAAAATTTATATAGGACCACACGGGAAGCACTAGCTTTCAAATATAAAAGAATCATATAAATTGGTTCACCCAGTCAAAAGTTCTGAGATAACGCACATTTAAAACAAACCTTCAGTTGAATTAAGAACCTCCTCCTTTTTGAAAGTCGGTTGAAAACCGGCGAAGTGCGAATCGAACTCACGCACTAATTATCCACACAAGCACAGATGAGATACTAGTTACTAACACAAGTATAACAATGATACCTAAGTATTCATTTTGGACCGGTGATTAATTGCAACAGGGAGCCAAGCACAAGAAAACTAATAATTTGGAACAAAAAAAACCGACTTCAAACAGGAAACTAAGGTTCCCCTCAATTTCTCTGGGATGCCATCATCAGATCCTGGTTTTCTTATCATGGTACCACCCTTTGGATATCTCCTTTCCAACAAAAAAAAGTCTCATTAAAATCGGTTCATAAACGACGAAGTTATCCGCGAACACACATAAAATAAATATATACGGTCGAATTGAGACACCTCCTCCTTTTTTTGAAGTCGGTTAAAAACAGAAAATTGAAAACCCGACTGCTTTAAAATCAACCCCTCTTTTTGGCTAGTCGGGTAAAAAAATAACCTATGTCACTCACGAGATCAAGGCGAATCTAACAACACCACGCACTTCAAAATCTATCAAGCCGTTTAGGCGGCAGAGCGTGCCAAAGAAATATACATACATACAAACACTCGAAAAACATAACCCTCCTTCTGGTGCAGTCGGGTAATTATTACAAATAATGAAAATAACTTTAAGTGGGTACTATTTGTAAAGGAACCTGAATTTTCTGATTAGATTGCTTTTTCTATTTACAATTGGTAAGCCCCATTGGCATCATCTCACCTGATGGTTTAGTGACAATGATGCCGAATATGGAAGCGGGCTTACCAAGATTCCCCAACGCAATGGGTAACTGGTTATCTTATCTTCAAAGCCGGAACACATCAATGTTGTTGGCATTGATGTTTGGCGGCAAGACTTAGAAATGATGGTGGTAGCTGGCCAGGCGGGCTTAGAAAATGCCCTTCCACCAACCAAACCGAGTCTCACAAATTAGACTTCGCCGGGAATTGAAACCGCGACCTCTTGATGTGAAGCTAATTTATTGTACTAAACAATTACGCCACGGCGGAGGGGATCGGTGCTAGTTCTAAATACTCGTTCTAAAGAATCTTTATAAACATTTATAGTAATACTGGTTCGATAAAAAATCGGTAATATTACAGATTTAAGCATTCGTTTAGTTATGTTTCAATTTACTACGATGAAAACTAATTACAAACATCGAATTGTATTAAAGCGGACCTACGCTTGTGTGGAAACTCGAGCCTCCAGGGTTAAGGCAAAGTATATATATTAGTATAGTATAGCGTCGGTGGCTCAACCGGTAACGACTCGGTCCATCTAACCAGAGGTACCGGGTTCAAATCTGGACGGCCAATGTACCAATGAGTTTTTCATAAACTTACGTACATATCATTACCGATTGCTTTAACGGTGAAGGAAAACATCGTGAGGAAACCTGCACAGGCCTGCGAAGAAACTCGAAGGTTGTGTGTGAAGTCGACCAACCCGCACTGGGCCCGCGTGGTCGACTAAGGCCTAATCGCCCTGATTCAGGGTAGGCTCGAGCCCCTCGGTGGGGACGTATATGAGCTGATATATATATATATATATATTAGTACTAACGTAGTTAAGGTTTTCATAGTAATCTTGAAATTCGTTAACTTTTGTGTCGGAATGTGGATATTGGTAAGGGCTTTAATGTAGAATTTCTTTTTTAAGGCGGTAATATTACAGATTTTCGTTATTTTTGACGTCAAATACTCCTAAACGATAGAAAACCCAAGGGTGAAAAAATACCCTTATTATTGATGATTTTCCTAAAAGTAAAAAGCTAATAGAAACACGATTGAGTAGTTTTGGCTCGATAGAGAAAAATTCCAAAATTTGGTCTAGGTACACCGTTACTTTCAATTCTATAAGACTAATATTTTGAAGTATAAATTAAAAAAATATATACAACAATATTTATTATAATAATACAAAGTGAGTAATGTTATTATTTTTATACTTTCGTTGTAGTTTTTGATTGAAACGCAAAACCATTGAAAAAGTTAAAAAGTGTGGTTATTTTCTTTACTCTTTACACGTAAAGAAAAACACAGAGACAACTGTTCCAATCAATACCTTGCCTTAAAACTGAAACATGACGTTGAATTTGTGTGAGCGAAACGTTTTATTCAAGTAGCTTTCTATAGATTATTTCAAGTAGGAAGTCCATTAGTATGTGAGGCCATCTGACGATAATAAGGGCGGTAAGGTGCTTTTAAAAGTTTTATCTCTGTTTAATATGGAACGATCAAAAATATCCGTGGTAAATAGTACAGTAAATAAATACTTACTAATATTATAACTAGCTTTTGCCCGCGGCTTCGCCCGCGTGGACATAGTTTTTATGACTGTCTTTGAGGATGAGTGGTGATTTTTCTCTAGATCCCTCGGGAACTATGTCATAATATGCTAACTAGTAAATTATGTCATTTCCCACCCCCTCAACCATCTCTGCGCAAAAAATCACAACAATCCATTATTCCGTTTTGATGTTAAAGAAATTAACCAATAAAAAGGCGAATTTTTTCAGTTCCCCCAGGAACTGCAACGGACTATGCTATTTTCACGGGATAAAAAGTAGACTATTTCCTTTCTCGTAGCACATACTACATGCATGCCAAATTTTATCAGGATTCATCAAGGTATTGAAGCGTGAAAAGGTAACAAACAGACACATTTTCACATTTATAATATTAGTAAGGATGCTTGTTTCCTTTTCACGCTTCAATACCTCAACTAATATTGGTGGAATTAGGCATGCAGATAGCTTATGCTTATGTCACTGGGAAGGATATTGGCTACTTTTTATCCCGTGAAAATAGCATAATCCGATGCAGTTAATGAGGGAACTGAAAAAATACTCGTTTTTTGGTTAATTTCTTTAATATCGCAATGTAACAATAGATTGTTGATATTTTTTTCACAGGTATTGTTGAGGGGGTGGGAAATGACATAATTTACTAATTAGCATATCTTGACATAGTTCCAGAGGGATCTGGGGAAAACTCATATCCACGCTCGCGCACGTGGCGTCGCAACGGAGCAACGGATTAAAGTGAATTTTGTATAGAATTGGTTTAGGGGGTAGGACGTGACATAGACAGCTAATCAGAATAGCCTAATATAGTTCCTGAGGGATCTGGTGAAAATTCATGTCCTAGAGCGGCTCGAAGACAGTCATAAGAACGATGTCATGGCAAAAGCTAGTATGGTAATATATGACTCTGTGAGAGCGGGCCACAAGCCATATATCTCTAAAGTAGTCGTACCGTACGTTAAGTTCTAGCGTTTCAGAAATAAAACTGTGACGCTAAACTATTAGATTAATCCTTCTATAGTCATCTGAGCCTACGGCCCGTTTAGCCCGCGGGCTCGCTTTAGTGACTAAACAAAAAGAACCGACATAAAATAGTTGTTCTTACATGGAATATTTAAATGATCAGATCAGAATTAAGATACATGGTTGATTTGATTATGTATTTTTACTAGCCTTTTCCCGCGGCTTCGCCCGCGCGGACATCGTTTGTATCAATCTTTAGGGGTGTGTGGTGGAAGTGAGTTTACTCCGGATCCCTCGGTTTCTATTTCGGGCTATGCTAATTAATAGTCTTTTTGACTTTCCATCCCCTCAACAATCATGGCAATCCGTTGCGACGTGCGAGAGCGTGGAAATGAGTTTTCTCTATATCCCTCGGTAACTTATGTAGGGCTTTACTAATTATAGTTAGCTAGTGTTTTTCACTGCCCACTCAACTGTCTTTGTGCAAAAAAACGCGCCAAAAGGGTTTTTAGTTCCCCCAGAAACTGTGCCGAACCACGCAATTTTCACGAGATAAAAAGTATTGTCACTTCATTTCCTACCCCTTTAACTATCTCTGTGACAATAATCTGGTCAATCCGTTGTTCCGTTGCGACGTGAAGGATAGAGAAACAAACAAATGAATTTTCTGTATCCATAGAATAGAATACATTTTTTACTTACCTAGTTTTTTTAGTTACCTAGTTTTTTTAATCTTTAACATGCATCTCCGCCGCCGTTCGATATTTTCTAACTTTGTTCTAACCGCACGTGTATAGGAGTAAAACGAGATCCTCGTTTTACGTTACTGAATCAGTCAAGTTAATAGCTGTTAATTTTATACGTATTTCAATGTTGTTATAGGATGCTTAAAGAAAAAACAGGAAGATTAAAAAAAAAGGTTAAGGCGGTAATATTACAGATTTTCGTTATTTTTCACGTCAAGTACTCCTAAACGATAGAAAATTTAAGGTTGAAAAAAAAATACCCTTATTGTTGATGATGTTCCTTAAAGTCAAAAGCTATTATAAACACGATTGAGCAGTTTTGGCTCGATAGAAAAAAAAATCCCAAAGACAGGTCTACATCATTACTTTTAACTTATTTAGACTAATATTTTGAAGTATAAATTAAAAAAATGTACAATTGATTGAAACGAGAAACCATTGAAAAAGTGAAAAAGTGTGGTTATTTTCTTTACTCTTTACACGTAGAGAAAAAGATAGAGACAACTGTTCCAATCAATACCTCGCCTAAATAAAGAAATAGCACTCTTTCATAGAGATCTCTTGTATTGATAAAATTTAGCGACGTACGACGCGCGCCAGTCCTTTTTGTCAACTAGGAAGCGTGTAGAAGAAAGAAACGTCAGGCTAAAAAGTTTTCCAGATATCTTTATCGAATTAAGTGGTTTAATGGAAAATTGTTTGATTCCAAAGAACTGAGCGCACTGTAAAAGATTAGGCAGTTTTGATTCAAGTGAACGTAACTTTTTGAAGAAAAAGTTTTTTGTGAATATTTGTCATTCTTCTCTATCACAAAAGGTGAGAAAGTTACATAGAATGTCGAAGTTTAAGTCCAGTACAATTATGCATTCAGGGTGCTGCTGGGGCTGCCCTAATACTACAGCGCATCAGGGATGTTCGGGGTGGCGTGCGTTCACTGTTTCTATGCAACTATGCGCAAGAGAGGCGCGTCTTTGGTGCGTCGGGTGCGGGGCAGGACCAACCGCTGCTACAAGGCTCACGTGGCCAATAAAAGTCGAATCATCGAAGACAAATTTAAATTGATGAAATAATTGAAATTATGACTTGATATTTTTAAAATAATAAAATCCTTACTAATATTATAAATGTGAAAATGTGTTTGTTTATTAGTTTGTTTGTTTGTTACCTTTTCACGCTTCAAAGCCTTGACCAATCTTAATGAAATTTGGCATGCAGATAGCCTGTGTCACAACTAGTCACAAGGAAGGACATAGGCTACTTTTTATCCCGTGAAAATAGCATAGCCCAATGCAATTCCCGAGAGAACTGAAAATATATACTCTTTTTTGGTTAATTAACATCGCAACGGAACAATGGATTGTGTGATTTTTTGCACCGAGATAGTTGAGGGGGTGGGAAATGACACGATTTACTAATAAGCATATCCTGACATAGTTCCCGAGGGATCTGGAGAAAATTCATGTCCGCTTGCAGCTTGCGCACCTCGCAACCTCTAAGTCAGTCACAAAAACGATGTCCACGCGAGCGAAGCCGCGGGAAAAAGCTAGTTGATAATAATACTAACATGCCATGCTAAGTTCACTAAAAAAAGTCCTTTCAAACCACTGCTGCTTGGTTCACGTTGCCAATAACAGTCGTGATATTGTAAATAAATTTAATATAATGTAAATGTAATTGTGTATATTACTAACACTAGTCTAAGTCCTAGAATCTTACTAACACTATGATGATCCCTTGTTGGTCGATAAATAAATTTTAATAATAATAATAATAATAATAGTATGATTGTTTCTACAACAGCAAAAAATATAAATGAAATTCCAAGTGGCAACATAGCTGTGAAATGTCATAAAAGTGTGCTCCTGTAAAAGCTTGTCGATTCTAGAGATCGTGAGGTTTAAGCAATCAAATAGGTACCTAAAGTTCTCGAGTGGCGACCACGCACCGGAAAACGTAGAGTAGACAGGCCTCCCACTCGGTGGACCGATGACCTGGTGAAGGTCGCGGGAAGCCGCTGGATGCCGATCGTCGTGGAAATCTTTGGCGGAGGCCTATGTCCAGCAGTGGACGTCCTTCGGCTGATATGATGATGATGATGATGATGAGGTACCTTTACTTAAGATTAAACTAATATATTATAAAATGAAATATTTGATAAGTAAACTTGTTTATTTTCTTTTTCGATATTACAACAGAATGTTTTTAATTTTTAATGTGAGTATACTTTCAGATACTTACTTACATTAAAGATAGACATTATACGACTCATTTCATATAAAGTAACGATAAAATTAAGTGTAACTGACTAGGTATATTACGTTATAAATTTATAAGTTGCCACCTGAGTTTCTTGTGTATTTTTACAAGCTTTTATTTAGTTTCACCTGTTCCGATGTTTGTCATTAAATCTTGCATGCATATGTATAACGCGTGAAAATGCAGTATTATGATGACATGGAGCTGACCTGATGCTGGATCAGGAAGAAAACCATAAGAACTCAACAATAAAACGACACAACCCCATCGAGTTTGGGCTCGTTTGATTCGTATTGACGAGTACCTACTTTAATCCTAAAAAGCTTAGAGTATACATAAGCTAAAGCTAAAAAGCTTGTAGCTAAATTAAAAAAATAAATAAATATTCTGGGACAAATCACACATGGTCATCTGGCCCCAAAGTAGGATTCCCTGTGTTATGGGAACCAGAGACTGATATACATACTTATATACGTTTAAATACATACATTTATAGATATTTAACACCCAGACACAGAGCAAACAAATCTGCTCATCACACAAATGTTTGCCCTGGGTGGGGATCGAACCCACAACTCTCGGATCAGTAGTCAAGAGCACTAACCACTGAGCCACCGAGTCAGTCAAAAAGCTTTTAAGTTTTTAGAAAATTATTGGTTACCGTTATCAAATTGACAATAACGTTAGGTTTTAAGAGGATCACAAATAAATTTAAGAAAATCCTGGTAAATATTTAGGTACTCGCATGCTTTTATTTGTAAAGAGCTCTTATGCATAAAATTCAAGTGCTAACGGTGCCAAATGTGAATATAAATAGGTACACGTTTCTTAAGTATTTCCTACCATTCTATTTTTCAATACTATAATAAAAGACGACCTTCGCACCTTGATTCCACCTCCAAAGTTCACCGTCAGTTCAACTTCAAAATACCAAAAAAATCTATTGTCACCGGTAATACGGCTCCATACCAAATTTCAGCTCAATCGGACCCCTGGAAGTCGCTTTAAAATCCTTTGCATGATTTGACCTTTACAAACTAAATAACATACATATGAAGCTTTTAATAAAGCAAAGCCAAGAGCCTTGTTGTAGGTACGTACATAATAAGTCTAAGGATTGTATTTTTAGAACAGAATCATTAAATTAATTAGAGTGCCTGCCTACATACTTGAAATGTTAAGCTCATCACATCAAGCAATGAGTAAATGTGGTGCACAAACACACAAGGCAATGCAATGTCACGAGTCACGACACGATTCACAAGGTGTCGAGAAGCAAAATTAACGGACCGTTAGACATTAAGTTAAAGTGACTTGATGTAAAATTATGTCTAGTGTATGAGGAAAAAGACATCTTAATTATAGTTTACTAGCTTTTGCCTGCGCTGTACGACTGTATTCGAGAGCGTCTGTGGCGTACCGGTTGGAGCCGCTGTCTCCTGTCCGTGAGGTCGTGGTTCGAATCCTGCCACGTACACAATGTATTTTCAAATTTCGATTTCATCGTGAGGAAGGTGAAGAAAAACATCGTGAGGAAACCTGCACACGCCTGCGAAGAAACTCGAAGGTTGTGTGTGAAGTCGACCAACCCGCACAGGGCCCGCGTGGTTGATTAAGGCCCGTCGCCCTAATTCAGGAAGGTAGGGACGTATGAGCTGATATGATGATTTGAGGGTTTGCGGATCGCAAACTGTGAAACAACAGTTACGAAAAAAAATTGAGGTTATATTATATTACACAGGGATAGTGTGGCTTTTCATTTTAGGGATTCGTATACATAAAGAGTGACTAACTGGACCCTATTTCTAAGCCTTAGCTGTCCGTCTGTCCGTCTGTGTGTCTAGGGCATCGAGAACCGGCTCTTTTTCAGGAACCGGTTCCAAACTCACGCCAGAACCGGGTACTCTGTTCTTTCGGTTCTCAACTACAATTTTTAAATTACTGTTTTCAAAGGTTATAATATACAGAAAATTCAAAGGCTACATCTATAGCCTAATACTTTATACTTAAGAATAAAGATTTTTGTATTTCCAATGTGAATAAATAGGTATTAGGGAATTAGGGATGATATAATAAATAAAACAGTCATCTACAAATCAAAAATATTATCCTTTATAATAATAATTAGTATTTTCGTATCTTTTGGCAACAATCGTTTCGGAGTAATCATGGAATAGGTAGGTATACTAAGTAAATACTTAATCATACGTGACGGCATAGTAACAGGTGTGAAAAAATTGGTGTAGGACCCGTTGACTTGGGGTTCTACACATCATACTGATTAACTTTCTCAAAAGAACCCATAGACAATTCTCAAAAACAAATTTACCCTCCTTATAAAAAAGCACAACATTGCTCGATCAGTATAGAGTTTTTTTTTGCGATTTTAGCAAAATCATAGAACACAAGTTAATCAGTATGATGAGTAGAACCCCCAGTGAACGGGTCAGACCTACACCAATTTTGTTACATCCTGTACTGCCTATGTTAGATCCGCTATCATACAAATCCACCAAACACCTCAATTGCCCAAATCTGAAGAGAAGTTTAATAGCGGTTTGGGTGTACTGTAAGCTCTTGTTGTATTTTAAATAAATAAATAAATAAATAATAAATAAACAGATGAACATCCACACACATAAACTGCCAAACTCATAACTGCCTGCGAAGAAACTCGAAGGTTGTGTGTGAAGTCGACCAACCCGCACTGGGCCCGCGTGGTCGACTATGGCCTGATGGCCCTAATTTAGGGTAGGCTCGAGTCCCTCGGTGGGGACGTATATGAGCTGATGTGACATGTATGTATGTCTGTTTCTCCGGCTGAGCCTGTAGCCTTAACAGCTTGATGGATTTTAAAGTACGAGGTGTCGTTAGATTCGTCTTGATCCCCTGATTGACATAGGATACAATTTTACCCGACGGCGCAAAATGAGGGGCCAAGTATGTATGCAGTCGGGTTTTCAATTTTAATTTAATTGGTTACGTTATTTTAGTAACGGTTTATAAGTTGTGGGAGCGATAGCTGACTGTCGCGTTATACTCGTGATAGGGTGCTATATAACTCAAATGTGACTGACTGACTGACTGACTTAGTGATCTATCAACGCACAGCCCAAACCACTGGACGGATGGGGCTGAAATTTGGCATGCAGGTAGATGTTATGTATGACGTAGGCATCAGCTAAGAAAGGATTTTGGGAAATTCCCATGGGAACCGCAAAAATCGGGATCTGCGCGGGCGAAGCTGCGGGCATCCACTAGTCAGCTCATATACGTATACCCACCGAGGGGCTCGAGCCTACCCTGAATTAGGGCGACCGGGCCTTAATCAACCACGCGGGCCCTGTGCGGGTTGGTCGACTTCACACACAACCTTCGAGTTTCTTCGCAGGCGTGTGCAGGTTTCCTCACGGTGTTTTCCTTCACCGTAAGAGCGTCGGATAAACGTACATATGAAATCTAAATTCGAAATCACATTAGAACCACGACCTCCCGGACAGGAGGCGGCGGCCCTAGCTGTTACGCCACCGAGACTCAGTTTGAATAAATATCTTGCATCTTGAATCTTGAGTCGCAGGAGCTTATACGAGTACTTCATTATTGATGTAAAACGTCTTTAAAATCACATACGGGGTACCAAGTCAGAAAACTGAAATGCAACGGTATAACGAAAATTGAAATTGTTTCACGTTTAACCAACGGCAGTATGCCCCGATACCCCCCCCCCCCATCCAATTTTCTAGTTTGTTTTATCATAACGCCCTTCATAAAACTTCCATATGAAACAATGGAACAAGGAGGCCTGAACATGAACATGAACATAGGCACCTCACCCAGCATGTCGGTAGCGACTGACCCGGAAAAGCCGGATAAACCAGGAGGCGCAAGTATTTTGTAGGAGAAATACGCTCTGGGATGGGAGAGGAAGACCGACCGGCTGCAGCAGTCAACCACAATCAGCGGGCTGTGCAGCCTGACCTATAGGAAATTCGGAGAGACGGGTTTTATCACACTAATATTATAAAGGCGAAAGTTTGTGATTTTGTATGTTTGTTACTTCTTCACACATAAACTACTGAACGAATCTGGCTGAAATTTGGTAGGTAGACAGATTAAGACCTGGATTAACACATAGGTTACTTTTTTTCACGCTCGCGAGCCGCCGCACTGCGCACCCTCGAAAAGTCATAGAAACGTTGCCACGTGGGTGAAACCGCGGGAAACAGCTAGTTAATAATAAAGAAATGAGCGTTAAAGTGTTCCGTTGGATTTTTATGCTTTTGAATTTGCCGCTGTTGGTCGCTATTTTTGCCATCTTCGTAGTTTTCTGGATTGTTCCATTTTATCTTTTAGATGTGTTCTGTTCATGTTGTATCCGTGTGGCATACCGTAGTTTTGGACAATAGCGTTTCGCTCGGCTGCGACTTGTCGCCAGGAACCGTAACGCAGCTGTCTTATCATCCTAACGCTTCTACAAAGTACTTACCTTCGAGTAATTATCTACTATTAGTCTTGATTTTTTAGTTTTTGAAGTGAAAACTTCTTTGGGCGCGTTGGGCATTTCTAAGGTGAGAAAAAACCATTGAACTTGCGACACTGTTACAGCGATACCTTGTTACCGTTACCATATGTTAACGTCTCTGGGTACAAGGCCTCTAAGTTTTCACTTCTGTCGGCACTGCCGGTGTGGTTAGGTTTTTTTTATACCGGTTTACAGAGTTTCGTTTACAGTAGTGGGAGATGGATCTACTTAGTGCATACTTTTGAAACCACGGATCAGATAAATAAGGTTGGATTGGAAATGTGCGCTGGGCAGGCGCGCCTCAAGTATGATTAGACAAACATACTTAACCGAAGCACGCGTTCATACTTTTTATTTGTGTGTGGTTGTGTGTAACGTACAGACTCTCGAAATGGTGTGAGACACAATTGCAGCCCTGTGTTCTAAGTGTGTTTTGTTTATTAGTGCGCGCAATTCGTGTATATGTGTTATTATTGCTTGTGTAGTGGAGTTGATGGGTGGGAGACAGGCGGCGACACTGGTTTTCAAACAAAAGTGTGACTATTGCCAATCCAACCTTATTTATCTTATCCGTGTTTGAAACCTACAATTTCCTGACTTGAAACCTACAAATCGTGTCATTCTAGTTTCTTTCGGTTTCTTCGAAAGGGTTAGGACTTATCTCCAAGTTTTAGTAGGAGTTTCTTCTGAGTCCAGAAACACAAACAACCCACATTTTAAACCTGAGCAACTTGTAATCCAGTTTTTGGTTAAAAATCCGGATGTTTGCCAATCTCTAGCTGGTAAACTGAACAAGTCTTCAAAACTTAGTTGTCCAACTTAATTTACGAGCATAAATGTGAATACTACTCTATAACCATTACGAAATACGAGATTATATTAATGTCTCTCAGTCCCCCAACTATTATGAGCTGTTGTTTGAAGGAAGGGAATCAGCTGCTGTGCGAGGGGCTGATTATTGAACGCGTTCACGCATGCGCAATATCTGCGGCCACGCTGGGCCGGCGAGCGCAAAACAAACAACGCTCTGACACTGACCTACAAGGTCCTGTGATAGTAAATAACACCAGGATAAAAATAAGTACCCCTGCAGTTGACAGAAATGACTAAATTGATGACTAAATTGTGCAGAAATGAAAACGACAATGATAAGGAAACAACAAAATCAACCTTAAAGGTCATGTGATAGTGAATAACTTTAGGATAAAAATAAGTACCCCAAAATTGACAAAAATGACTAACTGGTTGACTAAATTGTGCAGAAATGAATATGACAATGTTATGGAAACGAGAAAATCAACCTAAAGGTCCTGTGATAGTGGATAACATCAGGACAACAGTACCTACAACAAAGTGGAAGCGATTGACAAGATTGTGCAGAAATTAAACCGTCAATGTTATAGAAACAAAAAATGTGTAGAAACGGAAGTGTCAGTGATATGGTTTATGGTTTGAATAATGTTTTCGAATTTAATATAAGTACTTAGATATTCAAGAGCTGTACAAAGTCCATCACGTGCAGAAAAATGTGCCAGAAGCGTTATCAAAATCACTTCAAACTAATAAAAAAAACAGTTCACGGTTGGTGAAAGTGCTATTAATAAAGGTATATCTACTGATTAAGTCTTACAATAGATTATAGACCACACTGAATAATACCAGTCGATGTACAGGAAACACACCAAATTCACTTGGAAAAGAAAGTGTCAGTGTAGTAGTGGCTGCAGCGAGCGTGACCGGAGGCAGCGAACACATTAGTATCATTATCCGTCATTCGGTGCTCGTCACAGCTCGTCGCGCCGTTCGACGTACCCATGGTGAGCTCATGTCGACGGCCTGCCCAATGTTGACACTATGAGAAATGAATTTGTCTTTGATGAATGGTGTAGAACTTAGTGCAACAAGACTTGACCAAAGTATATGTATATATTAGTACTAACATACAGTATGGACACTACCTGCCGCTCTCTAGATTGCGACGTCACCCCCTCGTCGCCCAGATTGGTTACAGATTGGTTGTCGAACGTTGACGAGGATTTAGCCGGATTTTTTTTGAAATGTCATTTCTAGCCCGTTGTATGAAGTGTCCAGGGTGTGACTTGACGTTGAAAAAGCACCGCAACAAAATGACGATGGCTTTTTAGAGGATGGGTTAACGGCTCCGCAGTTAAATTAGTACGTGACTGAGCATTAAAACTTACAGTTAACTACCATATCAATCGGAGCATCGAACAGTTGAAGCTTGAAACAGAGTGTGACAGAATGAAATCTTTACCGGCCGCGATCGGTTCGGCATGAATGGGTAGGGTCGACACGAGATCAGATTTTTCCGGGCGAGTGAGGTGGTGCTCACGCGGCAGCAGCGGTGGTGGCGTCGTCGGGGGCTACGGCGGCGCAACGGTCGCCCCGCCTCAGTCGGCCGCGTGCGTGCGCGCCGAGACATTCTCCCGCGCGCCATGCGCTCTGCAGCGACCACATCAGCGGTGCCCGCGCCTGCTGCACCGAGCGCCCTGGGCGCGCGCCGCCAGAAGACCGACCTTCACGTCGCGGAACCCTCCACCATTCGCTCCGCAAGTCCAGCGCCCAGCCTCCGCAGCCAGAGGGCCAAACAGTACAGGTGCTTACACAAAAAAAAAGTTTAAAGTAAACTTTAATATTCTCGCGTGATGACTTCACGTATCTTGTTTCAATTGTTAATAAGTTCATAAAATTCATTAACTGAGGAGTGAAAACTGACTGCGTGAAGTGATATAGCATTAACACCTGTCGATTCATGTGCGTTGATTGTGTTATGTATGAGACATGGTATCTGTTACTTTACCAAGCGTTGTCATATTTATCTGTGAAATCTATTGATACGGTTGATACGGCCATTCGATACATGTCGTGTAACGTTTTTCTGACGCAAATCGACAGTTCAATGTTAAATTCCAACATTTCTACTTGCAGTATTACAATATTGATAAGGTCCCGCAAACACGTATTGAATTGGTATTAAGGCCTTAAGATAGGTCAAATGACAGTATTCAATTTAAATTATTGAAAGACTGTCTAAAGCTATCACTATGAAAAATATATATAATAAACTTAAAGTAACGAAAAATCGATTTAATTGAATACAATTTTAAAAATATTACCACTTTTGATGTAAAAAAATATACTTTAGACCCTTTTTTGACATTAATTGCAAAATTTCTCCAAAACAAATAGTTAATGTTGAAAAAAATCTGTGATTTTAATTGAAAAACTTATTTGAAAGTATAGAAAAGTAATAAAAACATGTAAAAGTCAAAAATTGGGCGTTCGGTTTCAACGTTACAGCCGCGCTGAAGCACGAATAAAATGAATAGACTTACGTTCGATATTGTTTTAACACGTATCAACCTGCTCGGATTGAGGCATCTTAAAGCCTTAAATTACTTACTTGTTAAAAGAAACAAAACAAAACAATAAAATTAGACAACGCAAGGCCAAATGAGAGGCAGTCTACAATCTCCCAAAAACCATTTCCGTTTGTCTGTTTTCTCTAATGAATGAAACAAAGTACGAATTTTGGCTAATGAAGGTTTTCTACTTCACCCAGCCACCGGAAAACTCCAGGGTTACACAATCTTGGTATCGAATATTAATAAATTTAGAACAGAAACTTCAATTCATATTCATAGTCATAATGTCATTTTCCTCGAATTAGCTTGTGGTTAGCAACGTAAGGTCTTTTTTGCGAACTACAGTTATACGATGCCGCAGTCGAGTACATATCGAAATACAGTCATTATTTACTAGGTCATTGGTATTAGCAACATGAAAACAATAAACCATAACACAGTTCCTCGAATATCGTGTTGTCTGTTCATTTCTGCGTAAATTGGAATGGCACTATGTATTGTATCATTTCGTACCTTTCTTTCACGCTCTATTGGCTAATGATTTTGTAACCGGATTCAATGTTTTCCTTTTCTGCTAACACCGACAATTTTAACTTTTTAGGATTCCGTGCACCCAACGGGTGACCAACGGGACCCTATTACCACAGTATAATAAAGAGTACTAGCGTACCATTACTAAGCTTCCGCTGTCAATCCGTCAGCGGGCTGTATTTCATGAACCGTAATAGGTAGACAGTTGAAATTTACACAGAATATGTATTTCTATTGCCGCTATAATAACAAATACAATTTTTTTTCAAAAAAGTGAAAAAATAAGGGAGGTAATACAAAAAAACGTGTATTTTATAGGTCTTGAGAAGTATTTTTTACTATGCTCTATGGTAAAAAAGGTAATACGTACAAACGTGAAACTTGGTGTGTTATTATAGTACTAATACTGAAGTTAAACAACAAATAATAAAAATTGGCCAGATGTGAGCCGTACTCGCGCTAAGGAATCCGAACTTAATATAATAACAAAAAAACATATTTTTCTCGCTCGCGTTAATATCTTTTGTTTAAAATGTAAATAGTTATCATTGTCATTATATTATACAGTTGTGTGGAGAGGTGTGGTGGAACGGAACCCTCGGAGTGCTAGTCCGACTCGCACTTGGCCGGTTTTTTATTATAATTATTGTTACCTAAGTCCTAAGTGTTAAATACAACGTTAGCCTAACAAGGGTTTCCCGAGCTAAGCGCAATCTTGTTTCTAAACATTATGTGCTAACTTCTACGTGCGTTTTTATTCATGAAATACAAAAGTTTGCTTCACAAATAAATCAATACGTCATGTACAAAATTAGACGCGCTTATGTTCATGTTATATCCATGTACCTTAAAATGATTAAAGGAACCCTTATAGGATCAATTCGTTGTCCGTCTGTCTGTCAAGATCTTTTTTCTCAGGAACGCGTGGAGTTATCTAGTTAAAATAAATATCAAATACTTAAGTCAATGGACCCCTGAAGCTGTAAAAAAATCAAGCTTCTAAGTCATAGCAATAAAAATATATGTCCATTTTACGGCCATTTATGCTGCATATTTTGAGTTAACACTCGCAATATATCAAAACCTGTATGGTACCTACTTCTCGTTGACCTAAAATCATGAATAGAAAAAAACAATAATAGCACAAATAAAAAACAAACTAAAACTATAAATTTATATTTAAGAATTAATCCGTGACGTGCATCGATGTATGGGAGACCATTTACTTCCAAAAAGGAGGAGGTTCTCAATTCGACTCTATGTTTTTTTGCCCTCCCCACTTGACGCATGCGTCCCAGCACCACGCGGTTTGCATGCGACTTGATGATTTATTATTAATTTATTACACCTATAGATAGCTCAAGATATCTTTTAGCGCCCCCTCCCCTTGAAAATATCTGTATCCGCGCCTGCTTTGGTCACATGACTGAGAAGCACTTTTTTTATTATTTTTTTTTATTAAAAATTTGAGTGCGTTTGACTGCAAATTTGTTTTTAGCGACGGCAGAAATCCCTTCTATCTAGCATTGTCCAAATGATATGGTAAATTACAAGTTATTATTGAACATGCAACATAAAATATTATCTCCATCAATGTTATCATGCATGACAAATGTAGGATCAAAGAATTTTATGGCGTGCCAAAGATTGATTATAAATACCTACAACCTACGTACCTACGTGATACATCAAGTAATTATTAAGATAAGAAATAAGGAGCAAACAGATTGATGGCTAATCAAACCAATTTTTTTACCCACAATTGATAAGCCCTTGGCATCATCTCACCTGATATATTTTGGTAATTTTTTTATTGTACATTAGAGCATATTTCATTTAATTTGATTTGATGATTGAACGCAGTGGGTATCTGGCTATTTTATCTTCAAGCCGGAATACATCAATGCTATATAATATAATATTCGGCGGCAAGGCTTAGATACGATGGTGGTAACTAGCCAGGCGGGCTATGAAAATGCCCTACCACCAACCAAACTGAGTCTTACAAAGTTAGACTACGCCGGGAATCAAACCCGCGACTTTACGATGTGAAGCTAATGGCCTTAACCATTACACCACGGAGGGCGGTAAAATACTTACTGACTTTCGGCCTATTTAGGTAAAGCCCTAATTAAATTGTAAGGTGGGCGAGTTACGCACACACCCTCTGTCCCGAATTGAATCATCCGTTAAGGCAACACCTTAGATCGCATATAAAAGCATGAGATACACGGTCCTGGGTCAAAAGTGTACGAAAACAAGTCACCTTTTTGTTTACGGGAGTGCACTTCACGGTTCTCCATCTCTGTCATAATTATGTGAATATTTCTCTCCTTGTCTCCTGTACACACCCTCTGTCCCGAATTGAATCATCAGTTAAGGCAACACCTTAGATCACATATAAAAGCAGAGATACTCAGTCCCGCGGTCAAAAGTGTACAACCACAAGTCACCCTTTTTGTTACGGGAGCGTACTTTTACGGTTCTCCCTCTTTGTCTAACATGAATGTTTCTCTCCTTGTCTTCTGTCAAATTACTTTCTGTGCGTCTTTATTGTTTGTTTTGTATGAAACCGTGATCTAGTTCTTTCATATGTATGTGATCTAAAGGCAACACCATTAATATTCGCTATAATTACAAGCTTTTATTTAGTTTTACCTGTCCCGGTGCCTGTAACGAATCTTGTAAGTTAAATTTGACCCACTTCCCGGTTTCCAATTGAGCTGAAATTTTGCATGCATATGTATATCACGTGACAATGCAATATTAAAAGCTTGTACCTACCTAAAAGTTTTTAGGTTTTCGAAATTATTTTATTCTTTCCTACCAGTTTTATCATGCTTTATTTATTTTTTTATAACATGCTTAAATACTGTATAATTACCTAACTCATTACCTACATGTAGATACTGGAAAAACAAAATAACTGGTACAGTCTAACTTTAAGCTCATTTTTAACAAAATAACTGTTACAGACTAACTTTAGACTAATTTTTAACAAAATAACCGGTACAGTCTAACTTAAGGCTTATTTTTAACAAAACAACTAGTACAGGTACAGTCTAACTTTAGACTTATTTTTAACAAAATAACTAGTACAGGTACAGTCTAACTTTAGGCTTATTTTTAACAAATTATCTGGTACAGGCTAACTTTAGACTAATTTTTAACAAGATAACTGGTACAGTCTAACTTTAGGCTTATTTTTCAGCAAACATCAATCGACTAAAGATTAGTTTCATCTATGTACATTTGAAAGTCTACTAATTCACGTTCATTATAACGAACATCATGATGAGTGATGGCCATTTGCTACCTAGCTCGTTATCCAATTAACCAATTTACACTTTGTTATCTATTAATAGCGATGCTAGTGCGTCTCTGTAATTACTAATTAGCGACATAGTACGAGAAGGTAATTAAATAAGTAAAAAATATTAAATATTAAAAACTTTTTTGGGGTAGGTACCTATTACAAGCTTTTATTTGTGCCAAATTTAAAAAATCGGCCAAGTGCGAGTCGGACTAGCACTCCGAGGGTTGCGTACCACCACACCTCTCCATACAACTATACATAGTATAATGACAGTGATACCTATTCACATTACAAGCAAAAGACAACAACGCACGCGACAAAAATATGCTTTTTTTGTCATTCAGTTCGGACTCCTTTATTATAACAGCAAAACTTTTTCTGGTTATTCAGCTCAAGAAAATAAACAACCTTCACCAAGTCACCTATCCTTACTATAATATTATAAATGTGAAAATGTGTTTGTTTGTTACCTTTTCACGCTTCGACACTTCAACCAATCTTGACAAAATTTGGCATGCAGGTAGCCTGTGTCACGGGGAAGGACATAGGTTACTTTTATCCCGGGAAAATAGCATAATCCGATGCAGTTCCTGAGGGAACTATAAAAAATCTCTATTTTGCTTTACATCGCAACTGAACAATGGATTGTTGTGATTTTTTGCACAAAGATAGTTGGGAGGTGGGACACGACATAATTTACTTATCGTAATCATTAAAGACAGTCATAAAAACGATGTCCACGCAGGCGAAGCCGCGGAAAAATTGACTTCCCATACCTACCTACTGAGCAACATCAGCTGCATGAAAAGTAAAAAAAAATATATTTTTTGCTATATTAGTTAGGAATTAATTTTAACTTATTTATTACATACATAGGCGTAAATTATTACGTACATCGATAGGCGTTTATTTACGACTAGCCGTCCGACCGCGGCTACGCCCGCGTTGTTTTCGATTTTCCCTTGGAAATAAGACGTTTTCCCGGGGTAAAAATAGCATATGTCCTATTCCAGGATCTAAACTATATGTGTGCCAAGTTTCATCTCAATCCGTCCAGTGGTTGAAGCGTAAAAGAGTAACATATATCCATACATACAAACTTTCACATTTATAATATTAGTAGATTTCTTCTATAGGTTTATGTGCATTTGTGAATTCCCCATAAATGAATACAATATCTTTAAACTCTGCTTCAATCGTCGGGTAGTTCCAATCTGTCCCCACGAGGGGACAAACAGTACGTACATAAAATGGAGTCATTCTTCTATTTAACCAGGTGGCGTAGTGGTTAGGGCTCCTGCCTGCCCTAATCGTGGGTTCGATTCCTCCGAAAGCAAATATTCGTGTGATGAACATGTTGCCCGTGACCTTCAAGAGGTCTTCGGTCCACCGAGTGGGAGGCCTCTTCTGGTGCACGGTCGTCACTCGGAACTTTACTGTCCCAACGGCTATCTGTTCTACGAGCTAAGGAGGACAGGACAGGTCGTTGTGAAAATACTTGGGGGAGACCTTTGTCCAGTAGTGGACGTTTTTCGGCTGATAGGATGAAACCACTTACCTCCTCTGGCCATATTAATGGTTCTTCTATCCAATATATGGTGACTCCAAACGGATTTTGCAAGAGGTCAGTTTACCTTTATTACAAAGTATATTTATTTATTTATTTATTTTATTAATAGTATATTATAATTTATTCATGCTACCGTGAATATTTTTCCATTATATACCCTCACCAGATCTTCACTGTCCATACTGCACACACGGGAGTGAAGTCCAGCTAGCGGTTTTACGAGTATATATATATATGCTTTTTTACTAAGGTACCTAAAAATCCACTAAAACAGGTTTTTAGAATTCATTTTTGAAGTAGTTAACAGTAAATTTAAAATCTAAGAAAACATATTGGTATTATTAAGAATAGTTACGAGGGATTATATCGAATGGAAACACGATTTAATAAAGTTGGCTCGATACAATAATTTCGCAAAGGTACCTCTTTTCGAGCCATTTTATCGTCAATTTTCGGTTTTATTCTTAAAATAAGTAATTTGATAATATGGTTTATTTACTAAAATAAAGTTCATAGGTGACTGAAGGGAAAACATCGAATGGATTTTTATTTAAGATAAATATGATGAAAATAAAAACGAAAACATCGAAAAAGTGCAAAAGTGTGGTTATTTTCTTCCCTCTTTACACGTAAACAAAAAGACAGACAGATTTTTAAGTACCACTGGGCCTTAAACCATTTCTCTTTCGTCTACAGGGCCAGCCTACCAGTGCGCACGGCGCGTCTCCTGCAGCGATCGCGCGCACAAACGCCGTCGGACGCGGGCGTCAGCGATGGCAGCGCGTCGCCTGCGCCCGCGCCGGCCACGCTGCTGCAAGACGTAGTCGACATCAAGACGCTGCTGCTGTCACTCAAGCGGGTCTTGCAAGAGGTCAGTTGGCCTAAGTACTGGCCTTGCCTTAATCCTATAGTGTATTTAGTCCTTGTGTGGTGTATAAGCGTGTGGCGTAAAATTTCTAACCGCCTCCGTAGCTCAGAGGCAAAGTTCACTGGCTTTACACAAGAGGTCGCGGGTTCGATTCCCGGCGGGGTCAATTGTAAGACTCGGTTTGGTTGGTGGTAGGGCATTTTCTAAGCCCGCCTGGCTAGCTACCACCATCTTATCTAAGTCTTGCCGCCAAATATCAATGTTGGTATCATTGGTGTGTTCCGGCATGAAGATAAGATAGCCAGTTCCCCATTGCGTTGGGGAATCTTGGTAAGCCCGCTTCCATCTTCGGCAACATCTTCACTTACCACCAGGTGAGATGTTGTCAAGGGTTTTCCAATTGTGCATAAAAAAAAAAAAAAAAGATCATCCACAGTCACGTTTAGGGCACTACAAATGCTTCAATTGATGTAGGTAGCTCAGTGTAGATCCTTAGAAATTATAAACGCAATTTCAAATTATGATTTTTGTGCCTATTATTATAACTTTTCAATCGTCATCGTCATATCAGCCGAAAGACGTCCACTGCTGGACAAAAGCCTCCCCAAAGGATTTCACTGGTCCAGCGTTGCCCGCATCCGGCGGCTTCCCACTACTTTCACCAGGTCGTAGGTCCACCATGTGGGAATCCTGCCTATATGCTACGTGTCCGTTGTGCGGTCGCCACTCGAGAACTTTACTGCCCCAACGGCCATATGTCCTACGAGTTATGTGCCCTGCCCACTGGCACCAATACACACTGGTCAAAGACTTGTCTTAAGACACTGCGGTATTTGGGACGTGAATATATTGCGATGCTTCCCGAACGCTACCCAGCCGAGTTGGATTCGTCAATAGATCAGTTCCTTGAAGTTGGACCTACCTAGCTGGACTGTTTGTACCAGGTCACAACAACTTCCAGTGTAGAGTCTCCAACCTTCAGCGGAGTGGGTGCAACACGGTATTAAACATTACTTTCGTCTTCTCCATGCTCATTTTAAGACCCACTTGTTGAGAGACTTTACTGAGGCCATCGAGCATTGAGCTTAGGTCTTTCATAGTCTCAGCCATGACCACGATATCGTCAGCGAATCGAAGGTGAATGATGACCTCACCGTTAACATTGATGCCGAAACCACCCCAGTCCAGAAGCTTCAAAACATCTTCCAAGGCGGCGGTGAACAGTTTCGGAGATAAAACGTCTCACTGTATCACCCCTTGCTGCAGCTAGATAGGTTTCGAACTCTGGTCCTGGAGGCGAACTGACATGGTGGCATTTTTATACAAACACTTCAACACCTCGATGTATCGATAGTCAATTCGGCACCGCTGGAGAGAATGTAGCACAGAATCCAATGCTTTCTCATAGTCCACAAACGCCAAGCATAGTGGCTGATTGTATTGTTCAGTCTTCTGTATAATGTGCCACAGTGTTTGTATGTGGTCTATGGTACTAAAGCCTCTTCGGAGGCCGGCTCGTTCGGGAGGCTAGAAGTTGTCAAACGGGCGTGCGTGCGAGACAATTCGTAATTAGTCTCGAAAACAGCTTTTAAACATGGCTCAGAAGTAATATAGGAGAATTTTTGAATTACAACCACAGTGGAAAGCAAGCACTATGGTCTTCATATTGTCGTTCATTAACATTTTATGTCTCAACCCATATCGTTATGTATTTGTTTGTAGCTCAAGTTAATTATAATATATCTCTCTCCCAATTTTATATCCCATTTCTTTCTTTATTGTCTTCTGTCCTGTACGTGTCTAGTCCAGTTTTACTTTTACAGTTATGTTAAGAAAGTAAGTCTAGTACCCCTAGTTAGGTACTCAACTTTCATCTAATGTTGTCTTATTGAAACAATCTAATTGATTCATAAATACTACACGGAACATATAAATGATTTTCATTGCAAAGTTTCCTATTTCCTAGTTCCGTTTCAGTTTTGAAATAAAATGTTTCCTATCACTAAGCATGTTATCTTCCTTTGGTAAAAAGTAGGCAAATATACTTAGATATTCTAGTTTTTATTTATAATTTCTCTTTGTATATAAATATGCATCTTTCATTAAGTGTTTAGAGTGCATAACGAATGAGCATGCGTTTCTTTTATTGTGTGTGTTGTGTGTTCTTTACATGAAGGAAAAAAAATTGCGTGAAATCAAAAATCGAGCGCCGCAATTTTTTTCCTTCATGGTTCTATAAACAGTGTGTATTGGATAAGGTTACCGATATTTTAAGGGCATCTAATCCACCACATTTCATCGATGAAATCCTCCATTGGGGGGTTGCATCCTTCTCCCCTCTAAATGGCAGCCATTTGAATTTTAAATTTATTTTTTTGTAGTTGGTTATGAAAAATATGTTTTCTCTTGAATTAGCATCAGTACATACTTCAAAATGGTCTTATTAAAAGGTAATTTAATTTATCTGGTGACATACACATAACATTAACCGAAAAATTTGAGTAAAAAAAACACGATGAATTTCAGGAAAAAAATGCAATAAAGTTTTTCTTTTTCTTTTTTTGAACCTCCTGCAAAAACGAGGTCATTAACGTGTTGTTTTTTCTTTCTAAATCGATAGATTTAAAGCTAAGCTACAAAACGACACTAAATTATCTACCATCACAATGATGCAAATTGATGGTTAGAAGACAGACCATTATGCGGGGTTGTGACAATCCTTTAATTGTAATTTTTTCACAAGATTTTACCTCAAACACTACTTATAACAATTGTAGCGACTGCCTCCATCATTGAACTATTATTACAAACGTAGTATTAGTAGTTCAATGGCCTCAATTCTGCAGACACTCTGTAGCTCTCACTACAACCTGCTGTGAGGCCCGTCTGACCATTTCAAACTAAAAAAACCGCGAGGGTCGCGTATTAACCACAAATTGCCACACTAAGTTATAATCTAATGGTACATAATTTGGCATCGTTTTATAGCTCAGTTCAAAATCAATCGATTAAGAACAAAAAAACAAAAACGTTAAAGACCTCGGTTTTGCAGTAGGTTCAAAAAAATAAAAATAAAATTCCTTTTTAGCATTGTTTTTCTTTAAACTTTTTTTTTCTCAAATTTTTCGGTTAATTTTATGTATGGATGGATCACCAGAGGGAAGAAATTACCTTATCTTATCTTTGTAAGTGGGGGCTGCAGTTGCAGCGACACTTCGACCCAATGGGATCTTTTGTGTCTACCCCTATAACCTTTGCACCCCAACCTACTCGAAGATGTGCTGCATTAATGCAGCAATTCCGCTGATTGGAAGGTGCTTGTAGTCCTCCGGTGTTGGATAGCCATCACCTAGGAGACACATACGCTTGCTAGCCAGGACATCGCAGTGACACAGTAAGTGTTCCATTGATTCTATATCTTCACCACAGGCCCTACATATCGGGTTGTGCGTCAGGCCGATTTTTTGCAGGTGTGCATTTGTGGCAAAGTGGCCCGTCAACGCTCCTGTTATCGCCCTGACTCGCGTCCTGCTGTTATTCCATATGTACTTGGTTGCCCCTGTGGTGACCTCACCGATGAAGAGCTTAGAGTGTTTATATCCATCTCTGGATAGCCATGTAAATCTGTGTCTTCCCTCGGCCTGTTCCTTTAATTCCCTTATAATAGTGCTCCTTGGTAGCCCTATCCTCGGTTCTGGACCACACATTGCTGTTTGTGATCCCATTCTAGCCAGTTTGTCTGCTTCTTCATTGCCTTCCACTCCTACATGTCCAGGGACCCAGACCAGTTGCAGTTTGTTGTGTCCCACCTTATTGAGGACCTTTACACAATTTAGCACTAGCCCGGAGTCAACCTTGAAGGAGTCAAGAGCTTTAAGAACAGCTTGGCTATCGCTGAGAATATAGATGGTTTTGTCTTTGACTTCCTTGTCTATAATCTCATGTGCACATGCAATGATAGCATAAGTCTCCGCCTGGAAGACTGTTGCATATTGCCCTAGACTAATACTCGCTGAGTAATCCTTAGCATAAACGCCTGCACCAGCACCAGACTCCATTTTCGATCCGTCTGTATACCATGTAAGAGTGTTTGGTCCTTGTTGTTTAAGTCCTTTACTCCATTCTTCCCTCGTAGGAACATAGATTTTATATTCTTTTTTGAATATGTGCACAGTCTGTATTTTGTCACATCCCATGCGCATAAGCCTTTCCATACCTGTGTCTAGTTGTAGATTGGTATGTCTGGTTTTTGGCATGTCAAAATTCCACATGCCATTTAAAAAAATTACCTTTCAAATAAGACCATTTTAAAGTCTGTTTTGCTGCTAATTCAAGAGGAAACATATATTTCATGAACAACTACAAAAAATAAATTGAAAATAAAATTGCCTGCCATTTAGAGGGGAAAAGGATGCGACCCTCTAATGGAAGGTTTTTGGTCGATGAAATGTGGTGTATTACACGTCCTAAAAATATTGGTAGCCCTATCCGATAATACTGTATATAAGCTGTGATGAAATGTGATAAAACTGTAATACCTAATTATAATTTTGTAATGTATTACAGTTTCCCCTAGTTGGAGTTAAATGCCTTATTTTAAAAAGCCTTACCGAAACTCGTTTCCCATTCCCAAATTATTGATTAAAATTTCTTGAATGTGGATAGGCCAGTTGTAAGGAAACTTTACACACATAAGCAAGACAAAATTATTAGAAGTATGTTGATTACTTTTTCAAAATACTTAATTTAAAAAGAATTTTAAAAAAAAGATTAGTTACTAGATGGATGACTATAATTTAAAGTAAAATTACAAGGAAAAGTAAAATTTATTTGTAAAAGTAGTCAACTGATTAATCCATTTTAAGAAATTTTAATTTTTAATTTGCATGGAAAAAGGGTTTCAGTAAGGCACCTTATGTAGCATGCACAACAACCCATATTCGTGTAGTCTAGAACTGTATAATTATAGCAATTCGCATACAAGGTAAACCGTTAACGCATTGATGTTGTGTGGAGAATACTGATTAGATTAATTATATTAATAGGTAGGTACTCAAACATTAACGCACGTAAGTTAAGGAAATACAGATCCCGCTGTCATTAGGAAAGTTACTGAGAAAAGTTCCAATTCAATAATCTTGATACAGTACTGTCGATTTTCCTCTCTACATGGAAAACCTGAGATCATTTTCCATTGTGGCACTGAACAATACGTTGTTGATATCCAAGTATTTCAAGACAATTCAAGATTCGATAATCATTATGTATACAATGAAATGCCTATCTCTACCTCTTGCGATTCTTTTGCAATTAAAACTTGATATTGATTTTTGACTGGATCGGTAATAAGAAAGTACTTCACAGCTTTTATTAAATTCTAAATTTTACATTTCATTTTTTTTAAATGTACGACGATTTTACACCATGATATTTTAAATTAATAACTTTTTCTATACAAAACATTGATGTAATATAATGGTTCTCACCCTTCTTTGTATACTAATGGTGACATCGACGTACCGAAAGTTTTTGCGTATACACAGATCACATAACTATAATAGCTTTCAAACTATCACTCAATGTCTTTTCATTTTCTTCAGCACCACGCCAAGTCGTTATTACCGTTTTCGTTTATCAACATACCAAAGCATATGTTACACATTTATATTCTGATAAATCAATTAATGATTGATTATATATTGACCATGCAACCCACTATTGGTTTGGTTAAATTATTCTGGTCAAGTCGATTTAATACAAGGTTGTGTAACATATGTCAGAGAATGTTTTACGTTTGATGTCAGTTATGTGGTCTGTGTGAGCTTTGTGTTTGTTTGTTTATTTGTTTGCTGTAACGTGTTGTTTGTTCGCATCGCCTTGTTCGCCGCATGCACTCCGCAGCCGGGGGAGGAGCACCATTCGATGAGTGTAAGTTGCGCCTTAGATTCTTACTATGTAATTAGTAATTAATTATACGAGTATTACATGTACAAACGCATGCATACGTTCCAATTTTTAGGTCTATTAATTCCAGTGAATAAAATACACATAAGCACGTCAAAAATTGTACCGCTTATTATCTACCTACCTACTTATCTTAAAGTAAAACGGGCAGATAAAACTGTGCAATTTTTCTCGGCACAATTTCAAAGTTCGCAATTAAAATTTTATTGCAAATTTATTGCTTCAGTCAAACTGTTGGTATATATTTTCATAAATAAAATCTTTATTGCTTTTATGACAGTAAATGCACACTGTGATTGATTTATATAGCAGGCAGGAAATTGAATTAGCCGTGATAAGATCCATGATGGTAAATTCATTACTAATTAATTACCCAAAATTTTTATAGATAAATCAATTCTGTCTGTTTCTATGGTCTCTAGATTTACCACTATCTTCATGCTACGAATAGTCCCGACCTGATTTGAGCCTTTAGCCTTTAATGAGAGCTTAGTTTAAGTAGTTACGCAAAACTTAAGTAACTGGTGATTACAATAACATTGACAACTAAAAAATACTCATTCTTATTTATACTGTTTTGGAGGTGACGGAATTTGCTTTTTTTTGGTTTATGACGCTGTTGAAATCAAGAGGTTAAATTTTATTTTACGTGAGAAGGAGCGCCTGGCATACAACAAATATAGATTATGCTTGAATTGCCTGATGATACCTTCTTTGTTCTTTAGGACGATGATCACAGATAAGATAAATATAGTTGGATTGGCAATAGTCACACTTTTGTTTGAAAACCAGCGTTGCCGCCTGTCTCTCACCCATCAACTCCACTACACAAGCAATAAAAACACATATACACGAATTGCGCGCACTAATAAACAAAACACACTTAGAACACAGGGCTGCAATTGTGTCTCACACCATTTCGAGAGTCTGTACGTTACACACAACCACACGCAAATAAAAAGTATGAACGCGTGCTTCGGTTAAGTATGTTTGTCTAATCATACTTGAGGCGCGCCTGCCCAGCGCACATTTCCAATCCAACCTTATTTATCTGATCCGTGATGGATGACATCTAAGGGCTCCATGGTAACTTTACGTATTACTTTATTACAGAGCGAAACTCTCGACCCGTTGCTGGCAGCGTGCGCGGAGAGCCCCGCGCGCGGCAACGGGCGCCGCCTCCCCGGCCCCGCGACCGCCGCGCTGCCGCCCGACGCGTGCGCCGAAATGCGCCGCCAGATACTGTACCTGCAGGTAACTTCTACTACTAAATCGACCTCAACTAGCAGGAAGATATCTACTACTGAATATAAATAGACTCTCCGTCATCCTTCGAAGATCATCGGTCCTCCTGACTGGGGGGGCGAGAACAGTCTTTCGGGATTGATTAGGGCTCATAACCTCTTATTAAGTAAATAAACAGTTATAATTTTTAATATACATTTTCAAGTTTTATTATGTGACAGCTTGACCTAAGATCGAAAAAATAACATCTGTCATATTTTTGCTTTTCACAATTACTAAAAAGTTAGCTGCCATTTGTCTCGTGTCACATCGTGTGTAAACTCCTTTCAACAATCATCCCCGCCTGCAAATGCTACAATTTCTTATGTTCTTTCATTAATGGTCCCCGGAGGCTCGGGTTTCCATACAAACGTAGTTCCGCTTTAATATAAAAACTACATAACAGATGGAATCCAAACTTTGCAAATACGATTGAGTAGACTCATATCGATGTTTGTAATTAGTTTTCATCGTATAGACCTTTAATGTACATTGATACATGGATCTGGAATTCTCACTACATGTAAACGCAATTTAGTATCATATAAGTAGTGGTTCACCATGTGGTTCATCCCATAGAAAAAGGTCCCAAACCAAGTAAGGATTGTAATATACAGTTGTAGCATACGCTTAGAAAGTCTGATGACTCGATAATGACCTCAGCCTCACAAATCAACAGCTGCAGCGATGGTATTTGTATTGTGGTGCATTCTTTAACCTCTTGTAACTTTTTTTCCATTCATACCTATCAACAGAAGGACGTCCACTGTTGAACAAAGGCCTCCCAAGAATTTCCACAACGACCTGTCCTGCGGTGCCTACATCAAGCGGTTTCCCGCGAACTCACACCGAGGGGAGGCCTTCCTACGCTACGTCATCCGATGCGCGGTTACCAGTCGAGTCCCTTACTGCCTCAAAGACCGTCCTTTTTGCAAGCTACCTGTGCCCCACCTTCTGCCCTTGAGTATTGAGTATTGCTACATCGGTTACTTGAATTCTTGAAACTTTCTCCCCGATGGATGATAATTGTGAATAAATAAAGATACAGAGACTCTTACTTCCATTTTAATTTACATATTGTGTTAGATCGAACTTAGATAACCCTATACTGCCAACTTGCTTTCAAATGACGTCAACATTTGACTCAAACATCCTCAAACAGCGCCTTGAGGCCTTAGTCCAGCAGTAGACGTCGTTCGACTACTTTGATGATGATCCATTTATAATTCCAGAGTCAGCTGGAGGAGCGTGACCGTTTGGTGCGCGTGCTGCAGTCGCAGATGTTGCGCATGTCGGACACCCGCGAGCCCCGCGGAGACGACACCTGCAACGTAGCCACGCAGACTGATCGGGTACGATTTACGCTTTGCTCTTTCCGACTTTCAGTACTTGTCAGCTTCGAACAATATAACCTGAGGACCGACCCTATCCTTACATTAATCTCATAAAAAATGAGTATTTTTTATTGTATTTTTATTCACTATTGGTAAACCCTTGACAACATCTCACCTGGTGGTTAGTGACGATGTTGGCGAAGATGAAAGCGGGCTTACCAAGAATTCCCAACGCAATGGGGAACTGGCTATCTTATCTTCATGCCGGAACACACCAATGATATCAACATTGATATTTGGCGGCAAGACTTAGATAAGATAGTGGTAGCTAGCCAGGCGGGCTTAGAAAATGCCCTACCACCAACCAAACCGAGTCTTACAATTGACCCCGCCGGGAATGAAACCCGTGACCACCTGTGTAAAGCCTGTTTTCCTCTGAGCTACGGAGGCGGTTAAATAATCAAATAATCATGAAAGCATGCGAATTTCTTTACTAGTATTTTAGAAAATATAGCTAGAATTGTGTTACAAAACGTTTACTTATGAATGAAAGGTGATGCCTAAACCTTTGTTCGTATGATTATCGGAGCATATCTACGAGCGTGTGACTTCTTGGCCTCCGAAAGACCGACTTACACGAAATCAGTGAATGCACACATTATGTAGGCATCAAAACCGTTGCTCGCGTGGGCCGGTCCATAGCTGTTAATTGGTCGAAGCTTGTCAGAGTACAACATCGCCTGATCTGGTGTACTTTCACTAAAATATACGCTTCACAATTTCCGACCTATTTAGCACTGGTCCGCGAGAAGCCGAGAAGGACCTTCATGACTTCGTACTCATGGCCCCTCTTTCATCACATCATTGGTAGATCAGGCGCAGGAAAGGTTTCCATTCCACCTTTTTGTCATTGATATTTCACCTTTAGAAAAGCGTCAAGCGTCTTACTTTGTCGTTTATCATGCGAACGGTCATGGGGTAGAATTCCCTGCCAGTGTCTGTGTACTCCGATTCTTCAATAGCGTGATAGAGTGAGCTTGGGTGATACATACTCGGCAGCATCATCACTTACCATCAGGTGAAGTGGTGCCAAACACACTCAAGTTTCAAAAGAAAAGAAAAACCAGTTTAGGAGAAAGAAAACAGCATGAGAGTAACTTGAAGCTAAATAGCGGATACCTACTAAAATTTCCAATTGCACCAGAAGACTCTCATCCTCTGTGGCGAAAAAATACTCCACTCTTAATGTCCGCCAGATTTATCGATCGATTGTCCTCTTGATTTAACAAGTCTTCTCTGTATGAATTTATCGGTATCAAAATTCATCAAACACAGGTTGATTATACCTCTCTGTATTTTCGGTGGTTTAATAAAACCTTAAGTGAGTAATTTGTAAGTTCAGTCACCGTATGATTATGTTTTCACGTTCCAGTTGCGGCCACCTACGACCAACGCGCTAACGAGTTCTGAAAATTCCGGATTAGTGAGGTAACATCCTATTACCTACCTACTTGCTTATTAACATACTACCTCTGTCTATTCTGAATATACGAGTAATTACCTTTGCTACACTGTATTTAAATCATTTCTGTTTATATTGGTATGCGTGATGGTTCATCTTATCTATTTATAATTTTTTTAAAGCGTCGGTGGCTCAACCGGTAAAGACTCGGTCCTCCTATCCAGAGGTCCCAGGTTCAAATCCGGACGGGCAATGTACCAATTAGTTTTTCGAAACTTACGTACATATTCTTACCGATTGGTTTAACGGTGAAGGAAAAAATCTTGAGGAAACCTGCACATCTGTGTATAAGGTCGTGTTGCACACGTCCGTAGGTGTAAATCCAAATGCCTTACACGTGACCGCGGGTGATGCTAAGTGCAACACCAGGCAACCGCCGTCTATCACTTGAATAACACGATTGAGTGCCACACGATAAGAGACAGAGAGAGAGGGGATAAATTTTTTAGAGTTCCGTACCCTAAAAGGTAGAAAACGGAACCATTATAGAATCACTCGCGTGTCTGTCTATCCGTCCGTCCGTCTGTCACAGCCAATTTATTCTATACGGGGCCGATTGAGTTGAAATTTGGTACAAATATGTAAATCGGTGACCCAAAGACGAACGTGTAACGTAAATTAATTAATTTTAAACCCTTTTGGGGGGTAAAGTAGAAAATTTAAATAAAAAGTTTTGCAATATATCCATATCAATTGAAAGGGCTTGTTGGGAGAATCTCAAATATAGTTTTATTTTAAAATAAATAGTTTTGATGAAATTCCCCCATTATCTCCGAAACTACTGAGTCTAAAATGTTGAAAAAACATCACAATGTATGAGGTTGAGTGCATAGAAGATTACAAGAAAACTTGTGATAAAATCTCAAGTCCTACCGTTCCCACAGAAAAAAAATCCAAAGTCCGGAATAAGTAGACCACTATTTACCTAGAGCAAAGTATGTACTGACAGGTCTTGTTCTGTTTTCTGTTGGTAGTTAAAGTTTTGTTGCATTGTCCCGAGTCACAATTGGCTGGGATTTTTTGGTACTATTTATGAAGTTGACAGTTGACACACATTTTTCTGCACGCACATAATCCCTTTTAATTTTTATTTATTTATTATTATTATTTATTGTTTTAGGTTTATCGTCGCTTCGTTCAACTCACTTAAATTATTATTACACAATCTAGGCTCATACATCACTATTTTGTACATACCTCCAATCATATCTCCCTATTATCTTGCACAATGCAAAGATCACTGTAATTCAGCTATACAAGGTGCTATTTCAAATACAAAATCTTTAAGTTCGAATGTGAGGAATTCAAAATGGGTCATTGTATTTAGGGACTACATGAATAAAAAGATGTCATTCGCTCCCACCTCCATGTGTACGATAACATTAACTTTATCTCCCTATTTCACTGGCATCTTATTTTAGCATAGCTTTCCTTTAAAACTTTTCTCTTATTTTGTACCTTTATTTATACTTAAACGATATCCTGTGTCTTCTGTAACCATTTTTGTATCTTTACAAATCATCTTCATCGCCATATCTTTCATTATTGTCTGTATTCCTCACATGCTGCTTTAAATTTCGATTGGATACGTCATGTTGAATTGGAGCAGTTTCCACCTGGGCGGCGCGCGCGCTCGTCCGTCGCAGCAGGTAGCGTGGCTCGACTGCTTGCTCGCTTTGTGCCTCTTGTGCTCCGTCAATGTTTTGTGCTTCCTGCATCTCGTTTACAATCACAACTCTTTCTCGTCCACTAATAGGCTCTTCGTCGTCTCCGATAGGGACGTCGACGAGTACTGCCACAAGTTCTATAAGTGATCGAGTCGGTGGTAGTCGCATGGAGTGTCTAATTGAGTTGGTTATAACAAGTTTATTGTAACTTTAAGGTGGTTAGTTTATTTAAGTACACCTAAGTGCCTACTTTTAAATCGTTATTGTGCCTCCGTTTTCTTGCCTTTAAGGACCTGATTCTATACTCAGAAATAAAAAAGAAAAAGTCGGGTAGAAAATTAATATAAGAAAAGTGGTCTAAGATTTTTTTAAAGCTGAATTTAACTGCTATGCAAAGACACTTATCACTTTATTGGCTCTTTTATAACTGGCTTCAAATGTAGTTATTGGCGATTCGTTTGTTCTACAGTGTTTAGTGGTGTGCGTTGGTTTCTTTTTGTTATTTTGAGTTTGAGTTTATCTAAGACTAATTAATTAATAAAATACTTTGATTTTGAATTATCTCTCTGTTACACGCTGCCCTAACAGAATATAAAGGTGAGACAAGTGAGCAGAGTTAAAGTAATTTAATAAAACTTCGAATTTCCTATTCGAAGACATAACAATTCTGTACTATTATTATCTTGAAGGAAAAAAGAATGGCGCCGTAATTTTTTTTTTCTTCGTGATTATTTTCCATAAAGCTATAAAGTATGACAACTAAATTTGAAAATAACACTCCGAACTCGTAGTTTTTTGTAAATAAGATATGAGGCAAGTGTCTTTTAATATTTGTATTTTGTTTTCACAGTTGGAATGAGCAAGTAAGCGGGAGGAAACTGCCGGTGTACAGTGAAGCACTAAAGACAAAGAAACCAGTTGCCAACGGCACAGTGACTAAGATATGCCAGTGCGGTGGGAGGAAAGTGAACGGTGTAACGAACGGTGACGAGGGTACTGCTGACAAGCCCGCGGTTCAGCTGAAGACGAGCAGCCGAGTGGGGTCCAAGTACCTGCAAGCTTTAGCCAATAACGCTGACACTAACAAGAGATACGTTAAGCGGGACTCATCTGTAGGCGAAAAGACAGAACGCAGAACTATAATGTACTCTTCTAGATCTCGCTCAATAGAAAACTTCCACAACCAAGCGTACTCTATCACAGAGCCGCTTCTAGCCAAAAACGCTGTCATTGAAGAAACAAATTTGGTAAGACACCATCATACTTCGTACGGGGATCTGTATAACGGGAGGATCAGTAGCAAAGAGAGTGTTAACGGGAACAGACATAGCCCGAGTCTGAATGGCCAGTCCACTGATACGGATTACAGTTCAGACGGCGGGTACAAGTCTTTGCCGTCCTCTATAAACTGCAACGGACATTATTCTCCAAAGAAGGTGAGTGGTATACCTCGCAGGTCCATCGAACGGAAGTTCATATCAACAAAGCACGTAAGAGCGAGCGCTGTTTGATGCAAACGCACATTACTTGTGATATGCTTAAACTTGGTAGACCTTAGACAGTTAATGTAGAATCTGTTTTGTTTCTGTATATATTTGAACTGATTTTTGTAATGGTAACTATGGATTAATTAGTTATGTTTGTCTAGATCTCAAAGTCCAAGGTCTGCCACGAACGTTCTGTCAAATTGTGCCATCGCTTCAGTTGTCACAATTGGGAAGGCTTCAGCAACGCTTGCCGCATTTACTTGTTGTTCATTTCCACTTATGTCGAGGCTATTATACATTTATGTATTGAATCAAATGACTAAAAAGCAACTGTAACCTTACTTTATCGGATGCCAAATTATAACAAATTGTACGTGTTTGCATTTGTGTTATTGTTTATTTCTAATATGACCTTTGTACTATATGTACAGGACTACCTATGAGACCAATAGGGTCGACACAGGTAAGAACTAATTTTGTAGATTTTATCAACGTTGTATACAGGCGATAAACTATTATCTTAAATTTTCTATGGTAGACAAACTAGTAGATAAAGCTGTAATATGTGATAAGAGTGGCTGTAAGAACATGTATTTAACGTTTACTATTAAACTTCCCCGTTGTTATCGTCAATAACTGTAGGGACGTTCTTGATGACCGCTATGGCATTAAACTATTCACTTTTTTGTGCACTCAGTTTTTTTTTGTTGAATTAATGCAAGCAAAAGGCATCACATTTTATCAGCGACAGCCTTTAAACAAAAAAAAACAACTGAGTACATTATAGTAAAATAGTATCACGACATAGCAGTCATCATAGAACGGCCCTACTTTAAACAAGTGATTATCATAACATTTTAATTCGAATTTGGAATATTAAACTTTCACATTTCGTTACTTTCTGTCATCATTCATTTGCAGTGTAAAGTTATTAGTGAAATAACAGTAAGTAGGTATCAAATAGGTACAAAACCCAAGCAGCTCCGCTAGCATTTTTGTCACAGATGTCATTTTTTAAAAGCATTTGTCAGGTCAGTGTTAAATTAACTTTGAAGTAATATATTTTAGCAGTTGGCAATTAAACATTATCTTCCGTAATTATAAGTCCTATATTGATACCTAGAATTAACTTATTCAAAACATAAAGGTCGTAATTTCTGTATACTTGTAGCTACTTGATCTATTCATTATATTGCGCTTGCCTACATTAGTTACTTAATTATAAGCTTTAGCCTTAGTGAAATTACTTATATTTACTTAATTAAAGTTGTTTTAATAAATAATTTTAATTTTGAAGTAACTTTTCATTTATTGCAAAATTCTCTCAGCCCAGATGATGAACAGAGTGAACTAATTACCTATGTAACGATAATAATTTCAATAAATTCAGTTTAAGTAATTGTTATTCCCAGAAAATAAAAATAAAACTTGGTTTGGTCGGTGGAAGGGCATTCTCTAAGCCCGCCTGGCTAGCTACCACCATCTTGTCTAAGTCTTGCCGCCAAACATCAATGCTAAAAACATTGATGTGTTCCGGCTTGAAGATGAGATAGCCAGTTCCCCATTGCGTTGCGAAATCTTTGTAAGCCCGGTTCTATCTTCGGCATCATCTTTACTTACCATCAGGTGAGATTAAAAACTGAAAAACTGAGAAATAACGCAAAAAACTGATTTGCTCTTAAAATATTTCTAATCTATCCATCTCTAAGTTTGGCAGACTGAGAAGTGACGTGACGATCATGCAAGTCTAGGGTATATTATTACTTATTAGTTTACAAACCGAGAACGTGGTTGTAATTATACAGCTTTACTTTATGAACCTTGGACAACAGTTTGATAACGCGGCCATCACGATGCCGACCGACCGATCGCTCGCTGCCCGCTCGGTCGGCAGACGACTCAGATCCGTGAGTGAGTTCACACTGATGACAGTTAAAGTGAGTGGTTTGCCAGTTTTTTGAGCGCCCTCCGGCGATCATTGACGAATTTTCGAACGTGCCCCGAGTGGTCTGTTTGAGGATCTAAAAGGTGGGTAGTTGGATTTTTAGGATGTTTGTTTCTTGAGATTCATGTTATTGAAAATAAACAGAGACTGAAAGCACACTGGAGATATTTTAAGAAGATGATCGATTGTATACGTATACGACAAGTAAGCAGTGATATTTAAACTAAATCTGTCAGATAATTCAAGTCATTTTAGCAAATTACTTTTTCTTTTATACATATAAGATTAATAGGACGTGTTTTACCTAGCCATCCGAACTTTGAAAGCTTAAAACTTAAAATCAAACAGACTCACAAAAAGGTTTTGCCAATCAAATATCGATCGATTATTCTCTACCTTATAGTTAGTTAAATTTATATATAAAATGATGTCTTGCTGATGACGGAACTTCTCAGTTTAATAGTGTTAGTTAATAAGACCTTATAAACACTATCTTAAACAAAACAAAGCGTTAGGTATATCGTTATTAGCGTGTTATAATATCAAAGAGACATGATATAACGAAACGCAAAGTGAATTTAGGTATATGGGTGTAGGCGTGACAAAGAGTGATAACTTGATAAGAATGTCGCGTAAGGTCAGAAGCGAGATGAACCGCGTTGAACCTCCGCCTTTCCGCCGTGACGTCACCAAGGGTGCTGACGTTGAAGAGGCGTCATTTCAACAACAGATCCCCAGGATGAACTTTTACAACGATTCCTTAAAATAGAAGCACAGTTCCGCTCATGTATGGAGAACTGTTCACACTTATGGGATGTATCAGCCCGGTATGAGCTGAATACCTTGGACGCCATCGACCAACGTGCCCAGGACTTATTGGTGACGACGAGCTAGTCAATAACAAGCTCCAAAGCCTTGAGCATCGCCGCGAAGTCGCCTGTCTTTCGGTATTCTATCGAATTTATTTCGGAGAGTGTGCGCAAGAACTTCACGCCCTCATTCCCCCGGCTCCATTCCACCGGCCGTCGGTCAACGAGACGCAGGGATGAGTGGCACCGCTTTGTTGTTGATGTTCCACCTTTTCGCACGAAGCGTTACGCTTCCTCATTTATTATGCGTACAGCGAGGGAGTGGAACTCCTTGCCTGCGTCAGTGTTTCCCGATTCGTATAATTTGAAGATCTTCAAGGCAAGAATGAATAGGCATTATTTGAGTTTTCGTGTACCATCATCGACTGCATCATCACTTCCCTTCAGGTAAGTTGCAATCAAACGCATTCAAACTTTTAATTTTAAAAAATACGACAACTTCTTAGAAAAACAAACAATTAACTCAGACAGTAAGCAGTGCAAAGATGAATAGGGATATATTGTGTCAGATTCAAACGATCAAAAGTTACAACACGTTTATTGAACTACTAGCTTTTTCCCGCGGCTTCACCCGCGTGGACATCGTTTTAATGACTGTCTTTAAGGGTGATTAGTAAATTATGTCGTTTCCCACCTATTCAACCATCTCTGTGCAAAAAATCACAACAATCGAGTATTTTTCAGTTCCCTCAGGAACTGCATCAGATTATGCTATTTTCCCGGGATAAAAAGTAGCCTATGTCCTTCCCCGTGACACAGGCTATCTGCATGCCAAGTATCATAAAGATTGGTCAAGGCGTTGAAGCGTGAAAAGGCAACAAACAAACAAACACATTTTCACATTTCTAATATTAGTAAGGATGAAATCATGTTTGACTCATCTCTCATCTACACTTGAAGAAGAAGCTATGTTCTAAACTATCTAAAGGTGTTTCTGTAATGTAAATAACCGGTCAAGTGCGACTCTGGGTCACATTAGCAGAGTCCTGCAACAAAACTTTAACTACCAACAGAACTCCTCTCAGTACATACTTTGTAAAAAAAAAGTTTTGCAAACTTTCGTCACACCCCGGACACTGCATACAAGGGTCGTGAAATGACATTTCTTAAAACAAATGACAGAGCAAACAAATTTACGGCGAAATCCTATATGTTCGAGAACCAAACTATAATCAATCTGTATCTTTTTGGGTCACGAAGGGGATGAGGTCGGAATCTAGAGAGCGGCAGGGAGTGTCTATAATATGTTAATGTATACTAATAAATTAATCCTTTACTAATATTTTAAATGTGAAAATGTGTTTGTTTGTTTGTTACCTTTTCACGCTTCAACGCCTTGACCAATCTTTATGAAAGGTCATTGGGCAAAATCTGACCCGGTTAACTAAAGTTATCCTACAAAAACCAAATTAGTTTTAAATTGTTAAGTATTAACCCACATTTCATTACATTTTTTTTTTTTTTTTAAACCATGGGAATAAAATCTAAAAAAAATATATAAATGCGTAAATAAAACATTTTTAGTGAAGCACAAATCGATGGAGCCTCTTGCTAGTGAAAAGCAAAGTTGAAAAAATCGATGGAGCCTCTTGCTAGGGAGGAGCAGAGTTGAAAAAATAGATGGAGCCTCTTGCTAGTAAAAAGCAGAGTTGAAAAAATGGATGAAGCCTCTTGCTAGTGAAGACCAGAGTTAAAAAAATCGATGAAGCCTCTTGCTAGTGAAAAGCAGAGTTGAAAAAATGGATGAAGCTTCTTGTTGATGGACAGCAGAGTGAAAAAAAGCGATGGCGCCTCTTGCTAGTGAAGAGCAGAGTTTAAAAAATCGATGAAGCCTCTTGCTAGGGAGGAGCAGAAATGAAAAAATAGATGGAGCCTCTTGCTAGTGAAGACTAGAGTTGAAAAAATGGATGAAGCCTCTTGCTAGTGAAGACCAGAGTTAAAAAAATCGATGAAGCGTCTTGTTAATGAAAAGGAGAGTGAGAAAAATATCTTCATTAACAAGAGGCTCCATCGATTTTTTCAACTCTGGTCTTTACTAGCAAGAGGCTCCATCGATTTTTTTAACTTTGCTTTTCACTAGCAAGAGGCTCCATCGATTTGTACAACTCTGCTTTTCAGTAGCAATAGGCTCCATCGATTTTTTCAACTCTGGTCCTTACTAGCAAGAGGCTCCATCTATTTTTTCAACTCTGCTCCTCACTAGCAAGAGGCTCCATCTATTTTTTTAACTCTGCTCCTCACTAGCAAGAGGCTCCTTCGATTTTTTCAACTCTGCTCTTCACTAGCAAGAGGCTTCATCCATTTTTTCAACTTTGCTTTTCACTAGCAAGAGGCTCCATCGATTTGTACAACTCTGCTTTTCACTAGCAATAGGCTCCATCTATTTTTTTTACCTCAAGAACGTTTAAGGACGTTCTGTCACGTTGCTAACACGAAAGTTTTAACCTCAATATTATATTTTTCTTTTTTAAGCTTTTGGCTTGAATCCCATTAACTGCTTTAATGCGACATATATATTCGTGAACTAGAGACGTTTATATAAACATCCTACCTAATTTTTTTTCTGTAGGCCGTGGGTATAGGTTTCATACTATGCTGCCCAATGACCTTTAAAATGCAGGTAGCCTGTGTCACGGGGAAAGACAGAGGCTACTTTTTATCCCGGGAAAATAGCATAATCTGATGCAGTTCCTGAGGGAACTGAAAAAACACTTGATTGTTGTGATTTTTTGCACAGAGATGGTTGAGTAGGTGGAAAACGACATAATTTACCAATCACCCTTAAAGACAGTCATTAAAACGATGTCCACGTGGGTGAACCCGCGGGAAAAAGCTAGTAATATTATAAAGAGGAAAGCTTTGTATTTTTGTATGTTTGTAACGAATAAACTCAAAAACTACTGAACCGATTTTAAAAACTATTTTACCATTAGAATGCTACATTATCGCTGAGTAACATAGGCTATATGTATTACTAGAAAAAAATAAGGGATCCTTGCTACAACTTCAGTAACGTGAACAAAGGTTTAAAAAAAACTTAAAAATTTCTTTCATCGCATACGCTACGGAAACTATTGATGATAGAACAAAAAAAATGTTCTACAACATTAAAGAACATATCAATACCTACAAAGAACTTCGCGATACTATATGTCCAACTATTGTAGTTATTTCACTTTAACCACTTTTTACATTTTAAGAGTTAATAAAAAACTGACCAAAATCAGACAATGATAACCATACCTTCATATAAACCCTTATCCAAATAAATCATTTCATAATCAAAAATGTTACGATACCTATATAATATAACCTTTTGAATTAACTAAATCGGACATTACCACAGAAATTGAAATAATTTATTCCGATTTCTGTGGACATTACATTTAGAAGATATTACGAATTTAGGAAAATAAACACCGCCGCCGCGCAATGACCAACGTGGCCCCAAGCTATGTAGCCGTAACGTAGTAATAATAATATTATAAAGAGGAAAGATTTGTTTGTTTGTTTGTTTGCATTGAACAGGCTCCGAAAATACTGCACCGATTAAAAAAAATATTTCACTGTTGGGAAGCTACACATCCGCTGTTGCTACAGGCTATACTCAATACATTTTTTAAAATAGGGATCCTTTTTAAAACTCTAATAATGTAACCCAAGGCAGTGCTCCGTCACTCGCCTATTTTATTATATCAGCTCATATACGTCCCCACCGAGGGGCTCGAGCCTACCCTGAATCAGGGTGATTAGGCCTTAGTCGACCACGCGGGCCCAGTGCGGGTTGGTCGACTTCACACACAACCTTCGAGTTTCTTCGCAGGCGTGTGCAGGTTTCCTCACGATGTTTTCCTTCACCGTTAAAGCAATCGGTAAGTATATGTACGTAAGTTTTTGAAAAACTCATTGGTACATTGGCCGTCCAGATTTGAACCCGGTACCTCTGGTTAGATGGACCGAGTCGTTACCGGTTGAGCCACCGACGCTTTTTCGTCACTCGCCTATACCTACCGCAAAATATACCTACGACGCTAAGCGACCCACTCGGACGGGCTCTCGCGAGTCGCGCAAATAACTAGTATCTCATCTGTGCCCAAGGTGTAAAAAAAATACCTAAAAAATTCCTGCATTATCAACAAAAAGTAGTGTAGTGTAAAGTCTGAAGTGTGTGTGTGTGTAGGGTGAAGGGTAGTGTAGTGTAGAATAGTGAAGTGTAGTGTAGTATAAGGCGGTACGATGTTCGCCGGGATAGCTAATACTAAAATAAATACTTTGCTTTCGTGTAACATATCAAATGAATGTTGTGACAATCTCAAAAATATTTTTTTATAATTTTAAAACAAATGATTTTAAAGTTATTTAAGAAAAGAGGCAAAAATCGACCATCCCAAATCTCCGAAACTAATGCGTATACGCGATACAGACGAGCTTTGAACGCGCGTATACGCGATACAGACGAGCTTTAAACGCGCGTATACGCGATACAGGCGAGCTTTAAACGCTTTCTTATGATGAGCGTTTGTATTGCTGTGTAAGCGCGTTTGAAGCCAACAATCCGCTTTTTGGTCATCTACAGCGCCGTGGGCGCGCGTTCGTCGGCGCGTAAAAATACGCCGTGTGCAAGGGCCCTTTGTCCGTGCCTAAAAAACTAGTTTATCTGTAACAGTAGGTACTAAAACCGTAAAAGCAAACTCCTCCAGACAACCTTGTTATTGGTAAAATTGTTTATTTACCCGACTTATCAATGCATGCGATGATAAATTACGAGTATTACTTCCTAAACGCATCTTAAATAATTTAATAAGCACATTGAGATCCGCGACTATTATCGAAATTTTAAAGATAGAAATTCTGTAACCAACAACGATTAGGTATAAGGCGCCCGATAATTAAATTTAGTGATTAAAAGATTAGACGCGTTCCGAAAAAAGTTACTATGGCGACAATTTTTATTCATTTAATCTAGTGATGGACATCATTCATCATCATCATCATCATCAATTAGCGAAAGTTTAAGTTATCATTAATGTTATTGAACATTAAATAATTAAAGGAAAAAAAGAAAATAAATTACATTACAGGCCACCATTTATAACATAATTGGGTATCAACGCCATATCAATAAACAAACATCAATGAACCCGGCTATAATCAAGTCGTTCACAGATAATATAAGTACATTTGTGAGGCCAAATGTTAGACTAGATTTTACTTGGACTATATACTATATTGACTCATTTTACAGACTCATAAGTATGAGAAGTTTTAATACCTATACTTACGAAGTTACGCGTATCTCATCTGTGCAGATGAGATACTAGTTACTTCGTGTGTAGGTCCCTTTAATGAGGGCTTCTACTCATCATACTAACAACCTTTGTTCTATGACTTTGCTCAATCGCAAAAAAAAAATATTTAACACAATCGACTAGCTAATCGACCAACTTTGTGCATTTGTGCACATTTTTTTTGAGATTTGACTATGGGTTGCTTGGGGAAAGTTGTTCAGTATGATGAGTAGAACCCCCAGTTAACGGGTCCTACACCAATTTTTATACCCTGTATATCTATAATGAGATAGAGCCTAAAAAGTCTATTTTTATTAATATTTAAAATTTAAAACTCACCTGTGTAAAGAATTATTGATCATTTTTTAGGGCTCGGAAATCAACAAGGAACCCTTAAAGTTTCGCCATGTCTATCTGTCCGTCTGGACGCGGTCTAGCTCAAAGACTATTTAATACTAGAAAGCTGTAATTTGGCATGGTTATACATATTAAACACGCCGACAAAGTTGTACAATAAAATCTTAAAAAATCTTTTTTTTTATGATTCCTCCCCTACATGTAAAGAGGGGGTGATTTTTTTTGCTTTATGGTTCCTCCCCTACATGTGATTTTTTTTGCTAACATACCCTATCGTGTGGGGTATCGATGAATAGGTCTTTCAAAACAACTGAGGGTTATGTTAGCAACAAAATATATGATAATTTGCTTCAGGGATTGGTTAGCGAAATATTAAGCTGTAAAGTGATCTTTTTTTTCGAGTCAAGTGCCGGACCACGCATAGTGTAGGGTTCAACAGTCATCATCATCTTCTTAGCCTTATTCCCAATTATTTGGGGTCGGCTCTGAATGTTTTTGTCGTCATTCTGGTCTCCTGTTAGTTCCTGCGTCCTCCACACTCTTCCAAATCCTTTTTAAGTCCATCTAACCATCGCTTATTAGGTCTTCCTCTCTTTCTATATCCCTACACTTTCAAGTCCGTAACCCTTCATGCCACGTAGGTACTCCTTCTCTCCTGCATGTGTGACCAAGCCATGTCAGTCAGTGGCGTTTTATCTTCTCCACTATAAGACTACCTCGTTCCTACACTTGTCTATCCTTGCTACTCCCACCATCCATCTCAACAGATGGTTTGGTCACGTATGCAGAAGAGAAGGAGTACCTACGTGGCATGAAGGGTTACGAACTTAAAAGTGTAGGGATATAGAAAGAGAGGTAGACCAAAGAAGCGATGGTTAGATGGACTAAAAAAGATTTGGAAGAGTGTCGAGGACGCAGGAACTAACAGGAGACCAGAATGACGACAAAAACATTCAGAGCCGATCCCAAATGATAGTCCGCATTTCAACCACGTGCATTCAAACGCTTTTAATTTTCAGTGCCCAAAACTCACTTTTGTCCACTACTAATAGGAACATATAGAGGCTAATTGCTGAATCTCTGGTGCAACCCAACTTTGACTAAATTTGTCCGTCCGGGTTCCGCAGTACTTCATAAATTTAAAACTTTTGACAGGATATTCTTAACTGTTATCACTGAGATTGCTCACTAAGACCCTTATATAGGTACTAGCTTTTGCTCGCGTGGACATATTTTTTATGACTGTTTTGAGGGTGAGTGGTGCACCGGCGTGAACATAGGTTTTCTCCAGATCCCTATCCCAGATCGGACTATTCTGATTAGCAGTCTATCGATACAGAAATCACCTCAATCCGTTGCCCCGTTGCGACGTAGACGTGCGCGAACTTGGAAATGAGTTTTCCCCAAATCCCTCGGGAACTATGTCAGGATATGTTAATTAGTAAATTATGTCATTTTTCACCCCCTTAACCATCTCTGTGCAAAATATGACAACAATCCATTGTTCCGTTGCAATCTTAAATAAATTAACCAAAAAAGAGTAATTTTTCAGTACCATCGCAGAAATTGCATAGATCTATGCTATTTTCACAAGATAAAAACTAGCCTATGTCCTTCCCCGTGACACAAGCTGACTGCATGCCAAATTTCATCATGATTGAAGGTATTGAAGAGGGACAAAGTAACAAACAAACATTTTCATATTTATAATATTAGTAAGGATATCTAATTTCTAATTGAAATCGTTAAGAAACCCTACAGTTTAGGTAAGAGGGTCGGATAAACGTACATATGAAATCAAAATTCGAAAACACGTTGGTACGAGGCAGGATTCAATCCACGACCTCCCGGACAAGAAGTAGCGGCCCTAGCCGTTACGCCACCGACGCTCGCCACCACTGAGTATAAACAAATACAAAAGTCTACTAGCTTACCTCTTAGCAACGTGGTAGACCTACATAATAAATACCACCTTTCACTAGTCAGTCATTCCACGGCGAAAGTGAATAAGTACCCTATGTGTCGTAGACTTTGCATCTCTTGAGATGGTAAGAACGTGACGATTCAACTTTTTTTTCAATAAAACATAAAAAAAATAGAATACAACCAAAAAGTTATACGAAAGTGATTTCATTAAAAAAATCTGATACGAACAACGAGCAAGGTAATCTCACTTTGAAGGAATTTATTGTTATGTCTGTAAAATACTACAATAAACAAAAGTTAGAGGTCATTATTTAATGAATCATAAATCATAATATTCGATTACCTACTTACCTACCCAAATAATAGAAGGCACGTTGCACGAATAACTTTTAAATAGATCGTTATTTCCAGAGCTCGTATGCTATGAAGATATGACGAAATATCTTACGAACTACTTTAATGCTATGCGGTCGAATGATGAAAAACGCAACGGATGCATTGATCGATTTCTTTGCATTTGTGTTTTTACACCTTCAATAGGTATAGGCAATTAGGCACCTTATAATATCCAAACTCTACCTCGATAAGACAAAGTAATGAATAATGATCATACAATTCAAAGGAGTGATGACAAATTCCCGCGCGATAAAATTTTATCGAAACTGCACCGAACGAAAAATATTATATTGACCTTAAACATTACAACGAAATATGTAGGTAATCGAATGAGCGTAGGTAGTTATTTTGTAACGAGGTTGGAACCTAAATGTTTACAAACATTATCGGCTGTTAACATTGGTCTTCTGTTGGTGATAGTTGGTGCGTGTGGATTGCTGGGACTTGCGTTTGCGACCAAAGAGAGTTTGATTACGGTGAGAGTGAGACGCGATGGTGCCGTCTCGGAGGCAAGGCGTGCGTTCCAGATTAGCCGAGGAGCTGTACACTTGCTGCGCTTTTTGGCTCGCGGTGTCAGCGCTCCCCGCGCTTGCCTTCTCTTACGTTGGTGAGCGATTTGCATGCTATCATAAATCATAATTATAATCATATCAGCTGAAATAAGTCCACTGCTGGACAAAAGCCTCTCCCCTAAATAGGTTTGACCATTAGTGGCATTTTTCTCGACCGTTTCCGTGTTTTGCAAGACACTTAAGCCGTTGGCACAGCCTGAACACTTCATACAACGGGCCAGAAATAACATTTCAAAAAAGGAATGACGTAACAAACAAAATCACTGCGAAATTCTTTACGTTCGACAACCAAACTGTAACCAATCTGTATCAATCTGGGTGACGAGGGGGTGAGGTCGCAATCTAGAGAGCGGCAGGGAGTGTCCATACTGTATGTTAGTACTAATATATGTACTTTGCCGTTGGTGCCGGTTGCTAACACTAGATTACAGTCGTTAAGCCGTGTTAAATGCTTATGAGGTTTCTGGTTTCTGGCAGAATAACAGCACTTCAGAGTATACTGCAGCATATGCTGAGCCACTACCGTTTTTTTGCACAGTACAGCCATTTTCTTGGTTTATTTCAACTAGAACTAGAGCCTGTGAATGGAGAATATACATGATTTTATAATAAATTGCTATATATAATAAAAGCTCATTCATTTAAGAAACGGTTTACAAAAAATATTTTTGTATAACTATAAAAATAACCAAGATATAAGTCATTAAAGATTTATCTTTAACTTTTTCTAGTAAAACAGAATGTAGCATAGAGTTTATATGGAACGAGAAAAAAAATCCTGTTTGTCATACTGGTGTGATAATCTAGTGTGACTACGAGTCGGCAACGGTTTTACGTCGTTAAATTTACATATCGGATCTCTCTGTCTAATTAGTAGTTGAAAATGCTTATATCTTCCGTATTTTTTGGCCGATTTAAATTTTCATTTCACTTTTTGACATTGTTTTTACGGAAATTTCATATTTTGTTAAGAAATGCGATAAAAAAAACATGCATATAGGTAGGTACTCTATTGTTATACTGTGCTCTAAATAAAAGATATTCTTTTCTATTCTAAGAGACCCCAGCTTTTAATAAAGCAAAAAAAACATGCATATTCCCCATTCACAGGCTCTAGAGCTTTAAAAAACTAATTCAATGTTAAAGAAAATAATTAAATGTTATTTACCTACTTCTTGCCCGTCGTTAACTGTAATATGTCTCCTTTACGAGAACTGCCTTCGTGGCATAATGGTTAGTCCATTCGCTTCACACTAGGAGGTCGCGGGTTCGATTCCCGGAGGGGTCACCTTTGTAAGACTCTGTTTGGTTGGTGGTAGGGCGTTTTCATAGCCCGCCTGGCTAGCTACCACCATCTTATCTAAGTCCCACCGCCAAACATCAGAGTTAACAGCATTGATGTGTTCCGGCTTGAAGATAAGATAGTCAGATCCCCATTGCGTGGTGGGAATCTTGGTAAGCCCGCTTTCATCTTCGGCATCATCGTCACTTACCATCAGGTGAGATGATGCCAAGGGCTTACCAATTATGAATAAAAAAACTGATGTTACTTCCAGTGGTGTGCGTAAGCAAACGCTTATGGATCAAACTGCTATCCAGCCGTTACCCCGGCTTGGACTTCATACGCACGGACACAGTGCGGTCGCTGCTGGACACGCATCGGAACCAGGGCATCATCAATGTGTTACTTGGAGTCAAAGGTGAGATTACATTTAGACTTTTGATAAAAATTATAACCACAACTCATAGCTACAAATCATGTATATATCTTTTAACTAATAGCTGCGGTCGGTGGTGCAACGGTAACGACTAACTCCAGAGATCCCGGGTTCAACCTTGACGGCCAATGCAACTACAAGTTTGTCGAAACTTATGCACACAAATATACTTACTGATTGCTTTAAAGGTGAAGAAAAACGTCGTGAGGAAACCTGCACATCTGATTCTAGATGTTTATGTAGGTCGCGTTGTACACGTCCCCACCGAGGAGCTCGAGCCTACCCTGAATTAGGGCAATCGGGCCTTAGTCGGGTTGGTCAACTTCCAGTTTCTTCAAGTTGGTCAACACACAACCTTCGAGTTTCTTCGCAGATGTGTGCAGGTTTCCTCACAACGTTTTTCTTCACCTTAAGAGCGTCAGATAAACGTACATATGAGATCGAAATTCGAAAACACATTGGTACGTGGCAGGACTCGAACCACGACCTCCCGAATAGGAGGTAGCGGCCCTTGCCGTTGCGCCACCGAGGCTCTCACATCCGTAGGTGTAAATCTAAATGCCCTACACGTGAGCGCGGGTGATGCTAAGTGCAATACCAGACAAATGCCGTCTATCCCTTGGATAGCACGGTTAATTGTGCCACACGATAAGAGAGAGAACTGATAGTGGTGTAAATTAGCTACTATAATGCCCTTGCCCTTAAGAGCAGGCTCCCAAAATTAGTGTATTTTTGCCAAAGTAAAAGTTTTTGGTCGGCCGCAAGCTTTGTGAATGTGAAAACTACACAGCTGATTCTTTAAAGCTTCTTATTTCGTATGGCTAAAACAAAAACACGGTTTTTTGGTTTTATTTTATTATTCACAATTGGTAAGCCCTTGGCATCATCTCACCTGATGGTAAGTGACGATGATGCCGAAGATGGAAGCGGGCTTACCAAGATTCCCCAACGCAATGGGGAACTGGCTATCTTATCTTCATGCTGGAACACACCAATTATATCAACATTGACATTTGGCGGCAAGACTTAGATAAGATGGTGGTAGCTATAATAGCTATAATAGCTATTATAGCCAGGCGGGCTTAGAAAATGCCCTACCACCAACCAAACCGAGTCTTACAATTGACCCCGCCGAGAATCGAACCCGCGACCTCCTCTGTAAAGCCAGTGAACTTTGCCAGTGAGGCGATTAAAATGGTTTTTCGCTCGATACTTTTTGTTTTGTAAAAATATGTAGTTTTGAGAGATTATTGGATTTTTCTTCTACATTACATAAGTTAGGCGCATGAAATAAATAAACACGGTAAGAGAATAATATAAGTATATTGATGAATCGGCTAAGACGAAATTTTCCTAGGATTTTAACTAAACTCGTAATAAACGAAAATGTGCATTTACGCCCGAAGTAAAGGACGTAGATCGCTTTAAAACACTCACGCGAAATTTAACTGTAAAGCTGATTCCATTAGGATAAATATCAGGATGTTCGCCAGTGGTACGCTGGGAGCCTGCTCTTAAGGCGATCTATCGTCAACCTCCAAAATGCTTTATCCATCTTCAAAACAAAAGACACCAACCTAACAATATAGACTTACAAATAATAAGGGAATTGCTAACTGGCTCAGAAATGCCAAAAAGAGGTAAAAAAAATCAACAAAAGTAAATTGGCGTCGAAAACTGCTTTCTCTTCTCTTTTTAGGGTGGTTAAAATAGTTTTTCTGATCCAATACCCTGTAATCTAAGCTCCCGCTGCAGGAACCCCTACCTCATAAGGATCGCGATTTAACTATGATATAACGATACCCAGGGGTACCATTCATCACCCTAATCATATAGGTTGCCATACCTAAGTTCTCCGTTTTTTTTCATCTCATTTATTCATAGTCTTTCTACATTGAGCATATCTCTTCTAACTTCTCTCTAGGTGCACCTGAACCTGATAAGATCCGGGAACAGCTGACACAACACGTGATTGATCGTAAGGAGAGAAACGGAGAGCTCCTGTTCCCGCGACTGAGGCATCAGCTGGTCTCCTGCTGGGGGAATTACGCGTGGGACGCCAGTGTGCAGTTCAGACCGGAAAACCACTTTCTGGTGGCAAACGCCGTGTACAGAGGACGGCCAGTTAGCGACAGCAATATCCAGGTAGGAAACACGAACTTTTTGTTTCACACTTCTCAAGCCTTTATTTGAACTGAAGAAATGCTCTTATAATTTTAGGGAAATGAAAATCTTAAGCGTCGGTGGCGTAACGGCTAGGGCCGCCGCCTTCTGTCGTGGTTCGAATCCCACCACGTATGAATGTGATTTCGAATTTAGATTTCATATGTAGTTTTATCCGACGCTCTTACGGTGAAGGAAAACATCGTGAGGAAACCTGCACACGCCAGCGAAGAAACTCGCAGATTGTGTGTTAAGTCGACCAACCCGCACTGGGCCCGCGTGGTCGACTAAGGCCCCATCGCCCTAATTCAGGGTAGGCTCCAGCCCCTCGGTGGGGACCTACATAAGCTGATATGATAATGATGAAAATCTTAAACCTAAATCACATTCTCACATGTAGGATAGATATTTGGACACAAAAACCAATACAACAAATGCTACGATACTGTTTTAAACCTTCTTGACTTGGTGTCTGTTTCCCAGGATTACGTGAGCGAGATTGTCTCAAAATACTTCCCCAGCGACCAGTCTCCGTGGCAGTACATAGTCATCCCAGTCGTCTCCATAGAACCTAAATACTACATCTTAGTCAGAGTCCATCACCTACTGCTAACAGGACACAAGTCTATAAACATCGGAGACCTGTTAATGCTCGAACAGCTAAAACCAGCCGAAGCAATGACGTCACAAACAGACTATTCACAGCAGAGTCCACTGGCCAAGCTCTTCCCGACGCCCTCAGCATTGCCCGAACTTTGGGGGAAAATAAATGAGAATCTTTCGAACGCATGGAACGAATTCATATCGGAATATGATCCAGTAGAAAGTCCACGGGCGCTCAAAACTTTGCCAGGAGCCTTTCATGTAGCTGGGTTAGTTTTGATATCTGCAGCCAGTGCTTTGAGGGAGCTGACGAAACGACGATCCAACGGGTCGAGGAGCGATGCACCAGTGACAGCTGCAACAATACTGGTTGCTTTACGACAGGAATGCAAGAGAAGGAATCTTACAATACCTAAGGTAAGTGGGCCATTCATTGTTCGTTGCACAACTAGTAGTGCGAGTATAGCACAAGGTGTACAAAAAGCTGTTTATCCCGTCTGCACAAATCGGAATTATATAGGTACGTCGCGCCCGACGCGAGTAAACTGTTGGCTGTCTCATTAGCTCGACCACAAATGATTCTAATAGGCTCGGCTTAAGAACGAGACGATTGGTTTATCGTTGGCATATCGTAAATTGGTTGGATAGAACTGAAATGATGCCAAGGGCTTACCGAGGGTGTTAAAACATAAGTGAAAAAGGATTAAGGCTTTAAGATGCCTCAATCCGAGCAGGTTGATACGTGTTAAAATAATATCGAACGTAAGTCTATTCATTTTAAGTTGAAACCGAACGCATATACACTGTCACTGCCGAACACCCAATTCTCGATTTTTACATGTTTTTATTACGTTTCTATACTTACAAATAACTTTTTTAAAAAATGAGTTCAATTAAAATGAAAGGTCTTAAAGTCACCGATTTTTGTGTGTTGGTTTCATTCAACATTTACTATTTGTTTTCGAGAAATTTTGCAGTTAATGCCAAAAACAGGATCTACAAGAAATTTTTTACATCAAAAGTGGTAATATTTTTAAAATTGTATTCAATTAAATCGATTTTTATTACTTTAAGTATATTATATATTTTTTTCCATATTTTTATTTTGAATGTAAATTAATGTAGACTTTGATCAATATATTGCCATATTTAAACTGAAATTTGGAACAGAGTGGGCGATGGCGGTCCCCTACGGTATTTTATTGGATTTTATAAAATTTATCTTTTGTTTCTTATTTTCTTCTAAAGCTTCGTGTAAAGCTTTACACAGTCTTTCAATTATTTGAATTGAATATTGTTATTTGACCTATCATAAGGCTTCAAATAACTTTTTGAAAGTCCCCGACTAGAAGAAAATAAGAAACAAAAGATAAATTTTATAAAATCCAATAAAATTCCGTAGGGGACCGCCATCGCCCACTCTGTTCCAAATTTCAGTTTAAATATGGCAATATATTGATCAAAATCTACATTAATTTACATTCAAAATTAGTCAAACTTATAAAATTGTGTATATACTCAATTTATTTCACAGAGTAGAGAATGGCAGTCCCCGAAGGATTTTCTTGTTTTTTTTTCTTTCGTTTCTTATTTTTTCTAGTCGAGGGACTTTAAAAAAAAATAACCTTTTTCAATTATGTTTAAATACCCGTCGTGGGTTTTTTTAAAATTTATAATTTTGCTTTTTTTTTACTTTTAAGAGAGTTCAGAATTCAGTAAGTTCTACATCCTATTAAAGCCTTGAACTATTTACTTCAAAGGTTTTGTTATCAGTATGTCGTAGATTCTTTAAACTCTTAACGAACTTTTATTATATATATATATATGCATGTTTTTTTAGTTTTTATTGAGCTGCAGCGCCCCCTGACGGTTTATGGCTGTAAAACATGAATCTAGACTTGCTCTGAATAACCTAACCAATTTATTCAAATTAAAAAGCCGACAGCCATCACCCATTGCCCCTCTTTTTGGTCAGTCGGGTTAAAATGATAAAATGACACTTTTGGGATCAAGACAAATCTAACGACACCTCGCACTTCAAAATCTATTAAACCGTTTAGGCTACAGGCGCAGTCAAAGAAACGGACATACAAACATTCGAAAAACATTACCCTCCTTTTTGGGTAGTCTGGTAATAAAGACACATTTTTTTTTTCTTTTTTTTATTAAAAATTTGAGTGCGTTTGACTGCAACTCACTTATTCTAGCAAAAAAAACTTATTGGGGTCGGCTAAATAGTTTCTATGAAACCCTCAAGCGCCAACTATCCTGGCTGCTGCAGCGCTCCTTGGTGGTCTACCGCCATAAAATATGTCTAAAAACCGCAAGGAAATCGGTTCAGTAGTTTTTGAGATAAACGGCAACATTAGCGCCAACCATCCTGGCTGTTCCAGCACTCTTTGGTGGTCTACCGCCATAAAACATGTTCTAGAACATGCCCTGAAATGATTAATCTTTTAATGCAAAAAACCGCAAGGAGACAGGCCCAGTAGTTTTCGAGATAAATGGCAACATTCGTTTGAACAAACAAACAAACCAACAACCTCTCACCCTAAACGCATACCCCTTCTCCGTTCCGTCGTGGGTAAAATAATAGCAAACTACACATATCCCTCAAGAGGCTAACGTATTATTATTAAAATCAAAAACCTTAAAACCAAACCAACTTATGATGTAAGTTGACGATACTTTTGATTGTAGGTTCTTGGTGGAACATTATATCACACATATATAGGTCTGCCTGAAGATGGTATTCGAAACCGATCGCTGACAAATTATAAACGCAGTTTTATTTGTTTTATGTGGAATTAGTGTACCTAGATGTATACCAATATGTGTGTTGTAAATTGTCTTTCAGATCTTAATATCCCCGCTCGTAACCGCAGACCCCAGAAAATGGCCGCGACGCGCATTCAACACAGCAATCACCACCACACGGACCGCCATCATACTGCCTCTTCAGCTCAGAGACGAGATCAAGGCCGTCAGAGAACTGGCCACTAAAGGCCAAGTGACGTATCCCAACACCTTCACGTGGAAGTATGGAGAGTTGGCTCAGTTATGGATAAGAGCTTCAGGGGAAGTGTGGCACGGGCTAGTGGAAACGTACAGAGCTCCAAGAAAGCTTTGGACGGATACAGTGGCCGCTCACGACGGACGAAGACATCTGTTGCAAACTGTCAGTCTATGTGGGCGTAAGGCAAGTCCTGTATTGTTTTTTGGCGTGCAATAAAGTATATTTACTTACTTATGAAACTAGTCTTCAAATATAATTTAAGCTAAAATTCTGCTAAAACTGCATCAACTTCGAAGAGCAGACTCCCAAAATAAGTGAATTTTTGCTAGAATATGTTGAGCCAGCCGCAAGCTTGCTGAACGGGAAAACTGCATATCTCATTTTTTGAACCTTTTTCTTTCGTTTGGCTAAAACAAAAACACGATTTATTGGTTTTCTCTCGATACTTTTTAAATTGCGAAACTATGTAGTTTGGAGATATTATTAGATTTTTTTTCCGCTATAATATACATAAGTTAGGCGCATGAAATAAATAATAAATTAAGGTATTGATAAAACAGCTGACGAAATTTTCCAAGAATTTAATTACTAAACTCGCAATAAACGAAAATGTGCATTTACGCCCGAAGTCAAAGACTAAGTAGCGTTAAGACACGCGAAATTCAACTGTAAAGCAGATTAATAAAGTTAAATATTAGGTTGCTCGCCAGTGCCGCGCTTGGAGCCTGCTCTTAAGAGGTTCTCTGTCAGGTTACAAATAAGTTACCTACAAACAATAATTATCTCTTGAATACTCTTAAAAGCGTTTACCATACAAACTTAAATGTACTTCTTGAAAATGAATGTTGGGCCGATTCTAATGAAACTTTGTACACTGAAAGTCACGAAATTCTAGTTTGGGTGTAGATTTTATTTTAGATTTTTTTTATTCTAGAAAGATTTATAAGAATACTTTGAAAACTATTATTTAGTGCCATCACATTTTAAAAAAAATTTAATCTGACCACAAACTAGAATCTCGTGGCTTGCATATGTGATAAAGTTTCATTAGAATCGGCCCATCCATTTTTAAGAAGTAGTCATTTTAAGTTTCCATATGCTCTTAAGAGCCCGCTGGAGTTCATAAATCCCATACAAACGTAATCTTTGATACATTCGTTAACCAAACAACCGATTTTGAAAAAAAAATACGATAATTGTATGACGTACATCTGTGTCGGTATAGCATTTACTTTTTTGAAAAACGAAACAGAAATCCATTCTTAACCCAAAAAACTTGTTTTCCGTTTTTTACCTTGAAAACAAGTTTATTCGTTAATAACAGATTCCTGTTTCGTTTTTCAAAAAAGTAGTGCGATTCCGACACAGATATACGTCATACAATTATCGAAATAAAAGTATTTCAAAATCGGTTGTTTGGTTAACAAATGAATCAAAGACTGCGTTTGTATGGGATATGTCCACTCCAGGGGGCTCATAAGCAAAATGACAAAGTGTTTTTAGAGTAGACTTTCTGCGAAAATATTTTTATAACAATTTTTTCGAAATTTACAGGTAGCTGCGTGGTCCCGTCCAGTGCCCCGAGCGAACATAGAAAGAGCAGCTCGAGCCTTGGGCGTATCTTCCACCGACATAGCCTTGTACGGGGCCACCGAAGCCCTGAGAACCTTCTTCGAGCAAGCCCAGGCAAAGACACCCGACAACGTGCTGACGACCGCACGAGCGGCGTCCGAGGATTTTCTATTTACGTTCGCTGAAGGAAACGGAAAGAGCTATAAAAAATCTATGACTGGAGGTAAGAATATATTGTACTATACGTACAATAGAGTATTTGACAGTGTTTAAAATAAATTAAAAAATATTATTCACTAAATAGCATTTCTCCTACAAAAGCATAAAAACTTAAACATTTAGCATTTTATTATAATTTCAATTTTATATTTATCAAAATCACTAAATTAGTTCGTCAAAGACAATGACGTCACAAGTTTGCAACACGAACAATTTCAGAACAAAATGTAGTCTTTGACAGTTGATAAAAAGTAACTCTAATGACTAGCAGTCAAATACCGGATTTTGGATGATTCACTTCTTTTTAACCCCCGATGCAAAAAGAGGCGTGTTATATGTTTGAAAGTCTGTGTGTGTGTGTGTGTGTGTGTGTGGTCCTGCTGTGGCATCGTAGCTCTCGAACGTATGGACCGATTTTGATGCGGTTTTTTTAAGTGAAAGAAAGAGATTCCTTGCGTTGGTTCTTAGCTAGATAAGTGATGAAGATCTGTTCAGCCGTTTGAGGGTCATCAGCTCTTATCTAGGTGATGAAGGGATCTGGGCAACTTATAAAGATCTGATCGATTCAAAATTTGGTGCCTCGTTAAAGGATAAATTATATTGCTACGGTTTTGTTAAAACGTCACACGCTCATTGGCTCAGTTAAACACAGAAATTCAATGCTCAAAAACCCACTTCTTGTTCTTATCGTGTGACACAATTAACCGTGCCACAGATGAGATACTAGTTATGACCGTGCTATTCAAGGGACAGACAGCGGTTGCCTGGTGTTGCTCTTAGCATCACCCGTGGTCACGTGTAGGGCATTTAGATTTGCACCTACGGACGTAAGCAACCTAACCTTCATACACATCTGGAATTAGGTGTTCAGTTTTCCTCACGATGGTTTCCTTCACCGTTAAAGCAATCGGTAAATTTCAGTTTTCGAAAAACTCATTGCTACATTGGCCGTTAGGATTTGAATCCGGGACCTCTGGTTAGGAGGACCGAGTCGTTGCCGGTTGAGCCACCAAGCTACTGACTACAGTGGTGTCGTGTCGATTCCATATAACTCGATTTAACTTATTTGATAGGACTTATCTAAATTTACGCAATGTGTTTTTCTCTCTGGGTCGAAAAGACAAGGACAGAATGCTTAAATTTAGTTAAGTAAATCGTGTTATACCGAATCGACATTACTATCAGCCATTACACAACTTTTTAACCAACTTCAAAAAAGGGGGAGGTTTCTCAATTCGACCGTATATATATATATATATATATATATATATATATATATATATATATATATATATATATATATATATATATATATATAATGTGTGTTATATAATGTAATGTGTGTTCGCGGATAACTTCGTCGTTTATGAATTATTCCAAGGGTGGTAACATGATAAGGAAACCAGGATCTGATGATGGCATCCCAGAGAAATCGAGGGGAGTCTTAGTTTCTTGTTTGAAGTCGGTTTTTTTTTGTTCAAAATTATTCACACCTATCTCAATACATACTCGTAATTAGAACTAACTTACTAACTATTATTATCATCAGTGGTAACTTACTTGATGCGCTGGCTCAGCGAACAGAAGAGGATCTAAGCCTCAGACAATTTTGGCGCCAATCTTTCCAATCCTTGGAGATATTTGGAAGGCACGGCATTCAAATCCTTCTGACTGAGCTAATAAGAACCAAAATTTTTAATCATTCTCTCATTTTTCCAGGTATGGTCTGTCTATCTCTGCCCATAGGAGGCACACCACGGCGCATCGCATCTGTCGTAGAACAAGCGTGCAGTCGCCAAAGCGCTTTAGCGGGAGCTTGGGCAGCGCAGGCCCGGTACGGAGCCTTGACTAGGGCAGTGCCTTCGCCCCTCGCGAAGATAACTCTCAATTTACTCTCTAGAAGATACGCCGTTTCGTACGCGGAAATAAACGCGCCAATCAACGCGCAGCAAAGGACTACTTTGTGGGAGCAGAGTGTGGATTGCGTGATATATTGGAGACCACCGCAGGCTAATATCAGTGAGTAGCAATATTTATCATCATCATATCGTCGTCATCAAAAATCGTCCACTGCTGGACAAAGGCCTCTAAGGATTTTCACGACGACCGGTCCTGCGCCGCCCGCATCTATCGGCTTCCCGCGATATCCACCAGGTCGTCGGTCACCCAAAGGGCAATGGAGCGTGCTATGCTCGGAGTTTCTCTGCGTGATCGAATCAGAAACGAGGAGATCCGCAGGAGAACCAAAGTAACTGACATAGCTCACAGAATCGCTAAACTGAAGTGGCAGTGGGCAGAGCACATAGCTCGTAGAACAGATGGCCGATGGCGACCGCGCACCGGAAAACGTAGCGTAGGCAGGCCTCCCACGCGGTGGAGCAATATTTATGTAATTCTTATATTATTATTATCTAAATGTACGACCAGTGTGTGTTGCCAGTGATGACATACGGAACTGAGACATAGTCGCTTACTATGGGCACAGTATTACGATATAGCTTACAGTAGCGCAACGCCTTTGATGTCGCACGATGCACCACCGGCGTAGGTACTAGCCCATACTAGCCTGTAGTCAGCCTGGCAAACTCGCGGAGTTGCCAGGCTGTGCCCCGCCGCCCGCTGCCCCGCAAGTACCCTTCCGTTGCTCAGCGTAAGTACATTCGTTACGCTACTGTAAGGCGCTACATTGTAATACTGTGCTATGGGCCTCATAAGAAGGCCCAAGGTCACCCAAAGGGCAATGGAGCGTGTTATGCTCGGAGTTTCTCTGCGTGATCGAATCAGAAACGAGGAGATCCGCAGGAGAACCAAAGTAACCGACATAGCTCACAGAATCGTTTAACTGAAGTGGCAGTGGGCAGGGCACATAGCTCATAGAACAGATGGCCTTTGGGGTAGTAAAGTTCTCGAGTGGCGACCGCGCACCGGAAAACGAAGCGTAGGAATGCCTCCCACTCGGTGGACCGATGACCTGATGAAGGTCGCGGGAAGCCGCTGGATCCGGACAGCGCAGAACCGGTCGTCGTGGAAATCCTTGAGGGAGGCCTATGTACAGCAGTGGCTGATATAAATGAATGAAAAATGTAGGTACCTATCGTTTAAATGTGTCAATACTTCAGGTGCATGTGATTTATTATATGGGTCTAGAAACATAGTTGTTATCTATTGTAATGGCAATAACTTTGTTTGTTTATAGCTGAGACACAGTATTAAAATATAGCGGCTTACAGTAGTGCAACGTATGTACTTACGCAGAGCAACGGAAGGGTACTTGCGGGGCAGCGGGCGGCGGGGCACAGCCTGGCAAAGGCTGGCTACAGGCTAGTACTGCTAGTACATACACCGTGGCGTCATCGTGCGACATCAAAGGCGTTGCGCTACTGTAAGCCATATCGTAATACTGTGGCTGAGATGAGTGTGATTCATGGGTTGAAAATAGAGCGCATTATTATGTTTCATCTCCACAACACAGCTTTAGTAATTTTCCAGATTTAAAAATGTTGTTGAGATTGTAAATATTTATGTAACTATACAAAGGCCAGCACATCAAGCTACTCGTAGACACTTTGGACTTAGTACCGTTCTTATGCTGTATGCGTATGGATCAGAATCGCACTACGAGTGTCTAGCTTGATGTGCTGGCCTCTGTACGTTATCGGGTAAGGACTTACTTATGAAGAGCAACTGAATTGTGATGATGACTGCATCAAGAATGATGAACTGTTCATCACTAAATGTCCTTCCTAATGAAATTTTAATAACTTTCCTTGCTTTGTTTCCCATCAAGTCTTCATAAAATCACAAAATGAGTAGGTACATAAATGACGCTGACAAACTATGACGTCACGCCTAAGTATTTCAAACATTTTTACAACAAAATGTCGTTTTTGACAGATGATAAAAAGTAACTCCAATTCCAATCCAAAGCATTGGCATTGTACCAAAAAAATTATGGTATTGTTTTTTTTAAAATAAAAATATTCCCTATTTTTAGGAAGTAATTTAAATATTATTGTTTTAACCACTGGTTATTTAGAAAAAATCAAATGATAAAAAGTGATGATGTTACTGGCAGATTTAGCCCTTTTCTAACATCTAATAAAACTGTAACGGGGCCTGTCTGTACATGAAATATTCTTGGAAAATAACTGTGGTGGACATTACTAACGATAACCAAAACAACAACTTTTTGAATTTTGTCTATCTGTCCGTATGTTCGCGTATCACGCAAAAACTACCAGGCCGATTTTGATGAAATTGTGTATGGTGGTTCCTTATAGCCCGGGTAAACAAATAGGATACTTTCTATCCCAGAATATTCAAGAGTTCCCGTGGGAAAATTCAAAACCTCCACGCGGACGAAGTCGCAGGCATAACTAGTAGTTAAATAAATTACTTTTTTTTTCAGTATAAAATCGTTATATTGTGGTTATGATTTTTTTTTATTTACATGCCTTACAAAAAACTGACCAATGTCATTTAATATCTGCCTGTTTAATACTAATTAATTTTATTACGTACCTATAGTTATGGAAAACAAATTTTTGTGTTAAATTTAATGCAATTCGGTCGAAAAAGTTTTTTGTTTTAAAGTTTGTGACGGATAGACAGACAGACGAACGAACAGAACGATTTTTTTTTTCAGAGGAAAATAATGATTTTATCATAATATTGTGTGAAATGGACTATGTACTATTAAATAAGCTATTGTAAAATATACTACGGTAAAATATAATTACTACGAAACCCTGCACAAGACAGGGTTCTAAACCAGCGTGGGATTACAGTTAAACTGTTGTAGACTAACTATTTTTCTTGTAAATAAATATCTTCTTTTCTTTATTATTCACAATTGGTAAGCTCTTGGCATCATCTCACCTGATGGTAATAGACGATGATATCGAAGATGGATGCGGGCTTGCCAAGATTCCCCAATGCAATGGAAAACTGGCTTTCTTATCTTCAAGCCGGAACACATCAATGTTTGTTTGAACACTGATGTTTGGCGGAAAGACTTAGATAAGATGGTGGTAGCTAGCCAGGCGGGCTTAGAAAATGCCCTACCATCAACCAAACCGAGTCTTACCAGTTGACTCCGCCGGAATCGAACCCGCGACCTCCTGGTGTGAAGCGAATGGACTAACCATTACGCCATGGAGGTGGTTCTCTTTTAATTCTTAAATTCTAAATTATACTTTTATGAATTTCAGGTATGTCGCTAACTGTGATCCAATACGCGGACACCGTGCGTCTAGCCGTCATGACGGACGCGCGCCTATCTCCCGCACACACCGCGCCCGCCAACCGCTGGCCCGCCGCCATCGAACAGCTAGTGACCAAGATAGACCAGGGAATAGCCCGCATCGCCGCCCAAGCACAACCGGACATACCACAGATCATCACTCCGGACGAAGAGGAGACAGAACCTCATTGTAGTGAAGAAGTGATGTCATTGGGAATGTTAAAACCTCCGAAAAGAACTGTTGTCAGCCCACCGCCGATTCGAAGACGTAAGACACATCATTAGTGAAATCAAAGATATTGGAATTCGTTCTATGCTCGGTGGAACATAATAGGGATGACGAATGCTAGTCATCTGATTTACTTTTTATCATCTGTCAAAAACGACATTTCGTTCTAAAAATGATTGAAATACCTAGGCGTGACGTCATAGTTTTGCAGCGTCATTTAAGTACTCATTTTGTGATTTTGGTGAATTAAAAATCGAAAACTTGGTGGAAAACAAAACGAGTAAGGTTTTCCGAAGTTTAACTATAAGAGCAATTTAGTGATCAAGTGTTCACAATTTATTTCTGATGCTGTCGTCATCCCTATTGGGTTTTCATGATGAATGAGGTAATTGTTCGCCTTTGTGATATGATTTATGATACGGTAAGAATGTGGGTAATATTTAAAAATATCGTTGTCGATAAGAGTGCGCGCCTATGACGTATTGAAGAAAAGTAATTTTAGAATATTAACCAGATTTTGTAATAAAATCACTAAGACTGTAAATAAGTAATAGAGGAATATAAATTATCTAGTAAGATTTACAAAAATCAACAGTATCTGTTGTATTTGATATTGAAACAATAAAATAGCCAATTAAATTGTGTGTAGACAAGATCTTATTTAACTTGCCAAAACTATTTATGATATTTTTACATAATAAAGAAAACGTTTAAATTATACATTGTTTTTTTTTAAAAAAAATAATCCAGTAATTTTTAATCGTGAGGAAACCTGCACACACCTGCGAAGAAACTTGAAGGTTGGGTGTGAAGTCGACCCACCCGCACTGGGCGCGCGTGGTCGACTAACGCCCGATCGCCCTAACTCAGGGTAGGCTCGAGCCCCTCGGTAGGGACGTATATGAGCTTACATGATGATGATGAATCCTGTAGTGTCATTTCAACAAGCTTTCTAGGATCTAAATCAATAAAAAATCGATTTACATAAAAACTTTTATTCATACATACATGTATCACTTCTTCTTAGACTTTTTCTTACTCTTACACTCTGTCGCTTCTTTCCTTTTTTTCTGTTTAGGTCCTTCTTCTACAATCTTCTCTTCAATTTCCAATTTATCTATAATATCTATTTCCATCTTCTGTTCTTTGTCTTCTGTACTCTCTTCTGGCACGTAACTGAAGCCAGGTATGTGCGGCTCAACTAGTTGGTACACCAGTTTCCTGTGCTGTAAGTTCGTGCTGTCTAATGTCAGTCGAACTGTTAGTTCGTCGAATGTTTTTAGGGTGACACCACCGCATGATTGGATGTGTTCCTGCAACAACGTAAAATTAATATTACACTCATTCTACAGTGTGTAAGAATAATTAAAAAACTAAAAAACCCGCCTGCGTTTCTGTGTAGTTTGGAAATGAAAAACCCTAAAACAAGAAAGTCGTCATACCCGATTGCACTTAACTTAAGAAAAATTGTAGCAGTCGGGACCCATTTTAGAAAGTCAGCCGTCTAGTCAGTATATTGGAGTAATCTGCAATGTAATATAGGTATGTGCTCTCAATTCACTAAGCCTACATTTCTAGAATGGGTCCCGACTGCTACAATTTTTCTTAAGTTAAGTGCAATCGGGTATGACAACTTTCTTGTTTTAGGGTTTTTCATTTCCAAACTACACAGAAACGCAGGCGGGTTTTTTAGTTTTTTAAATTACCGTTTTTTATTTTATTCATTTTTTTAGTTTTATTATTGAATGAGTTCATTTGAATTTGGCGCCAAAAATCCGCATTTTGTTTTTTTTTTATTTTGATATACCCAGTGTCACTCACACAGTAAATATGTATCTAACGACACCCCTCAAACTAAAATCTATCGTGCCGTTCAGGCTGCAGTGCGTGCCTTACATTGGAATTTGGCGCCAAAAATCCGCCATTTTGTTTTTTTATTTGGATATACCCAGTGTCATTCTCACAGTAAAAACGTATCTAACGACAACCCTCAAGCTATAATTCATCGAGCCGTTCAGGCTGCAGAGCGTGTCAAACATTTGAATTTTGCGCCAAAAATCCGCCATTTTGTTTTTTTTATTTTGATATACCCAGTGTCACTTTCACAGTAAATACGAATCTAACGACACGTCTCAAGCTAAAATCCATCCAGCCGTTCAGGCTGCAGAGCGTGCCAAACAATTATACATACAAACATACATACATACATACATACTCTCGAAAAACATAACCCTCCTTCTGGCGCAGTCGGGTAAAAACAAACTATATACAAATTTTCATTTTTTTAACACTAAAGATATGTTAAATTAAATTTGTATTACAACTTACAAGATGCATGTAGATTTAGTGTAATGAATTAAAAGAGGACGCAAAGTAATCTGATGTGTTTAAATCTATATTTTCTTAAACTTTAGCGTCATATTGTATTAAATAGGTACACTGTGATGGAAACCGTAGAGGACTTACTGATATACAGTCTGATATCAAAGATAATATGCTAGAATTTTAAGTCAGAAGAGATGGATAACATTCATATTAAGAACCATAGTCTCAAATATTGTCAAACTATTAGGCGCCAGGTAGTTTCAGGTCGATAAAAACTATTTAAACGATTAACCGTAATAAGACTGACTAGGTCCGGGCCTAAGACGGCCAGATACAAGAGGTGGCTAATCGTCATATACTTAATAATGCGAACATGAAACGACAAGTCATTTTTAGATTTCGTTAATAAATTGAGTTACGCAATTTACTACAGGGATTGGATATATTCTTTTAAAAATTGTCTTTGCTGACACATACCTCCTTATTGTAGGTGAACAACGTTGTAAATCCAAAAGTTATAATTAGATTTCGTCAATAAATTGAGTTACGCAAGTTAGTACAGGGATTGGATATGATCTTTCAAAAATTGTCTTTGCTGACACGTATCTTCTTTTTGTAGGTGAACAACGTTGTAAATCCAAAAGTTATAATTAGATTTCGTTAATAAATTGAGTTACGCATATTACTACAGGGATTGGATATCTTCTTATAAAAATTGACTTTCCTGACACATACCTACTTATTGTAGAGGAACAAAAGTCATTATTAGATTTCGCCTTCAAGTAATATTTCGCTAATAAATTGAGTTACGCAAGTTACTAGAGGGACTCTTAGTCTTGTTGTAAATGGTGTTTGCTGATACAGACCTCCTCGTTGTAGGTGAACATGTCTGAAGGTAGGTAGAGCGGCCCCTCGAGGCCGTACTTAGGGATGAGCACTTGCAGTGCGTTCCGCTTCACCGACAACACTACAGCCGCCTCGATCTCTACTCGGTTTTTGAACAGGATCTGTGGACAAAATTTTATCATCTCAGTATGAAATTTTCGCCGGTCCGTAAACGCAGCGTAGTTCAGACTCTGTTTTACTGGTACAAAAAAAATAGTACGGAGTCCATTTTGGATTCGTTAAGAAAAACAAATGAGCGTTCATGGAAAACGCATTGTTCACTCTGTACGGAAATTAGATTTTTTGTTGTCCGTCTGTCCGTCCGTCTGTCTGTCTGTCTGTCTGTCTGTCAAGAATGCGTAGATGGAGTATGGAGTTGAAATTAAAACTCCGGTCTACAGTCCCTTGAAGCTGTGAAAAATCAAACTTCTAAGTTAACGTAGTAAAAAAAAAGATACGGCCGTTTATGCCGCAAAATACTCATAGAGTATTTTCCGTTGACCTAGAACTATAAAATTTGGCAAGTAATTCCATCTTATACTACAAGTATAGGAAAAAATCTGAAAACTATACATTTGTAACTGAATCATAAAAAAATACGTCTATATTTAAAGAACGTTATCAATTACGCAAGGAACGGCGGTCTAAATTTTGAATTAAGTTAAATGTGTCATGTGGGGTATCGTATGAAAGGGCTTCATTGCCACAAGCTTAAACAGATTTTTAATTGTTTTTATGATGTATATGTTACGGCTAAAGGTGGGTGGGTGTAAACATAAACTTAAGATTAGCCGGCTAAGGTTAAGATTAGCCGGCTAAACATCAATCAAACCTGACCGAACCTAATATCGCTCGCTTCGCCCGCTCACCACCCAAAAAACATGGGTAATGTTGGGTAGACCTTGCTGTGTACGGTTAAACGCCAAATACCAACTAATAATCGGACTTTACCCAAACAACTTTAGCCGGCTAATCTAAGGTTTATGTTCACTCACACCCACCTTTAGCCGTGACATATACATAAAACTATAGTTGGTGGTGGTACGGAACCCTCGGTGAGAGAGTCAGACTCGCACTTGGCCGGTTTGTTTTAAATAATGAGGCATTTTTTTAGCAAGTGGGAGAAAAAATACTTAGTATATCAACCTAACGATGTCCTTAACAATTCCGGCATTGCCTTGTTGTATGGCTATGGACAGCCTTTGCACCAGAAACGATCTTAAGGGGGGGTAACTATCGTTATCTCGCAATAAGAAGAAAAGAAATTAAATAAGAAGGCTTAAGGTCACCCAAATGGTAATGGAGCGTGCTATGCTCGGAGTTTCTCTGCGTGATCGAATCAAAAACGAGGAGATCCGTAGGAGAACCAAAGTAACCGACATAGTTCTCAGAATTGCTAAACTTAAGTGGCAGTGGGCGGGGCACATTGCTCGTAGAACAGACGGCCGTTGGGGCAGTAAAGTTCTCGAGTGAAAACCACGCACCGGAAAACGTAGTGTAGGCAGGCCTCCCACTCGGTGGACCGATGACCTGGTAAAGGTCGCGGGAAGCCGCTGGATGCGGGCAGTCGTGGAAATCCTTGGGGGAGGCCTATGTTCAGCAGTGGAAGTCCTTCGGCTGATATGAAATGATGAACACCTACCTAAAATTTAACTATATGATTTCTACCTTTCACCTCTTGACAACTAGTATACAACTGAACATCGATCGTTATACCTATGAGTATTTTAACTAACCTTAAGTGCGTCAACCTAGTTCTTTCAGTCTTCCCTAGCAATTTATGCGTCGTATTTCAATGCTAATAATCGCTTCAAATCATCGATATATTATAATGGTTCTCACCAAGGTGTGTATACAGGTTGAAATTAAATTGGTATAGGTCCCGTTAACTGGGGCTTCTTCTTCTGAACAACTTTTGTTCTATGAATTTAAATCGCGAAAAAACTCTTTATACAAATCGATCAGTTGATCGATCAATTCTGTGTATTTTTGTATAGTGTGTACAATTATTTTTTTTGAGAATTGACTAGGTTCCTTGGGGACAGTCGTTCAGTGTGAAGAGTAGTACCCCAAGTTACTGTGTCACTGCGATGTCCTGGCTAGCAAGCGAATGTACCTCCTAGGTGATGGCTACCCAAAACCGGAGGACTACAAGCACCTTCCAATCAGCGGAATTGCTGCATTGATGCAGCACATCTTCGAGTAGGTTTGGGGTGCAAAGGCTATAGGGGTTGACACAAAAGATCCCACTGGGTCGAAGTGTCGCTGATACTGCAGCCCCCACTTATAAAGATAAGATAAGATAAGTACCCCAAGTTAACGGTTCCTACCCCAATTTTGTTACACCCTGTAAAAAATGTTTGCTTCAAATGTTAAGAATTCTATAAAACAGGAGCCCCTTGTACGTAGTTAAGTTTTTGTTTCGGCTTCAAATTATACTCGACCTGCTATTGCCTATTTCCCAGCCTCTGCAAAATGTGCTATGTATTACTCACGTGAGTGTTCAGTGCGACGGAGGCGCGACCGGCGTACTGCGCCTGTCGGTGTCTGTAGTTCATGTTGTCGCACAGCCCGTCCACGTGCTTGGTGTCCAGCAAAGTAGGGTGCGTCGAGTCCGCCCCGATGCAAGCTGCCAGGAGACGGTGCACTATGACGTCAGCATACCTGGCCAAAAAATAAAGAAGTGTATACAGTGTTTTTTTTTTATGGGCCAGTTTTTTTTATGGTACGGGAAAACTGTGTAAGGGAGCATTAGGTAGTTTTATTTAAAAAAGTGGTGTAGTTAGTTTTGTTTGTTAAAGAAAGTTACCAAAATAAACATGTGGATCGAGTCAGTTTCGTAAGGATCATTAAATTGTTTCGGAAATATCACATATCAATTGTCTCATCTTGAAATAATAGCAGGCAATGACTATATAAATGCTACCAAATGGCAGCAGGGTGGCAAGTTGTCGAGAGGTGAGTCTAAGGGGTCCAGGTCCCTGGCCGGTCAGCAGGCCCCCCGGTGTCATTACGATTTACACTTCCAACCTGGAGCAGAGCTTCCGCTCTTGCTTTCTCCACTCTTGGCCGGCCAATTAAGTAGAGGCGAGGGCCAAATGAACACGGACCCCCTGAAGTCGGGGTGCGAGGTGTCACAAGCTGCCCCTGCGCATTCATTCACATCAGCTCATATATACGTCCCCACCGAGGGGCTCGAGCCTACCCTTAATCAGGGCGATTGGGCCTTAATCGACCACGCGGGCCCAGTGCGGGTTGGTCAACTTCACACACAACCTTCGAAGCTAAACAGAAACGATGCTTACCATCTTATAGTGTTGGGATAGGCCAACCCATAGTGATAATACGAAGTACTCGGCTTTTACCTCGCATCGTGATCGTCTTTATAATAGGCAGCAACATGGTCCGCTACAATGTAGCAATGATTACCGTCTAATAAGCGAAGTGACCTCCTGTCCAGGAAGGTCATGGTTCCAATCTGGCAGGATGTGTCTTGTGTCTTCGAATTTCGATATCATATGTACGTTTATCCGACGCTCTTACGGTGAAGGAAAACATCGTGAGGGAACTTGCACACGCCTGCGAAGAAACTCGAAGGTTGTGTGTGAAGTCGACCAACCCGCACTGGGGCCGCGTGGTCGACTAAGTCTCGATCGCCCAAATTCAAAGTAGGCTAGAGCCCCTCTGTGGGAACGTATAGATAAGACAGACCAACACATAGTTGCAAAAATGCTTATCATCTAATAGGAGAAGCAAACTGCGTATAGATAGGATAGGCTAGCCCATGCTTTGCGTTTTTTTAATATGGGAACAGCATTGTCCACTAATCAGTATCAATGCTTACCGTCTAATAGGCGAAGTGAAGTGCGTGTAGATAGGATAGGTCAGCCCACGCTTTGTGTCGTCTTAATATGGGGACAGCATTGTCCGCTAATCAGTATCAATGCTTACCGTCTAATAGGCGAAGTGAAGTGCGTGTAGACAGGATAGGTCAGCCCACGCTTTGCGACTTCTTAATATGGGGACAGCATTGTCCGCTAATCAGTATCAATGCTTACCGTCTAATAGGCGAAGTGAAGTGCGTGTAGATAGGACAGGCCAGTCCATAGTGGTAGTACTGGTCCTGCGCGATAGTCCCGCTGACGAAGTATACAGCTTGTTGCATGCAACGCGTCGCCATTATTCGCAGCAACGTATTAAAATACGGCCGGTCGGGGATGACAGCTTCGTTGAGTGATTTGGAGAACGATTTGTTCGTTGACACGTCGAGTTCAAATCCCTGGAGTGGAACAAAAACAGGAAATATCATCGATCTGCTTTTGTCCGGCTGAACGGAAAAGTAGTCAAGTAAGAGATTCAAAGACGTAGCTGAGAAAACCAAATTGTGTGAATATTACAATGAGCCTATGAGCATACTACAGTATACTTCACCAGGGGCTATGTACTCTCTGGATTCGTAGAAACTCATTGTATCCGTTTCTATGTACCTACCTGTTGGTGTGCAGCTTTCAGGAAGCTGGTGAAGTTAGCGGGCGGCGGCGGCGGGTGGCGACGCAGCACGGCGCACTGGGGGAACTCGCTCGCCAGACGCTCCGCCACCGACACGTTCGCTAGCAACATGAACTCTTCCACCATAGAGTTGGTGTCCATCATCTTCTTGGCTTGCACTTCCACTGGGTCGTGGGTTTCAGAGTCCACCTGGATTAAGTTTAAAGGAAGTTTTTAAAAGTTTGTATTTACTTTAGCTTGACGTTCCGTACATCGATTACGAATCGCGTATTGGACCATAAACTAACAAACCTACATAATATAATGTAAACCAACCTGATTTACTCACATAAATAATAGTAAATAAATTAATACTATACATAATACATACCTAAAAATAGAATACTTACTATTCTTAAAAAATATATATATACAAATAAACTTACACGTTTTGTAGGGAAAGAAGATGCTCTTTAAGTTTGATTTTGAAAGAGTTAACAGAGGGGCAGTCGCGATTGTTGACGGGTAATTTATTCCAGAGGTTCGCAGCTTCAATAGTGAACGATTTGGAGAAGAATTTGGTATTGCAGCGACTTCGAGATTTTGATGAAAATGCACTCTGTATCACTAGTAGGCACCAAAAATGTGTTTGAGAGAAAAAATGTATATGTGGCTGTATGTGTGCTTGTGTTTGTAATAATATGTCCTATGTCCATCTGACTGTTTAGCGGAGAAATTTTTGGGCCGATTTTAATGAAATTGCCCTAGTTAACTCCTTTGTATATTCAGGTTGGTCGAAACAGTGACGCCAAATTTTTTTTTCCGAATTCTGCATACCCAGGGGTATTCAAAAATACCCTATGAATGTTGCCCGATATTTTGTGGATTTTAAGTTTTTTTTTATAGTTTTTTTCGATTTTTCTACTGGAGAAGTTCGAAAATTTGTATCTCTTTTTTTAGTGGGTTATTTTCCAATATTTGTTTTTGTAAAGTGATCGTCTTAAATATAACTTTTTTATGTTACAATGAAAACTTCCTCAAATTCCTACAAGTTACTCAAAAAAGTATCGAAAATCAGAATTTCAGTTTTTAGTAAGACGGGCTTAAAATTTCAACTTCAATTTAAAAACGAAAAAAATGTTCCATGACTTCTAACTGATTTTAAAAACTGAGTTAGTCTCTAAGCTATGCGGAACATATAAAAAAAATGTACTTAATTAGGTATTATTCGCTGAAATCGCCCTTCAAAGGTGGAGTGGCAAGAAATCGTTAAACGCAATTTCAGCTTTAAAAAATGACTATTTTTATCATTCTTATGCAAAATTATTTTGAAAATATCTTAAAAGCGATTAAATTAACACAAATTGGCCATCTAACATCAATTGCCATTTTTTTTAATTCAAGAAATAAGGTAACATTCATTTGACGGTTATTTAGCCTTATTGCTCTATCATTGCTGTGTCTTGTTAACCGCCTCCGTGGCGTAATGGTTAGTCCATCCGCTTCACACCAGGAGGTCGCGGGTTCGATTCCAACTGTGGGGTCAACTTGTAAGACTCGGTTTGGTTGGTGGTAGGGCATTTTCTAAGCCCTCCTGGCTAGCTACCACCATCTTATCTAAGTCTTGCCGCCAAACATCAGTGTTAACAACATTGATGTGTTCCGGCTTGAAGATAAGATAGCCAGTTCTCCATTGCGTTGGGGAATCTTGGTAAGGCCGCTTCCATGTTCGGCATCATCGTCACTTACCATCAGGTAAGATGATGCCAAGGGCTTACTAATTGTAAATAAAAAAAATCATTACAAAAAAAAATTATCACAAAATAAGGTTCAATAAGTTTTGATAAAGGTGTTTTTCAAAATGACCTCCTCTAACCGCTATGCAAAGTCGACAACGTATCAAAAAAAATCTTTAAACCGTCTAAATGATTCTCTCGGCTTCTCATAATTTTCTCTATAAAATTCTTCTCCATTGCGCGTAGACCAACTCCTTGTAACACCCCCAAATAAAAAAATCAATAGGGTTTCATTGCCATTCGATCAGCCCTGCACTACCAATCAATCTCTGTATATAAGTTTGATTAAGGTGCTTTCTTACGGGTCTTGCATAATGGCAAGGAGCTCCGTCATTTTGCAGAATCATTCGTCGCCTTAACTACAGGTTCATATCTTCTAATGTGTTGAAATAATTGAAAACGCTAAACACGTTAAAAAACCTACTTCCATCGCAACAAATTAGTACATTTTTGCATTATTATTTTTGGTTTTTGTTAGTTTTCTACTAAAGTATATAAAATTTATATGGAACCACACGGGAAGCACTAGCTTTCAAATAAAAAAAGAATCATAAAAATCGGTTCACCCAGTCAAAAGTTCTGAGGTAACAAACATAAAAAAAAAACATACAGACGAATTGAGAACCTCCTCCTTTTTGGAAGTCGCTTGAAAATCGGGGTCTTCTTGAGATCGTTGTAGCATTAATTCGCAGAAAGCTACTCTTCTTGGGTGATCGGTTTCTAACTAACTAAATTAGTTTTTAAGATTTGAGAGGGTAAATATAGCTTGCTTAAATCGAAAGTTTCTAGCCTACACAAGATTCCTAAATATTTTTTTATAGTTCTTCAAAAAACCATGTTTTGTATGAAAAGTCTTAAAATATCCCTAGACAGAAGTGATGTGTGTATAACTTTGTCAGTGTGGTCTTTTTTTAAAAGTCCATTGTTATTTTGACTAAGTAAGATATGTTTATGCCTACCTTAGTTTTTGTCCTCTTTCATGCAAATTAACAGGTACCAGAGACAGACATTTGACATTTCAATGTAAACTTATTTATTAAGTGAAAAAAAAACATTTAACATAATAATATTCAGGGACAAATCACACACTGTCATATATAGGGTGTAAAAAAATTGGTGTAGGTCCCGTTAACACATCATACTGAACAACTTTCCTCAAGGAACCCATAGTATTGACTGTATTGAGAATTGTCTCAAAAAAAAGTTTGGACTATCCATACTAAAATTCACAAAATTGGTCGATCGGCTGATCGATTTGTATTTTTTTGCGATTCCAGAAAACTCGTAGAACAAATGTTGTTCAGTGTGATGAGTGGAAGCCCCAGTCAACGGGACCTACACAAATTTTGTTACACCCTGTATGTATATTGTACACTTAACCCGCGGGTAGTCGCGCATGAGTCGAAAGGACCCAGTACTTTATTTCTTATGCCATAACTTTTAAATATTGGTTACTACGAAAGGTCGCACCCGCACACCCCGCATCACCCAGTTGGACAGCACGGGCACAAATGAGATACTAGTTATGGCACGGGCGCATAAAGTATGTGTTGTTTTGACCCTCACGCGTTTTAGTACATATATTTTTTATATGATTTTCAAATTTAAAGATTTAATGTATTTTATTATTTTTAATTACAACATTCACATTCGCTATTGCGAAATTGTTATAATTGATTATTTAGATATATTTTTGTGAACTAGATTTCGCAATCTGTCCTGCAACACGAAAGTATATCTGTTTTCTATTGTGATATTGATATTCGCTGGGTGCGAAGTTAATATAATCGATCGCAGCGCTCATAGTGGCCAAAAGTAAAAATAATGTTGGCTCTGTCATTCGCCATACATATCTCATAGTAAACTGTTCCGACTTCGTTACTTAATTGTGATAAAACCCGGTCCTATCCGGTATTAAAAAAATAATGTTTTGACATATGTTTTATCATTATTTTCCATATTGACAACATTGTGACAAATATTATTATAATCCAAAATTAAAAATAACTATAAATTATAAATATATTTATCACTAGGGATACAGGAACAATTATATATGTTTATTATTATTGAATGAAACCATTAAAGTAGCTTTATCTTCTTGTTTTACAGTAAAACTTCAACTAAAAATTAAGTAAACAAACCCTGACATGTTCAAAATAAAACAAACTTTTTGAATTAATTTTACATACCTCATTTGATTTGAATTTCCAAAAATGATTTTACAATCCTTTCTCCACCCAAATCAAGTTATCACAGTTATTTTGGAAATAAATTAATAAATAATTTTGGATTATAATAATATTTGTCACAATGTCGTGATTAAATGTCAAAACGTCAGAGCCAACAAAGTTTCGGACGCTAGGTGGCGCTGAACTCGTGCACAGAGCCAATAGATTAAAGTTGTTACCTTAATATATGTGATTAAAATTGTTACCTAAATAACATAAATATTTCTGATCTCAATATTGTTTTATTTAATTTATTTTAAAATATTTTCTTTATTTATATCAAAAACGCATTTAACTTTTGGGTCTTTTATGTATCACAAAATGAGACGCGAGTACCAGCGGGTTAATCACACAATAAGACACAATGTTTCGCCATATTATCTGTTAGAGGAGAGTAGCTAAATGTGGGCTAGTGCTTTATTATGGGCTAGTAACAATTCTCAAGAACAAATAATTGAAAGACGCAACAAACTGCTGTCTCGTCAGTTCGGCGCGAGGTGCCTTTAAGGTGAGACGTTGTAAAATCACCGCTGCCAAAAAATTTAGTAAGGTACGTAATAAAATATTGTTTTTGATATGATAATTAGAGCTAAATAGTGTAAAGATATATTTTACTTTGAGGATATGAGTCAAGTTTTACGTTTTTCCGTTTAGTAGTAAAGTTCAAGATCAAGTTTATTTCAATCAAGAATTTTAAATATGGGCTTGATATGTGGGCTCTGGGCGCACAATGAATGTACTGAGCCAGAATTTGACACTTGGATATGTGATTTTTGTAAATAAATAAATAATTTCTTACAATTACCAAAGTTATAATATGATCTATAATTAGATAAGCATTATATGATTGTTATTTTCTTAAAAGATATTTTAGTTCATATGTGTAGCCCATATTTGAGTAACTGTTCCATTTGCGCCTATTTTGCAAGTTTGTTTAATACTCAACTTTGATAATATAGTTTATAAATACATACAAATTTAAGACTTCTGTCATCTATTTACCTGAAATCGAATCTCGGGAGAGGCGAGCAAAAGGGCGCCACTGTCCAGCCGTTTCTGCTTCAGTTTCTTGGCGAGCTCGTTGAGTATCCTCAAGGAGCTCGCGATCTCGTCCTGGCAGGACTCGTCGTCGATGGCTATCTGGGCTTGTTCGTACGTCATCGCGGACGCCGACTGGGGAGCAACGTGGAAAATGCATTCAGGGACGTTTCTATTATACTCGCAAACAATTATCGGAAATTATTATGTACTCGTATCGTCATCATATCCGCTAAAAGTCTGTTGAACAAAGGCACTCCCCGGACACTGCATACAACGGTCGTAAAATGACTATGTATATAGATATAGATGTTTCTAAAAACAAATGACGGGTGCAATCAAAATCACGGTGAAATCCTATACGTTCGAGAACCAAACTGTAACCAATTTGTATCAAACTGGGTGACGAGGGGGGTGGGGTCGCAATCTAGAGAGCGGCAGGGAGTGTCCATACTGTATCATCATATCAGGCACAAATCTTCCACTGCTGGACAAAGGCCTCCCCCAAGGATTTCCACGACGACCGGTCCTGCGCTGCCCGCATCCATCGGCTTCACCAGGTCATCGGTCCACCGCGTGGGAGGCCTGCCTACGCTACGTTTTCCGGTGGGCGGTCGCCACTCGAGAACTTTACTGCCCCATCGGCCATCTGTTCTACGAGCTATGTGCCCTGCCCACTGCCACTTCAATTTAGCGATTCTGTAAGCTATGTCGGTTATTTTAGTTCTCCTGCGGATCTCCTCGTTTCTGATTCGATCACGCAGAGAAACTCCGAGCATAGCACGCTCCATTGCCCTTTGGGTGACCTTGAGCCTTCTTATGAGGCCCATAGTAAGCGACCATGTCTCAGTTCCGTAAGTCATCACTGGCAACACACACTGGTCAAAGACCTTAGTCTTGAGACACTGCGGTATTTGGGACGTGAAGATATTGCGAAGCTTCCCGAACGCTGCCCAGCCGAGTTGGATTCGTCGATTGAATTCTTTCTTGAAGTTGGAACTACATAGCTGGATTGTTTGTCCCAGGTATACATATTCGTCAACAACTTCCAGTGTAGAGTCTCCAACCTTTAGAGGAGTGGGTGCGACACGGATATTTAACATTATTTTCGTCTTGTCCATGTTCATTTTAAGACCCACTTGTTGAGAGACTTTACTGAGGCTATCGAGCATTGTGCTTAGGTCTTCCATAGTCTCAGCCATGACCACGATATCGTCAGCGAATCGGAGGTGGGATATGTACTCGCCGTTGATATTGATGCCGATGTCCACCCCAGTCCAGAAGCTTAAAAACATCTTCCAGGGCGGCGGTGAACAGTTTCGGAGATATAACGTCTCCCTGTCTCACCCCTCGCTGCAACTGGATAGGTTTCGAGTTCTGGTCCTGGAGGCGAACCGACATGGTGGCGTTTTCATACAGACACTTCAACACCTCGATGTATCGATGGTCAATTTGGCACCGCTGGAGAGACTGTAGCACAGCCCAGGTTACGACTGAATCAAAGGCCTTCTCATAGTCCACAAACGCCAAGCATAGTGGCTGATTGTACTCTTCGGTCTTCTGTATAATCTGCCGCAGCGTATGTATGTGGTCTATGGTACTAAAGCCTTTTCGGAAACCGGCTTGTTCGGGAGGCTGGAAGTCGTCAAACCTGCGTGCGAGACGATTCGTAATGACTCTCGAAAACAGCTTGTAGACATGGCTCAGAAGTGAGATGGGTCTGTAGTTCTTCAGCAGGGTGTTGTCACCCTTTTTGAAAAAAATCACGACCACACTTCTGTGCCATGCCTTAGGCGTTTGTCCCTCGAGTATAACGGAATTAAATAACTTCTGAAGAGCTTTTAGTACCGGTGATCCACCTGCTTTCAGAAGTTCAGCCGTAATTCCATCATCACCCGGCGCCTTGTTGTTTTTGAGCTATTTGAGAGCCATTCTAATCTCGTACAGGCTGACGTCCGGGATATCTTCGGTATAGTGTCGGGTTAGTCTGGCTCTTGGGTCTTCAGCCAGATCGCTGACAGGCAAACGTGTGGTCTTGTACAATTGTCAATAGAACTTCTCAACTTCTTCCAGCAACTCAGTCTTAGACGAGACTCCGTTACTGTATGTTAGTACTAATATATATACTTTGAGAAAGGCCTATATAAGAATTTCCACGACGACCGGTACTACGCTGCCACTCAAGGAACTTGACCTTTACTAGTTCGTAGGTCGACCGAGTGGGAAGCTTTTCTACGCTACGTCATCCGGTGCGCAGCCGCCACTCGAGATCTTTACTACCCTTACGACCATCCTTTCTACGAGCTATCATCATATCAGCTCATATACATCCCCACCGAGGGGCTCGAGCTTACCCTGAATCAGAGCGGCTACGAGCTATGTTCCCGGCCCTTGCCACTTGAGTTTAGCGATTCTGTAGGTAGCTTCAGTTACTTTGAAAAATGAAAATTAATATTATGAATTCCTTGTCTCGAAACGAGTCGTTAGACTGTATCTTGGAAACTACTTGCTTTAGTTTCCTCGTTTCTGATTCGATCATGTAAGGAAACTTCGAGCATAACTCGCTCCATCGCCCTTTGTGTGACCTTAACCATTATGGATACACTAAAATAAATCGTGAGTAGCTTTTTAAAAACATGTTTTAGCAACAAAAATATACAAATTTGCGCAATTTAATTAAATGTTCATTTACAGAGAAATATACAAAAATAAAGTCTCTATTGTGTGTCATCTCAACATGACCCGACATTGACCTGATGGTGAGGATTCAAAAACGACAACATGTTTACTGGAGTTTTTTCGCCTAAATTTACCATATTTAGTTTCAATTTGCAAATAAAGATTTTATTGAACTTAATAACAACGTAAGCACTTTTATTCGACTTATTTTTAATATTGCCTTAGGGCTATGGCACGAAATTCAAATATTTAGATGTAACCGCCTCCGTGACGTAGTGGTCAGTCTATTGGCTTCACACCAGGAGGTCGCGGGTTCGATTCCCGGTGGGGTCAACTTGTAAGACTCGGTTTAGTTGGTGGTAGTGCATTTTTGTAAGCCCTCCTGGCTAGCTACCACCATCTTATCTAAGTCTTGCCGCCAAACATCAGTGTTAACAACATTGATGTGTTCCGGCTTGAAGATAAGATAGCCAGTTCTCTATTGCGTTGGGGAATATTGGTAAGCCCGCTTCCATCTACGGCATCATCGTCACTTACCATCAGGTGAGATGATGCCAATGGCTTACCAATTGTGAATTTAAAAAATATCTTATCTTATCCACGCGGGCGAAGCCGCGGGGACAGCTAGTCACGAAGAAACATTAAACTCTTTGTGAATATTTTTTTTTTGCTGTATAATCAAGCATACCTAAACCTTGGCTTCTCCAGAAGCCAGAGATAGGCTTTAGTGGAAGATGTTAGAGAAGTTCTTTACTAAGAGGCTAAATTGGGCACACTAAGCTAACTATTGAGCTTTATTAATTGTTGCATGCCAAATTTCATCAGGATTGGTTTAGGTTTTGAAGCGTGAAAAGGTAACAAACAAACACATTTTCACATTTATAATAGTAAGGATTTACTTACTTAATTGGAGCTAATATTGCTGAAAACTTCAAAAAAATAAAATTGCGCGCTATAGTGGAGAGCAATCACCCTAAAACTAATATTGACTTTGTTGCCGATAATTAATACGAAGCGTTTTAACAAATAAAGCCGTTGGCTTTGTTACCTTGATAACGCTCTTGTGGAACTTCACCGACAGTACGTTGGCATTCTCGTCGATTTCCCACACGCAGGAGAACGCTAACCGCTCCTCGTGGCCGCGTAGAGAGCACAGGTTAGAACTCAGGAGATCTGAAAAAAAGGGGGGGGGTCCCTTTTTTATTTTATTTGCAATTCTAATGTGTCTGCCTGTCTGCAAGTGATTCTTTCACGCTTAAACTGCTGAACCAATTTCGTTGAAATTTGGCATGGAGCTTCAAGGCGGAGGGCAATATAGGATACTTTTATCCTGAAAAAATGCGTAGCTCCCGAATGACCTGGGCAAAAATTGTTCCACCCTCGCGAGGCAAGCGCACCGTGCACCCTTGATTATTGTTATGAAAATTATATCCAGCAAATAACTATACACGGGTTCGCAGCGTCCAAGCTGAGTCTGGCTTGTCTTTGTCCACCTTATCTTTAGTTGTTCTTAAGCTTTTACATCTGAATGTGAATTTGGCCAACCCGCACTGGGCCCGCGTGGTCGACTAAGGCCCGATCGCCCTAATTCAGGGTAGGCTCGAACCCCTCGGTAGGGACGTATATATGAGCTGATGTGGTGGAGTTTTAAAGGGCTGATTTAACACTGTAATATATTGGATCGAAACAAAAGTTACCTGGCACCATGTCAATCCTCTTATCAACCAAGTAAACCGTCGTCGATCTCGACGCCGCCTCCTTGTCCAGTGACGTATTTGGTCGCACAAAGTACGTGACGTCAGCGATGTGGACCCCCACCTCGTACTTCCTGAGTCCGTCCCTGGTGGTTCCTTCTATGGGCCGCGCGTGGAGAGCGTCGTCAATGTCAGTACAGCCGGGGGGGTCCACTGAACAAATGCAGATTGATCGTAGGTCAACACGCTTCTTTATTTCCTGAAATAATTAACACTTGATAAAAATTCCCAACTTACGTACATATACTCACTGATTGCTTTAACGGGAAGGAAAACATCCTGAGGAAACCTGCACACACCTGCAAAGAAACTCGAAGGTTGTGTGTGAAGTCGACCAACCCGCACTGGCCTCGCGTGGTCGACTAAGGCCAGATCGCCCTGATTCAGGGTGGGCTCGAGCCCCTCGGTGGGGACGTATTTGAGCTGATATCATCATTGGTGGCATAAAGGTGCTTCTCTTTCTAACATCTGTCTCATTGTGTGTGTCATTGTTTAAGGAGAGGCATTGATTGGAACAGTTGTCTCTGTCTTTTTCTTTACGTGTAAACAGTAAAGAAAATAACCACACTTTTGCACTTTTTCAATGTTTTTTCGTTTCAATTAAAAATTACAATTATTTTTAAAAAAACCATCTGGCATATTGAAGGGGGTGTTTAGACTAATCGACTGAGAACATTTTTAGTACTAAATCGGTCTGGTTTGCTTGTAGAATGCATAGGCATCTCTGTTAAAAAAAGAGATTTATTTGACGTACTTTTTTATGTTACGATTCGTGTTTCTGCAACCGACAAAATGAAGTCATTGAAATGAAGAATCAGATTTCAAAATATCACTTTCATATGTTTTGAAATTACTGAGAAAAATCGAGATCGCTGCGACCAAAGTTTCCAACGCGTCGCCTTAAGTTGATACTTCTTATGCCGCCTTTTTACGCTTCTGTATGTGCATCGGCACCAGCATTGCGAGTTAAATAATTTCTTGCGAAAACGTACAGTCAACAACACGTCAAATCTTAAGAAGATTTTTTTATAGATTTAAGTAGGCAAGTTCTTCTTGATAGTAGATGATTTTTTTATTTTTTTTGCATTTAGAATTAGAAAGCCATTAGCATCATCTCACGTGATGGTAAGTGACGATGAAGTCGAAGATGGAAGCGGGCTTACGAAGATTCCCCAACGCAATGGAGAACTGGCTATCTTATCTTCAAGCCGGAACACATCAATGTTGTTAACACTGATAATCTATATCTATATATCTATATATAAAATGCTTATGTTAGTACGTAAAGCCAGGGTTTTCTCTATCACCACTAACTCCAATCAACTTCCCGTTGGGGTGGTAAATACCCCTTGGTCTCCAGGTGGGAGTAAGGGAGTTTGGTCGCGGTGGGTGGAAGTGGGTGGTTGTGGGTGGCGAAAATGTATTCAGATATATATCTGTCCTTTTCTATCTCATGAAAACTCTTGAAAAGATCTAAAAATTTCTGGAATGATCTAAAAAGCTCCAGAATGTGTTAAACTGAATATTATCGATCTGGAATGTTCTAGAAAATTCTAAAAATTTCTGGAATGATCTTGAAAGCTCCAGAATGAGTTAAACTGAATATTATCGATCTGGAATGTTCTAGAAAATTCTAGAGATTTCTGGAATGATCTCAAAAGTCCTAGAATGAGTTAAGCTGAATATTATCGATCTGGAATGTTCTAGAAAATTCTAGAGATTTCTGGAATGATCTTGAAAGCTCCAGAATGAGTTAAACTGAATATTATCATCTGGAATGTTCTAGAAAATTTTAGAGATTTATGGAATGATCTCAAAAGCTCTAGAATGAGTTAAGCTGAATATTATCGATCTGGAATGTTCTAGAAAATTCTAGAGATTTCTGGAATGATCTCAAAAGTCCTAGAATGAGTTAAGCTGAATATTATCGATCTGGAATGTTCTAGAAAATTCTAGAGATTTCTGAAATAATCTAGAAAGCTCCAGAATGAGTTAAACTGAATATCATCATCTAAAAAGCTCTAGAATGTACACAACTTAATGTTATGGATCTGGAAAGCTCTAGAAAGTTCTAAAAATTCTGGAATGATCTGGAAAATTCTGAAATAAGTACAAGTGTTATAATTTATCTACTAGACCTAAATCTAAATGATATACATCTGAATATTCTAGAGTGTTCTGGTACTAGAAATTTCCATGTCTGATGCTATATAAGCCAAAATTCAGTGACTTTTCGTCAGTTCAATCGTGTTAGCAATCGAGTATAGATCAATCGGAATCAAAAGTGAATAGTGCTCAAAACAATTCAAATGATTTTGCCAATAAAAAAAAACAAGCTATCTGCATGTTCTAGAGTATTCTAATTCGAGAAATTTCTATGTCTTATGGTATATAAAGCGAAATTCAGTGACTTTTCGTTAGTTCAATCGTATTAGCAGTCGAGTAAAGATCAATTGGGATCAAAAGTGAACAGTGTTCAAACAATTCAAGTGATTTTGACGAATAAAAAAGAACAAATTATCTGAATGTTCTAGAGTATTCTGGTGCTAGAAATTTCCATGTCTTATGGTATATAAAGCGAAATTCAGTGACTTTTCGTTAGTTCAATGGTGTTAGCAGTCGAGTGAAGATCAATTGGAGTCGAAAGTGAACAGTGCTCAAACTAATTCAAGTGATTTTGACAAGTAAAAAATAACAAACTACCTGTATGTTCTAGAGTGTTTTAATACGAGAAATTTCTATCTTTGATTGTTTATAAACGAAAATTCAGTGTTTTTTCGTCAGTCTTATTATCGTAACAAGCAAGAGATCGATTTGTGTAACTTTATTATATTACATATACAATATGCCAAAGCGTAAAACAATATTTACAAAATCTAAAGTTGATTCAAAAAGAAAAAAAATAGCACGTCAAAATGAGACAGAAGAACAAAGGGAAAAACGACTTTCGAATATTCGTAAAGGTGTAAAAAGAATTAGAGAAAATCAAACCGATGAAGAAAGAGTACACACTAACGAGGAAACCCGGTCCCGAGTACAGTCGATTCGAAATCGTCAATCTGCTGACCAACGTGAAATGGAAAAGAGCAAAAGTAAAGAAAAAATGGCTGCTTTACGCCAACGACGCGCTGCTTCGCGAGAGAGTCTAGAACTTCAGGCGTTCCATTATGATTGCAAAAAAAAATATAACGAACATCCAAATGTTATCATCGGCAAATTGGATACGATATGCAAGTATTGTCATGCACGAAAATTCAAGGGAGAAACTGCTGGTATGTGCTGCTCAAGTGGTAAAGTAAATTTACCAGCATTAAATGTACCACTATCAGAGTTACTCGCATATATGAATGGAGAAACGCCAGATTCCAATCATTTCCTTCAAAATATACGTCGATATAATTGTTGTTTCCAAATGACTTCATTTGGAGCAACTTTAGTATGCAAGGAAGAAAATTTCAGCCCAGTTTTCAAGGTTCAAGGCCAAATTTATCATCCAGTAGGATCTCTGATGCCAATGTCCGATGGAACTGCAAAGTTTCTTCAAATATATTTTATTGGTAACGAAGAACTTGAAATAAATCAACGTTGTTCTCGCATTCAGGGGCTACAACGAGACATTATTCAAAAATTACAGCGTCTACTTCACGATAATAATCAACTTATCAAGGTGTTTAAAACTTCTTTAGACAAAATGGTTGCAGACAATTATAAGATCGTCATTCGAGCGGATAAAAAACCAGCCGGTCAACATGAACGAAGGTTTAATGCACCTCAAACGGACGAAGTTGCTGTAGTAATTGTTGATAATGAATATAGCCATCGTGATATTATTATTCAACGCCGAAGTAATCAATTGCAACGTATTGCTGAAACACATCGAAGTTATGATGCCCTACAGTACCCGTTAATTTTTTGGCAAGGTGAAGATGGTTATCACTTAAATATACAACAAATCGATCCCGCTACAGGTGTAGAAACTAACAAAAAAGTATCAGCTATGCAATTTTATGCTTATCGAATTATGACTAGAAATAGTGAATATAACCATGTTTTAAATTGTCGACAGTTATTTCAGCAGTTTATGGTTGATATGTATGCTAAAGTGGAGACGGAAAGATTAGAATTTATTCGCCATAATCAACGAAAGTTACGTTCTGATGAATACATTCATTTAAGAGATGCTATGATAAATGATGGAAACGTTGATAACATGGGAAAATTGGTCATCTTGCCTTCTACGTTTACTGGAAGTCCACGTCACATGCATGAATATGCCCAAGATGCGATAACTTATGTCAGAAAACACGGCCGACCAGATTTATTTATAACATTTACATGTAATTCTTCATGGGCGGAAATCAAAGATGAATTACAATATAAACAGGCGGCCAGCGATCGACATGATATTGTTGCCCGAGTTTTCCGCCAAAAAAAAATTAAATTTATTGATGCCATCACAAAATATCAAATATTTGGTGCTGTTATTTGCTGGATGTATTCAATCGAATGGCAGAAACGAGGATTGCCACATTCTCACAACTTAATTTGGCTTCAAAATAAAATTCATCCGGATCAAATAGATAATATCATCAAAGCTGAATTTCCAAACCCGGAAGAAGATCCTGACCTTTATAATATAATAGTGAAAAACATGATTCATGGCCCGTGTGGTGAACTAAATAGAAGTTCTCCATGCATGAAAGATCAAATATGTACGAAACGTTATCCAAAGCCATTTTTAAATGAACAGTTACCGGCGAAGATGGATATCCGAAATACAGACGTCGATCACCAGAACAAGGCGGATTTACAGCTAAAATTAAAATACGAGGCAATCAAGAAATTCAAATTAACAATCAATGGGTAGTTCCTTACAATCCACTTTTATCCAAAATGTTTAATGCCCATATCAATGTTGAATACTGCAGTTCTGTCAAATCAATTAAATACGTATGCAAATACATTAATAAAGGCAGTGATATGGCCATTTTTACAGTGGCCAAAGAAAACCAACATGATGAAATAGTTCAGTATCAAATGGGTCGTTACATTAATACCAACGAAGCGGTTTGGCGAATTTTAAGTTTTCCGATTCACGATCGAGATCCGCCGGTTCTCCATTTATCCGTCCACCTGGAAAATGGACAACGTGTGTTTTTCACTACAGAAACGGCACAGAAAGTTGCGACAGAACCACCATCACGAACAACTTTAACAGCGTTCTTTGAATTATGCCAGAAAGATCCATTTGCCAAGACTTTACTTTATTCAGAGGTACCAAGTTATTATACGTGGGATACAACAAGTAAAAAGTTTAATCCTCGAAAACGTGGAATGCCAGTTGAGGGACATGATGAAGTATTCAAGAGTAACACAATAGGGCGAGTCTACACAGTGCACCCAAAAAACGCTGAATGTTTCTATTTACGTTTATTACTACACACTGTTCGAGGCCCAACGTGTTTTGAAGACTTAAAAACTGTCGATGGTTACATTTGTGAAACATACCGCGAAGCATGTCAAAGATTGGGTCTACTTGAAAACGATAATCATTGGGAGTCAGCTATGAACGAAGCAGCCCAAACAGCAACAGCAAGTCAACTTCGTGAACTCTTTGCAATTATATTAACTACATGTAATCCTTCTAATCCAAATCAGCTATGGCTAAAATATCAAGAATATATGAGCGATGATATCTTAGCTGAACTACGACGACAAAACCCGGACTTAGAAATAACTTTTAATGAAGAAATTTTTAACAAAGCTTTGATATTGATAGAAGATAAATGTCTAGCAATATCTAACCAACCGTTAGTAGAACTAGGTGTTCAATGTCCTAAACGATGTCATTTGGATGCTATGAACAGTGAATTTTTAAGAGAAACAAATTATAATACAGAAGAATTGAAACTTTACATACAACACAACAAACCTCGATTAATTCAAAGTCAAAAACAGGCATACGATACAATAATGGATTATTATAGAAATCAGCAAGGTGGCATAATATTTTTAGACGCACCTGGTGGCACCGGGAAAACATGGTTGTTGAATTTAATTTTAGCTGAAATCCGTGCAGATAAAGAAATTGTTCTTGCCCTGGCGTCATCTGGGATAGCGGCTACTCTTATGGATGGTGGACGAACAGCGCATTCTGGGTTGAAATTACCATTAAATGTAGCTGACTACGAGTTTCCGGTATGTGACATATCAAAATCATCAGCACGTGGACAAATATTGAAACAGTGCAAAGCGATTATATGGGATGAAAGTACAATGGCCCATAGAAAATCTCTAGAAGCACTTAATAGAACACTTCAAGATTTACGTGACAACAAGCATATAATGGGAGGTGTGTTGTTAATACTATCAGGCGATTTTCGTCAAACGTTACCTGTCATTCCCAAATCGACACCAGCAGATGAAATTAATGCTTGCTTGAAGAAGTCGTTCATATGGGATTACGTAAAAATAATTAAATTAATAACAAATATGAGGGCGCAAATTTCAGGAGATAAAAAGGCACTAGAATTTTCAGAAAAACTTTTACAAATAGGAGAAGGCACCTATCCAATAGATAAAAATACTGGCCAAATAATGTTAACTAACGAGTTATGTAATGTTGTTGAAACACCTGAACAACTTATAAATGAAATATATCCAAATATTGTTGAGAATTATATCAATTCAGAATGGTTACGCGAACGAATTATTCTAGCTACAAAGAACGACGTTGTCAACAACATCAACAGCATCATCCAGGGAATGATTCCGGGAGAAGAAAAAATTTACACATCAATTAATACAATGACTGATGAGGCAGAAAGTGTTAATTTTCCTGCTGAATTTTTAAATTCATTAAATGTTCCAGGAATGCCATTACACTGTCTTAAATTAAAAATTGGTTCACCAGTTATTTTATTACGAAATTTGAACTCGCCGAAACTATGTAATGGTACGAGACTCTGCATCAAACAACTACATAATAATATTATCGAAGCCAGTATAATGACTGGTAAAGATAAAGGACAGATAGTATTTATACCACGGATACCTTTAATATCAAATGGATTGCCCTTTACTTTTAAACGCTTACAATTCCCGGTAAAGTTGGCTTACAGCATGACTGTCAATAAAGCACAGGGCCAAACATTTCAATATTGTGGCGTTGACTTGAAAGAACCGTGCTTTGCACATGGCCAACTATACGTCGCATGCTCACGAGTAGGATCACCTCAAAATTTGTTTATTTATAGTCCAAACAATAAAACTATAAATGTAGTGTATAAGCAAGTATTAGAAAAATAAATTTAAAACAAAAAATATATAATCATATAATATAAACAGAAACGTGTACAATATATGTTAATGTATAGAGTAATATGTATATATATATATGTATATGAATGATATAATATGTGAATAATTGTATGAATAAAACATAAATTTTCCATTTATTGAACTGTTTCTTAAAATTATTTTAATTCTCTAATTAGTTTATTGGATATAGTTTATATACAACGTATGTTTAATGACAGAAAATATTTCAGATAGGAATGTTTAATATTTATATTAAAAAATGGATTCTTATGTATTTTTGACACTACTAAACATGCGGTGTATTTTAACCCGTGCAACGCCGGGTTTCGCTGCTAGTACATAAAAATAAATGCAAACGAATAATGGTCGTTGTAAGGGGGACTACCTTTGACGAATTTCGCCAGAATAACCAATACTGCCACTTTAAAGTACATAAATAATAGCTAAAACTTGATAAGTTTAATCAAAATCGTTACAGCTATTTATGTGATTTTTTTGCTTTTTTGCATTTTTTTGTTGTATGGCAATTGTAAGACTCGGTTTGGTTGGTGGTAAGGCATTTTCTAAGCCCGCCTGGCTAGCTACCACCATCTTATCTAAGTCTTGCCGCCAAATATCAATGTTGATATCATTGGTGTGTTCCGGCATGAAGATAAGATAGCCAGTTCCCCATTGCGTTGGGGAATCTTGGTAAGCCCTTCGGCAATACCGTCACTTACCACCAGGTGAGATGTTGTCAAGGGTTTACCAATTGTGAATAAAAAAATTTAAAAAAAGGCAGCTACCTTTAAATGGTAACCCAGCTTGAAGCCGCTCAATCTTTTGACAAGGTATAATAAAATTTGATATTAATCGGACCATTGGTTTAAACGCTAGGGGAAGGGTGATGAACGGACGGACGTTTATGTGCAAATTTGTTTGTTTTGTTTATAGTAGTGACTACATTTTGCCCGCGGCTTCACTCGCGTGAGCATCGTTTTGATGACTGTTTGGGTGAGTGGTACGCGAGCCGATATAGCCTATGTCACTCAGGAATAATGTAGCCTGCTACTGGTAAAATAATTTTCAAAATCGTTGCAGCTCTAGAGATTACTTCCTACAAACAAACTCATAAACTTTACCTCTTTATAAATACCCCGGACACTCTATACAACGGTCGTGAACAAAATGACGGAGCAAACAAAATCACGGCGAAATCCCATATGTTCGAGAACCAAACTATAACTTATCTGTATCAATCTGGGTGACGAGGGGGTGAGGTCGGAATCTAGAGAGCGGCAGGGTGTTAGTACTAATATATATATTTTGAATTATCTTTGCCAGAACCCGTCATGATATAATCTAAGTCGTGAGAACATAATATGCGGGGTCAAATCCCACACGGTCATAACCCCTAACTATTCGATTCCTTGTATTTAGGGGTACCAGAGACTGATAAACGTACTTCATCATATCAACTCATATACGTCCACACCTAGGGGGTCAAGGCTACCCTGAAATTAGGGCGAACGGTCCTTAGTCGACCAACCGGGCCCAGTGCGGGTTGGTCGTCTTCACACACAGCCTTCAAGCTCCTTCGAATTTCGTCGGATAAACGTATACGTACATACGTAACACATGGTACGTGGCAGGATTCGAACGACGACCCCCCCGGACAGGAGATAGCGGCCCTTGCTATTACCTACGCCACGGACGCTCAAACATACTTATATGCGTTTAAATACATACTGACTTACGGACGACTTACGGAACCGTGATGACTTACGGAACTGAGACATGATCGCTTACTATGGGCCTCATAAGAAGGCTCAAGGTCACCCAAAGGGCAATGGAGCGTGCTATGCTCGGAGTTTCTCTGCGTGATCGAATCAGAAATGAGGAGATCCGCAGGAGAACCAAAGTAACCGACATAGCTCACAGAATCGCTAAACTGAAGTGGCAGTGGGCAGGGCACATAGCTCGTAGAACAGATGGCCGATGGAGCGGTAAAGTTCTCGAGTGGCGACCGCGCACCAGAAAACGTAGCGTAGGCAGCCCTCCCACGTGGTGGACCGACGACCTGGTGAAGATCGCGGAAAGCCGATGGATGCGAGCAGCGCAGTACCGCTCGTCGTGGAAATCCTTGGGGGAGACCTTTGTCTAGCAGTGGACGATTTTCGGCTAATATGATGAAATACATCAATTTGTTCGTCACACCATGGGTGGGCGGTCAAACCCACGAAAATTCGGCCCAGAACAGAAGACATGTGCACTGACCACTGAACCATCGCATCAGTTAACCTCATGTGTACTTACCTCAGGCGGTATGGTCCAGTCGTCTGGCGGCAAGCACGCTAGCACAGCCTCACTGAACCGCGCGTGCGGCACGTCGTGTTCCAACAGTATAACTTCATTCTCTGCCTCCTTATCGCCTGGGAAATAAAAACAATCTGGTAACAGTACTGTCACTAAACTCAAGTAGCAGTAAGTTTAGCTCGTAAAACGGATGGCCGTTGGTGCAGTAAAGTTTTGGAGTGGCGACCGGAGCTTGGGCAGGCTCCTACTTGGTGGACCGACGACCTGGTGAAGATGCGGACAGCGCAGGACTTGTCGTTGTGGAAACCCATGGGGAGGCCTTTGTGGATGTCTTTCGGCTGATATGATGATGATGACTGTCGCACAGAACGGCCACTTCCTATCTAATTGGTTGGTACTTTTAGTTGGCGCTACCAATAGAGGCACTTTTTTTTACAGTAAGGTTTGGAAACCGGTAAATTTTACTCTGGAATTGATTTATATTTATTTTACCTAGTCACTACGTGGACCCCTGGTAGCACCAGAGGTCATCAACGAGCTTGATCCCAAGTGCATCGTACGGTTCATCAGAACTATTGGCCTTGAGGAGGTTATATAACAGGGGCAGTGGTCACAATAGATTTTTTTAGATCGCGGTGATCCATTGGTCCTATCCCCTGCTTGTCCAAATAACAATAACACATTCCCCGCTTGCCCAAATAACAATAACAAAAAATAACAATAGTCAGTACTTACACTTGGCGGTTTTTTTTTGTTTACTTTAGGATTAGTATTATAACCACAGTAAGTTTCACGCTTGTATGTGTTACCGTTTTTACGATAGAGCAAAAACGAAAAACCTTTAAAAAAACAAGTTTCTTGTATGGGATACCCTTCATCATCATTATCATCGTTACATTATTTCAGTAAGCTAGCATTCATAGTTTCGAAGGGGTGCTAATTATCGCGCCACTTGTCTTCTAAAAAACTAAATTGTTCTCTAAATTACTACGTTAGCGACTGTTCAACAGCATCTAAACGTACCATATGTTATGAAAAAAAGCTTTAGTTAATATGACTCGACAGCATTTAATATGTCTCAGCAACGCAACCCTGGACAACGAGCGAAGTTAGTTCAGCGTTGCCTTAAGGTGCAGTGGTACCTAAAAATCCACTTAAACAGGTTATTAGAATTCATTTTTGAAGTAGGTAACAGTAAATTTAAAATCTATGAAACATATTGGTATTATTGAGAATAGTTACGAGAGACTATATATCGAATGGAAACACGATTTAATAAAGTTGGCTCGATACAATAATTTCGCAAAGGTACATCTTTTCGAGCCATTTTATCGTCTATTTTCGGTTTTATTCTTAAAACAAGTAATTTGATAATATGATTTATTTACTAAAATAAAGTTCATAGGTGACTGAAGGGAAAACATCGATTGGATTTTTATTTAAGATAAATATGATGAAAATAAAAACGAAAACATCGAAAAAGTGCAAAAGTGTGGTTATTTTCTTTCCTCTTTACACGTAAATAAAAAGACAAAGACAGATTTTTAAGTACCACTGGGCCTTAAAGATGAAAACTAGCAGCTTATCGCTTCGCTCCTCGCTACCTAACCAGCCCTCCTTACCCCACCTTGACCTAAACCACTCATGTATCTCGCCTAAACCTCAACACTGACATAAGGTTACTTCAGATCAGATTCGTTGCTATAAGTTGCGTTGTTAATTTATTTTAACTGAAGCTTGTTTTCACAATTATAGTCGGCAAAACCGTACAATAGTGGTGACGATGATTTACTTTTTATCATCTGTCAAAAACGTCATTTTTTTCTAAAAATGTTTGAAATACCCAGGCGTGACGTCATAGTTTTGCAGTGTCATTTATGTACTCATTTTGTGATTTTGGTGAATTAAAAATCGAAGACTTGATGAAAAACAAAACGAGTAAGTTTTTCCGAAGTTTAAGTAGGAGGGCAGTTTAGTGATCAAGACTTAAAAATTTATTTCTGATGCTGTCGTTATCCCTATTTTCGGCAAAGCACAATACTTTTATATACTTTTAGATTTTTAGATACTTTTAGATTTTTCAACCGCCTCCGTAGCTCAGAGGCAAAGTTCACTGGCTTTACACAGGAGGTCGCGGGTTCGATTCCCGGCGGGGTCAATGGTATGACTCGGTTTGGTTGGTGGTAGGGCATTTTCTATGCCCGCCTGTCTAGCTACCACCATCTTATCTAAGTCTTGCCGCCAAAAATCAATGTTGATATCATTGGTGTGTTCCGGCATGAAGTTCCCCATTGCGTTGGGGAATCTTGGTAAGCCCGCTTCCATCTTCGGCAACATCGTCACTTACCACCAGGTGAGATGTTGTCAAGGGCTTACCAATTGTGAATAAAAAAAAATACCCACATATAGTCGACGACCTAGGAATTTCGAGGACAACTTATTTAGAAGACAAAAACTGCGAAAAAGAAGGCGAATCAAAGTGTAGATGCAAGTTTTATTATTTCTCGTTTCGAAGATATTCCGATTTCTGTAACCGAACCGTTACTTTTGCTCACCAGTGAAAATGTGTTAACATACCAATGGGTCCTAATGACCAGTGTAAAATGTGCTGACTTACCAATGGGTTCTAATGCCCTGAGTAAAATGTGCTGACTTACCAATGGGTCCTAATGCCCTGTGTAAAATGTGCTAACTTACCAATGGGTTCTAATGCCCTGTGTAAATGTGCTGACTTACCAATGGGTCCTAATGCCGTGTGTAAAATGTGCTAACTTACCAATGGGTTCTAATGCCTTGTGTAAAATTTGCTGACTTACCAATGGGTCCTAATGCCCTGTGTAAAATGTGCTAACTTACCAATGGGTTCTAATGCCCTGTGTAAAATGTGCTAACTTACCAATAGGTCCTAATGCCCTGTGTAAAATGTGCTAACTTACCAATGGGTCCCAATGCCCTCACAAAGTGTCCGAGCGGATACCGGCTGTTCCTAGGCCACGAGTCCAACGCGACCAATATCCTCTGTGAAGCGAGCGCGTCGCTCTGTCGAGTTTCGATGCGCACGCGAGGTATACGTTTCTCGGCCGGCGTAAACAGGTGACGCGTCGCACCTTTGGAATTAATGAAACATTGGTGATGAAAGGCTTACTAAGAACCGAACACTTACAAGAAGGCTGCCAATACCTATGCACAATTTATTGACATGTAGTGATGGTTTTTGGAACGTCAAACTCTCAGTAAATCTTGGATTCTAACGTACTTTAAAGACATTTTAATCGTTGCACTATGTAATTATAACGATAACCAAACCGTAACCAGCCGTCAAATCGCCGGTATTGAACCATAACAATAACCGGTCAAAATCAACGGTTAACGTTAGAGTTAAGTTATGACGTCATTTTAACCGTTGTTAAAATGGTGCAACCCATATATAGGGTGACTTTTAATTAGTTCTTGATAACAAAAGATATGCATGTACTCGTGATTATAAACAACTTTCCCAAAGAAACTATATGTCAAATCAGAAAAAAAATTTTGGTCCTCAATACATAACAAGTTATTAAATCGGCAAAAATGTATGAAACATGTACATTTTTTTTTCATATTTGACATATAGTTTCTTTGGGTAAGTTGTTTGTAATCACGAGTACATTCATATCCTTTGCTATCAAGAACTAATTAAAAGTCACCCTATATACAGGGTGTAACATAAAGGTGTGGTGATACTTTAAGGTGGGCTTGTACCCATCAAACTGAACAACTTTCTCCATGGAACCCATAGTCAAATCGCAAAAAAAATGTATAGCCGGCTGGTGTCGGTTTGGTTATCGTTATAGTTACATGGTGCAACCCACCCTTAAATATACAGGTTTAACAAAATTGGTGTAGGACTCGTTAACTGGGGGTTCTCCTCATCATACTGAACATCTTTCCCTAAGGAACCCACAGTCAATTCTCAAAAAAAATCCAATTAGATCTGGGTTCGTACCTCGGCGGAAACGTGAATTTGTTACGGTTTTTTTCATGTTATGGGTTTATTTTCTTTTTTCTGAAAATCCGTTGTTAAGCAAAAAATATTTTTTGTTCACGTGCCTAGGAGACTAAAGATCGCCCAGGTACTCCAATTTAAACAGGGTCTTAATAAAAAAAAGTGTCTATTAAACAGTTTTGAGGTGAAACTATACAGATTTAAGCAAAACAGATCGGCGAAGTGCGAGTTGCGCTCGCGCACCGTGGGTTCCTTACCATTACACCTCTCCACACGAGTACAACAATGATACCTATTCATTTCAAACAAAATACATCAAAGAGAGCGACAAAAATGTTTATTTTTTTCATTTAGTTTGAAATCCTTGGGGAGGCCTTTGTGCAGCACTGGACTGTTTTCGGCTGATATGATTATAAATCATTTAGACTGACTCAGTGGTTAGTGCTCTTGACTGCTGATCCGAGAGTTGTGGGTTCGATTCCCACCCAGGGCAAACATTTGTGTGATGAGCAGATTTGTTTGCTCTGTGTCTGGGTGTTAAATATCTATTTATGTATGTATTTAAACGTAACTGGTTCCCATAACACAGGGAATCCTACTTTGGGGCCAGATGACCATGTGTGATTTGTCCTAGAATATTTTATTGCTATATAGATATTTTTATAATCTCTGGCACAGGATAAAGTATGTATAAGAAATCATTAGCCACTGGTATGAAACCCATAACTAACTTGCATGCTGTTTCTTTATATACAAGTAAGGGATGTTTAATTACTTATGAAAGTAAATAATTTTGGAATAACCTAAAAACTTTAAGGCACAAGCATTTGCTTGAAAATAATTTTAATTATTTTGTATTCTTCACAACAAATCCTTTCACTTGATACCCATACAATGGGGTTGCATAAAAAATAAATGGTCCGCCATCTTTAGGAGTCCGCCATATTGGGTTTATAATGACGTCACTTAAGTAATCATGCATGTCATCCAGACTATACGTATATGGAACACGGGAAGTGGTTTTAATTCAGCTAATTTAACTTATTTAATTTAATTTAACCTAAACAAACATACATACATTGCAAGTTAAAAAAGAAGCTAACAGCTAAAGCTTTTGAAAAATAGTTAAATGTGTATAAAAACAATCTGCTGAATAAATTTAAGTAGGTAAATTGTGTGGATAATCCTTTTTACCAAACACCCAAGTTAGCTGTTACTATATTCTAGTCCCCAACATTTTGACAGGGATCGTGATTCTAAAAATTGTAGCCTAAGCATAATAAGGTCGAATCCCCTACAAAAATTCAACTTCCTATAGATGATTAGATGATCGATTTTTTGAGGTCCAAAATATTTATGAGATGTGACCATATGGCGCTTTGCACACGACGGGGCGGGGCGGGCCGGTCAATTTCGCCGCCAACGATAGCACAAAGGGAATCCTATACTACCAACGCACATGTAGGACAAAAAGACCGCGCCGCCTCCATGTGCGTTGGTAGTATAAGATTCCCTTTATGCTATCGTTGGCGGCGAAATTGACCGACCCGCCCCGCCCCGTCGTGTGCAAAGTGTCTTAGGGTTCATTACATTATGGAAAGCAAAATCATACAAATACAAGCCCTGTTTTTTTTAACAACTCAAATGTTCCCACTGCCGGAGCACTGGTCTCTTCCTAAGCTCGGAAAGGCCCTAATCCACACACGGGGGCCAAGCCAGAGTAAGTCGAGGTAGTAAGGCTAGTGGCAAACCCCACTGTAAGTTTTCAAGCCACCTATAAGGCAAGGCAAAATTTTATATAATTTTATATTAAATTTTGTACTATGGCTTTTTGGCTGCAAATAAAGAATTTATTATTATATTATTATTATTATTATATTTATATGAGACGCAGGGAGAGGTTCCACCCCTTTGTTTTTGATATTCAGCCTAAACGCACGAAGCGTTACGCTTCCTCATTTATTATGCGGACAGCGATGGAGTGGAACTACTTGCATGCTCCGTCTGTGTTTCCCGACTTCTACAATTTGGGGATCTTCAAGGCGAGAGTGAATAGGCATTATTTGAGTTTGCGTGTACCATCCTCGACATCATCACTTACCATCAGAGGTGGAGTCAAACGCAGTCAAATTTTTAATGAAAAAAATAATTGACATGGCCATCTTGTGATAGGAACCCGAACCATCGGCTTTACGTGGCTTACGAAGCTCAGACACGATTGAGAAAAATACCTTCTAACAGTCAAACCGATCCAGGTAATAACCAAGCTTCAGGTCAGTTAACTTGCGTGATAAGACACAAAATATTGGTTAATAAATAACAGATAAATTAGCACTGACATGCTAATATTTTTTTTTTAAACAAGAAGTATGTACACACCTGGAAATTTGCTAGGCATCAGAATGCCACAATACTGTCTCCATTTCCGCCTAATGATCCCCACCACTTTCCCTGTGGGTGTGATCTCATCGTCATTGTTATCAGTTTTTGCTGTATTCAAGAGAACTGCTTCTTCTTCTAGAAGATCGCCAGGGTCATCGGCCTTGTCCTCTAGAACGATGTCACTGGGCCTACGCCATTCATCTTCAGGGAATATCTCTATGGCAACCAGGTCACCGTCAACAGCTCGGTTGATACCTATGTGACCTTGCAGCAAAATCTAGTTAACAAAGATGAAAGAAGATTAAATCCTACTAATATTATAATATAAACGCGAAAGTTTGTAAGAATGTATGAATGTATGTTTGTTACTCTTTCACGCAAAAACTACTGAACGGATCTGGCTGAAATTTGGTAGGTAGACAGATTAGGACACATAGGCTACTTCTTTCCATGCTCGCGAGCCGCTTGCGGCTCACGCACTGCGCACCCTCGAAAAGTCATAGAAACGTTGTTCACGCGGGTGAAGCCGCGGGAAACAGCTAGTGTAAAATAAAGCCAGTAGGTATCAAGGTCAAACTGCTATTCGGAAAGCCTTGATATAAGATATAAGTAAGCCATAAGACATTTATTGATTCCTTGTCACCAAACACAAAAAATGTACAACAAACAATTGACAAACATAAAAAATGTATGGCCGTATTTCTGGACTTGAAAAAAGCATTTGATACTGTCTCTCTCCCCATCCTAAAACAAAAGTTGAGTGTGATTGGTCTGAGAGATACTCCATTACTTTTATTTGCTGACTACTTATCTGACAGGAAACAGTGTGTCAGGCTGGGAGATTGTATAAGCGAATGCGAGGAAGTGTCATACGGCGTGCCACAGGGTAGTGTTCTTGGCCCAACGCTCTTTTTAATTTATATCAATGATTTGTGTAAAATGCAGATCGGGAACGCTAACATCTTTTCGTACGCCGATGACACTGCCGTCGTCTTCGCTGGGGACTCTTGGGATGTTCTTAAGACTGATGTTGAGAAGGGGTTGAAACAAATAAGTAAATGGTTACAGAATAACATTCTTACTCTAAACACTACCAAAACAAATTATATTTGTTTCAGTATTTACAACAACTCGCAACCAAGTAATGAATTTAGGGTACAGTTGCACAGTTGTGATAAAATAACATCAAATATGCCTTGTAGTTGCCCAAACATACACATGGTTACTCAAACTAAATATTTAGGTGTCTTTCTAGACCGGCGACTTTCTTGGTACCCGCACCTTGAACATGTCATACAAAGAGTCAGGAAACTTACCTGGATATTTAAAACTTTAAGGCACGTTGTACCGAGAAAGATCGGTGGTACGGAGAGAGATCTTCTGAAGGAAATATATTTGGCTTTGGTGCAGTCCATAATTATTTACTGTATCTCAGTATGGGGTGGTGCAGCAAAAACAAAATTTCTTGAAGTTGAGCGTGCCCAACGTGGGCTTATTAAAGTTATGTACTTCAAAAAGAGAATGTTTCCCACTGAAAGATTGTATCACCTAACCAAATTAGCGTCAGTTAGGAAACTATACATAACCCGGGTCGTGCTTAGAAAACATAAAAGTTTGCCGTATGACCCTAGCACTGCTGATAATACCGGTAGAAGAAGGAAGCCGCCCGCTGCTAAAGTGACAGTGACAAATTCCACCTTTGCTAGCAGACAATATGATAAACGCTCTGTTCAGTTATACAACTTACTTAATAAAGAACTGGTAATTTATCATAAGAAATATTTTGAATGTAAAAAAGCTGTATCAATATGGCTCGAATCCAAAACATATGATGAAATTGAAGAACTGCTGGTTACTTAGTGGGAGTTACATAGTAGCTTCCGATCCCAAGATGAACTCGTAGGGCTATGTCACGCCATGTCTTGATTACACACGCACTCATTCACGCACACACATACACAAACACACACACATACACAAACACACACAAACACACACACACATACATACACACACACACACACACACACACACATCCATACACACACACACAAACACACACAAACTCACACACATACACAGACACACGCATTGGCACTTACTATAGATACTTTTGTAATTTTATATTACTTTGCTTATCTCAAATTGTCCTAATATGATTGTTATATATATTTAATTATTTTTTTTTTATTTTTTATTATTTTCTTTTTTGTTTCATCTGTAAGTAAAAATTTTAACGGGAACAACATTTATTATGTTAAGGAAGAGCGGTGCCTCCTGACACAGGCTGTTTATGCTTAAAAGGAGACACCGACCCCATCTCAAAGTGTACTCCTTGTTAAAAACAATAAACTTATTTTATTTATTTTTTTATTTATTTTAAACACACATACATAATCATCATTACAGCTCATATACGTCCCCACCGAGGGCTCGAGCCTACCCTGAATCAGGGCGATTAGGCCTTAGTCGACCACGCGGGCACAGTGCGGGTTGGTCGACTTCACACACAACCTTCGAGTTTCTTCGCAGGCGTGTGCAGGTTTCCTCACGATGTTTTCCTTCACCGTTAAAGCAATCGGTAAGTAGGGTAGACTGGGTACGGTTGTAACAGGGTACGGTTGAAACAACTCGAATATTATCGAAACTATGCGCGGTACGCGGAGGGGTACAAGGGGAGAGGCACGCGGGTGACAAGTTCCTACACGATTCCCAGAGTTGTGTCGCACTTCGCGCGCTAATTACGTTTACTTAGAGACCTATTGTGTTTTGTCAACCAAAAGTAAGATTTTTTGATGAATTTCTTTACGATATAGCTTGATATTTATTTAAGTATCGTATTTAAGTATTTGCATACATAATTGTTGTATTTTTGAGATTACAATGAGCTGGTTCGATTTTGTATACGTTATCAAGCCTCATTACCTGTGACAGTTTGATTTCCAAAATGGGAGGATGGGTACGGTTGTAACAATTTTCGTGGGTACGGTTGTAACATTATTTTTGTTATTTTTGTATTGCAAATGCCTAGAAAACGCATAAGAAAGACGTCAAGAGGTGAACGCGACATATTATTATACAAAAACGCTTATGATGAGGTCAAACTAGGCGTTATTATTGCCTTATTTGTCTAGAATCTTACTCAGCAAGTTGTTCTGGAGACAGTTGGATTCAATGTCAGGGGGGCTATAGACTATGGTCACACGTAGCCTGTACGGATGGGAGTCGATATTACATTTGCCATAACTGCAGTGAGTCTGATTAACTGAAATTGTTTTTTTTGTTGATTTTTGTTTGAACACAGATTTTGTTAGTTTTGTAATTATTACTAAGAGTTTTTTTTGTGAGTCTGATTAAGTTCCTATAGAAAAAACATTATTTTTGTTGTTTAATTTAAATTTAGCTCTAAAACTGACTTAAATACTTGAATTAACTATTATTTCTGAGTGTTACAACTGCCCCCCAACATTGTTACAACCGCCCCTGGCATGGGGTCGATTGTAACAGACGCACACATTTAATAAAATGACTCATTTCTGCCAAACTGTTTTACATGTGCTATTAATTTCAATATCAATTGAAAGAAAAATTACTAGACTCTTAACACAAGTGCTTTAATAGTTGTCTAAATTTATATTGACATTGCTGTGAGTGATCAAAGGAAAATTGTTACAACCGTACCCAGTCTACCCTATGTACGTAAGTTTTTGAAAAGCTCATTGGTACATTGGCCGTCCAGATTTGAACCCGGTACCTCTGGTTAGATGGACCGAGTCGTTACCGGTTGAGCCACCGACGCTTACGACATCTATAATATAATAAAACTGTAACGGGGCCGTGTCTGTACATGAAATATTTTTGGAAAATAATAACTGTGGTGGAGATTACTAACGATACAGAGGCTAAAACAACAACTTTTGGAATTTTTGTCTGTCTGTCTGTCTGTCTGTATGTTCGCGCATCACGCAAAAACTACCAGGCCGATTTTGATGAAATTTTGTATGGTGGTTCCTTATAGCCCGGGTTAACATATAGGATACTTTTATCCCGGAAAATTCAAGAGTTCCTGTGGGAAAATCAAAAGTATTCATTTATAGAATGGCTCACGACGCAAATGTGGCTTGACCTATTACAATCAAATTTTACACGTTGATCGTTGATCGCGAACAAAAACTGGGACATTGTGACTCCCAAAAAAATTAAGGGTTCCTGCAGGAATGCAAAAAAAATATCTTTAGAATGGCTCGACGTATCAATATGAAACCTTTATATTGGGATGGGGAGTTTTGACCATCATTGTATAGTCGGGTATTCTTTATCCCGGAAAACTAAAGAGGTCCTGTGGGAAAGTAGATCTATTGATACTTACAATAATGACAATAGAGTACTTTTTTCCCCATATTAGCTACACATACCACACATTATAATCATAGCAGCAGAATGTCAATAGATGGCACTGCAGGGATAATAAAACGCGCTTAAGTTGTATTAAAACATTAAAATATTATTTCATACTTTTGAGTGGATTTCTTTTATGTATTTTCCAGCATACGCTACTTTACACAACTCTAACTCTGGAACTATGGCACGTAGCGATGTGTTTCATAGATATTTTTTACAGATTCCAATCGTGCAAAAAAATTAAAAACACATAAATCGACTTTAGCATCTTTTAACAGGAGGCACAGATATGGAACTCTTCTGACGGCGACTATTTGCGTGTGGCAGTTGCTCTCCGCCTGCAATATTAATATCTGTGAACCTCATCAATGTATTTTTGGGTCCACTGTGGAGGCAATTGGCCATCACGCACTGAGTTGCGGTCGTTGTTTGTGAAGATTCCCACGTCACCAATTCCTTAATGACCTCACTCGGAGGGCACTGGTCTCGGCCAGATGGAATATTCCATCTTTGATGCAGCCGCCGGCCTTTAGTCCATCTGATGGCAAAAGGCCGGAGGGTTTAAACAGGTGCCATAGCAGAGAGGAACGTGCCTGCTTTGGGACGCCACTTTTTCTGCCTCACACCTCACCCGTACGGTACTGCTGCTCAATTTGCGGCGAGAAAGAAGCATAATAAGTACTCGGTCTTGGAGGCAAATTACTGCTTTGTGCCGCTGGTCTATGAGACAACCGGCTGCTGAACCCTCAGAGGCCTTTGCTTTCATTAAGGAGATTGGCCGTCGCCTTCGAGAGAGGAAATGTGACGCCCGCTCCGGGTCCTACCTGCTCCTAAGGTTGTATATTGCCATCCAGCGCGGCAACGAGAAGTGCATCATGGGCTCCTTTGGAGCTGATACGACTCGAAAATTTGACCCATATTAATATTTTTAGGAAATTTTATTACTAGATTGATATAATGATTTGAATTAGTTTTTTGATAATACAGGTATATGTGTTATTTCATCGTATCAGTTTATATATGCCCTAAGTTAGGGCGATCAGGCCTTAGACAATCACGCGGGTTTCTTCGCAGGCGTGTGCAGGTTTCTTCGCAGGCGTGTGCAGGTTTCCTCATGATGTTTTCCCTCACCGTAACAGCGTCGGATAAACGTACATACGAGTATGAAATCGATATTCGTATAGATATTGGTAAGTGGCAGGATTCGAACCATGGCCTACCGGACAGGAGGTAGTGGCCCTAACCGTTACGCCACCGACGCTCTATATGTTATTTAAGACTTAGAAATCCTTACTTAATATTATAAATGTGAAAATGTGTTTGTTTGTTTGTTACCTATTCACACTTCAACACCTCTACCAATCTTGATGAAATTTGGTATGCAGGTAGCCTGTATCACTAGGAATGAAATAGTCTACTTTTTATCTCTGGAAATTATCATAGCCCGATGCAGTTCCTGAGGAAACTAAAACCATACTCTTAGTTCGTTAAGTTATTTTAAATCGCAACGAAAAAATGGATTGGTGTGATTTTTAGCAAAGAGATGAGGTGAAAAATTATATAATTTACTAATAAGTATATCCTGACATAGTTCCCGAGGGATCTGGGGACAACTGTTTTCTACGCTCGCGCATGTCGGTGGCGTCGCAACGGAGCAACGGTTTAAAGTGTTTTTTTTGTATATAGAATAGAGATGAAACGGATATCCGGTTACTATCCGGTATCCGGCCTATCCGGCCATATTTTACTATCTGGCCGGATACCGGATAACAGGACACTGTCCGGTTCGGCCGGATACCGGATATTAAAAATACGCATTATTAAATTTAAGCAAGTACTTTATTTATTATTATTTAATACTTTACTAAAACTAACACAGAATTTTCATTTGACAACTTAGAAAATTAATTTAATTAATAAGTACTCGTACTGCACTTAGGGTAAATTATGGTGAATGAATACTATTTCTCTCCATTAATTTCTCTCCGATTGTTTTCATAAACAAGGCTAGCTTCAGAAAACAGTCATTCGCGAAGTACGAAGAGACCCGAATTCGACCGAGTCCGCCCGATCGTTTGTGCACCACCTACACAAGCTCGCTTCTTGCGATGCACCAAACGGCAATGTTCGTCCGGATATCCGGCGGCCGGATATCCGGTATCCGGTATCCGGCCAAACCACTATCCGTTTCATCTCTAATATAGAATTTGTTGAGGAGGTGGGAAGTGACAAAGACTGCTAATCCGAATAGCCCGATACAGTTCCTGAGGTACCTAGAGAAAACTCATGTCCACGCTTGCGAACTGATTGCGGCTCGCGCGCCACTCACTCTCAAAAAGAGACATAAAAGCTATATCCACGCGGGCGAAGCCGCGGGCAAAAGCTAGTACATAATATTGGGAATAAATTAAATAAAAAATAGAGAAGAAAAATACAAGTACAGTAGAGCAAAACTATCAAAGTATGATGTGTGTGTATATAGTAGTTTACTGACCAGGCCGGGAAAGTAAGCGATTGCTGGATGAGTACAGTTTAAAGGCAGAACCAATTGTGATTTTTTTTTAAAAAGCAGATGAGGCCTCTAATAATAGGAATCCAGCAATTGCCGTTCCGGCCGAGGCCTGTATAGTACTTTACTCAAATAAAGCAAGGAAATTAAAACAATCCTTACTAATATTATAAATGTGTTTGTTTGTTTGTTAGCTTTTTACGCTTAACACCTTTTTTTATGCACAATTGGTAAAGCCTTGACAACATCTCACCTGGTGGTAAGTGACGATGTTGCCGAAGATGGAAGCGGGCTTACCAAGATTCCCCAACGCAATGGGGAACTGGCTATCTTATCTTCATGCCGGAACACACCAATGATATCAACATTAATATTTGGCGCCAAGACTTAGATAAGATGGTGGTAGCTAGCCAGGCGGGCTTAGAAAATGCCCTACCACCAACAAAACCGAGTCTTACAATTGACCCCGCCGGGAATCGAGCCCGCGACCTCCTGTGTAAAGCCAGTGAACTTTGCCTCTGAGCTACGGAGGCGGTTAAACCAATATTGATGAAATTTGGCATGCAGGTAGCCTGTTTCACTGGAAAGGACGTAGGCTACGTTTTATCTCGTGAAAATAACATAGTCCGATGCAGTTTCTAAAGGAACTGAAAAAATACTCTTTTTTTTGGTTAATTTTGTAGCACGTCGTCGTAGGTAGGTAGGGAGGTTGGGCGTGGATTGAAAACGAATGTGCACAGATGAATTTTATTTTAGAAGTAGAAGATTATATTAAGACCTAAAAAAACGATACAGGAAATAGAAAAGGATTACACACATTAAATTATTATCACAAAGCATTAATTATCTCTTACCTAAGATGGGTCTTGAAGAAAGTATTAATAGTAGAAAGTATAATATAAATTTAATTTAATTTGAGTATTAGTATATTTGTGAATTAAAATATTGAAGGATATCAAAGAATTCCGGATTTCTAAAAACACATGTGTCACACAAATGACACATAGAATGTGCCAGCGCATGCGAAATAGATCAAAAGGAAGAATTTCTTTAACATCGTACCACTCACCCTAAGGCAGTCATAAAAATGATATTGTTAGTATGGGAGAGCCATTTTTTTTTGTGATTTGACTATGGGTTCCGTGGGGAAAGTTGTTCAGTTTCATAGGTAGAAGCACCAGTTAAAATAGTTTCAGCTAATTTTGTTACACCTTATATACGTTCCCACCAAGGGGCTCGAGCCTACCCTGAATTAGGGCGATCGGGCCTTAGTCGACCACGCGGGCCCAGTGCGGGTTGGTCAACTTCACACACAACCTTCGAGTTTCCTCGAAGGCGTGTGCAGGTTTCCTCACGATGTTTTCCTTCACCGTAAGAGCGTCGGATAAACGTACATGTGAGATCGAAATTCGAAGACACATTGGTACGCGGCAGGATTCGAACTACGACTTCCCAGATAGGAGGTAGAGGCCCTTGCCGTTGCGCCACCGACGAAAAAATAAAAATAATTCCTTCAAAAACGTAAAAACACGACTGCATAAAACATTACCCCTCTATTTTGGGTAAAATGTATCCTATGTCACTCATGGGATCAAGACGAATCTAACGATAATACCTCACACTATAAAATCAATCCCGACGGTTAGAAGATATCATGGAATAATGAAACATACATACATACATAAGACCTAAAAACAATACACTACTTTTTTGTGGGCAGTCGTGTAACTAAACTCTCACATAAAATATGAAATGTTATCTCTTCTTTGTTTTTATTCTGAATGATTTACACAACCTTCAATAATGCAAGACATTTTTTGTTGTATATATACTCGATTATAAAACTTAGAGCAAGTACCATGCAACCAGCTCTCACTTCAGACAAACACTTGGCCCCGTCCCAATAGGGATGACGAATGCTAGTCATCGTTGCTATGGGTTGCGTTGTTAATTCATATTAACTGAAGCTTGTTTTCACAATTATAGTCGGCAAAACCGTACAATAGTGGTGACGATGATTTACTTTTTATCATATGTCAAAAACGAGATTTTGTTCTGAAAATGTTAAAATACCTAGGCGTGACGTCATAGTTTAGCAGTGTCATATTATGTACTCATTTCGTAATTTTGGTGAATTAAAAATCGAAGACTTGATGGAGAACAAAACGAGTAAGGTTTTCCGAAGTTTAAGTAGTAGGTGGTTAATTTAGTGATCAAGAGTTCATAATTTATTACTGATGCTGTCGTCATCCTTATTGTGACATCATGAGTCTGTGGTTTATTGGCCGGCGACTCAGTTTCAGTTACGAAGTAACTATTTAGTAATCTGTGGTTTCAGTAGTTCAGCTCCATTCCCCTTTATTCCTCTGTGGTACCACATGTGGTAAATCATTACTTAGTATGGGTTGAAGGTGGTATACACTGAAATTACTTACAACAATCATAGAATAAAACCGATTTATTGTTAACTGTGTTGTAAATGTCCTTTTGGTTGTAATAAATTATTATTATTATTATTATATTTCAATTTGTTCCTCTGAATCTTACGGTGAAGGAAAACATCGTGATAAAACCTGCACATGTTTGGGAGAAACTCGCAGGTTGTGTGAGAAGTCGACCAACCCGCACTGGGCCCGCGTGGTCGACTAAGGCGCGATCGCCCTAATTCAGGCTAGGCTCGAGCCCCTCGGTGGGGACGAATATGAGCTGATATCACTCTGAATCTACTTACAGGTTTCTCGAATCCATGAACAGAGGCGGTGCCTTCCAAGAAGTTGTCCCTGGATGCATGGAATGTGCCCTGGTAAAGCTTCCCATTCCTGATACCGCCGTGCACCTGAGTTGGTGTCAAATGAGCAGGGTACAGTGCGTCTTTAGAACAGCTTTCTGGGATGACATTTTTGGACAGTTTGTCAGCCAGGCCAATATTCTCACAACCAGTCACATTCTCGACGTAATCTTTCACTGCAAACAGTAACTACATTTAATAAAAAAATTGCTACTTTAATAAAACCTTTTTTGTTTCTTTTCTTGGCCCATTTCCTAGTGCGGAAGGTACAAATAGGAATAAAAATTCCTGACTGTCCCCGAATTTGAATTCTCAAATGTAGTGATAAAAAGTTATTCATGTGGGTAACACAGCGGACAAAAGCTTGTAGGTGATAAGCATACTTACTATGAAAGGCAACTTTTACCTACAAATGTAAATTCCTTTTGACCAATAAAGCTTTTGACGAGTGTTTGCGAAATGCTTAAGGAAACTTGTTCAATTTCATCTGCATAACCATCCAATGTAGTGGCAGTTACTACTTCACCTCAGTGGCACCTCATTCTCCATTGCGTTGGGGAATCTTGGTAAGCCCGCTTCCATCTTCGGCAACATCGTCACTTACCATCAGGTGAGATGATGCCAAGGGCTGACCAATTGTGAATTTAAAAAAAAGTATATATTTTGCTCGTGGCTTCACCAGCGTGGACACCATTTTTATGACTACATTCGAGAATGCATGGTGCATTTGTTTGTCCCTAAATTCAAATTTGTGGACAGACAGGAATTTTTATTCATATTTGTCCCCTCCCCACGAGGAACTACCCACATAAATATCACTTACCAGTACAGCACAGTAGCCCTTCTTCACAAGCAAGTTTTCTATTGCTCTCATCATCAGTAAGCAGTACAATTTGTGGGAACCCTCCGGTGGCATTGTTGATGGCCAAATGTGATGAGTACCAAGATGCTGCCTTACGAATGGCTCTGTCATTCCTGTCATTTATCTTTTCACCTGGATTGCGTTCTACATAGGTGTCTCTAAAACATATTTAAGATCTGATATTGTACTTTGGCAAGGTAGCGATAAATATTTAAGTCATCATCATATCAGCCGAACATCGTCCACTGCTGGACAAAGGCCTCCCCCAAGGATTTCCATGATGACCGGTCCTGCCCTGACCGCATGCTTACAACCGACATAGCTCACAGAATCGCTAAACTGAAGTGGCAGTGGGCGGGGCACATAGCTCGTAGAACGGATAGCCAATGGGGCAGTAAAGTTCTCAAGTGGCGACCTCGCACCGGAAAACGCAGCGTAGGCTGGCCTCCCACGCGGTGGACTAACGACCTGGTGAAGATCGCGGGATATTTAAGTGAGACACCCGAATACGAGATAAATATGAATTCGAGAGCGTTTCTGAGGGTCCAGTACAAATTCCCTGCACCTAGGCCTAGGCCAAACTAACCAGACAGTGCATGCACACGTAGTCACTTTGGTTCTCATGTTAAACCTAACTAACCTTTAACCTAAAACATCTGAGTCAGAGTGCTATGATGTCTTTCAGTTGATAGGATCATGATAATTGTATATTATTGATCCATTATATTATATCATAACCTTTTTGTTTTTCTCAAAAAAAAACTATTGCCCTAATCCCAATTAAGTGACTTACAATTTTCAGACTCAAAACGGGACCTCCATTTATTTATGTCATTTAAGTACCTAGTAGGTTCACAATGGAAAAAAATATATTTATTAATAGCTAAATAATATAATATATTTATTAAAAGCGAGCAATGTGAGAGTGTGAATTTTCCATATTTATTATAATACATTGCCTCATTTTACAGGGAAAAAAGAAGGGTTCAATCGAAATTATGAAGATAATTATTTCTTTGATAATTACCATGATAATTGCAACTGCGACAAAGAAGTAATCCACCGCATCCAGATGTCAAAAAATGCTATGACCAACTTGATCAGCAATGGAAGGATAGGTCCATCCAACGGAAAACCAAAGTTCGACTGGTAAAAGCCTTGGTGTTCTCCATAATCCTGTTTGGTTCATAGATCTGGACAATTGGAGCAAACATGTAAAGCAGGATAGATGCATTTGAGATGTGTTCTTGGCATCGTTCACATTGTATTCCTTGACCAGCCATGAGCGCAAATGTCTCGATCCTAGAGGAGCTCAAAGTTAAGACTCGCCTTTTAACAATGTGTCAACAACACTCTCTCTCAGTCTTTGGACACTGTGCATGCTGTCCCAACAGCTTAGAGTACCAAATCATGATGGGAAAGTTAGAGGGCAAGATAGCTCTGGGAAGACCGCCTGCCAAGTGGTGCACCCAAGTCACCAGCACCACCTCTCTGCAGCTACACGATGCAATGCACGCAGTGAGTGACAGAGCCCGGTAGAGCAATCTGCGCCCCCTCTATGACATGACGGTCATGATCCCCTGCATTGGGGGAACGACTGATTGGATAATAGGGGATCGGACTGCATCAAAAATAAAACCTGAAATATGATTTCCTAAATTGCTCTCCTCTTGAAGATTCAAAAAATCTTACTTGTTTTGTTTTCCATCACGTCTTCAATTTTTAATTTATCAAATTCACAGAATAAGTTCGTCAATGACGCTTATAATCTATGACGTCACTTGTGGGTATTTCAAACATTTTTAGAACAAAATTTTGTTTTTGACAGATCATAAAAAGTAACTCAAATGACTAGCAGTCCGATCCCCTATTAGAGGACTCTAGATAATTATCAGATAATTATTGGCATTGATCCTTATTTTTGGCTCTTTAATTTTTACTAAAAATTAAAATACAATAATATTGTGTAACAAAATAATTGTTTAAGTGTAATTTCAATCACCGTTATTAATCTAACACCAGGTTTAGTACTAATATATATACTGTGACCAGGTGCACAGTCACAGTATATATATTAGGCACAGTGCCACAGTATATATATTAGTACTAACGTAACAGTGCGCTGAACAGTTGATGCACTGCATCTCTAGGCGGTTGCCGTCCTGTTTCGCGTGTCATGAAATTAATTAGTAAATCTATAAATCATTGTCACAGATTACTAATTAGTTACTTGTCATTGTCAGAGACTTCCGATCTTGTATTTATTTTGTTCACTATTTATTAGGCTATGTATTCATACTTTTTCAGCCTTTATTGTTTCCATTTTAATTTATAATACAGCCACAGTATAATAAAGAGTACTACGTACAGTATGGTCACTCCCTGCCTCCCGTTGAAAGTACCGCCCTCTCCCACTCGTTAGCTCCCAGGTATTGGCTAGTACGTCTTATCTCACTCGCACAAGCATGGTACGCGTTCACCTACACGAGCTTAGACTGTGTGCGTAGGAACGCATTTGTTTCATACATTTGATCGCCAGTGACCGAGGTGTGATACAGCACAATGTCATAGAAACAAAGATTTTTCATCAAGTTTGCATTTAAAATGATTTAAGATGAATATGGTAGTATATATTTTTACTCTATAATTTATCTCATGTGTATATGATATATTTTGTAAGCAAAAAGTCTTATTTTGAATAAAATATAAAAATTTGAGGCTTTGATTTTAAGCCATTGACTTAGCTCCTCACAAACGGCTAACTTTCAAATGACTTTATACCTACCGAATATACACAGAAAACTTAATGGAAATCCGTCCTGCTGTTTCGGAGTAGTATAGCAACTTACACTGTGACATGAGAATTGAATATACACTCGAGAGCGATGAATCCGGGTCACTTAAAGAATCCTAAAAATCTCGGAAACTAAGAAGGCTAGCTTCATGAAATAAATTGTGTTTAATAGACACTTTAATACCCCTTAAATGAAAGTAATAAAATTTACGAGTCACTAAATTTTATTTACTAAAAATTACATAAATATAAAAAAAAAACTGCTGATCTTGCCTTAAAACAAAAATAGGACATGACATTTTTGAACAACATTACGATTTACTTGAATTTTAATACTTCATATTGCCTCCTCGTGCTTCCATCACTGTGTTTATGCGGTTTGGCATGCTGTACACCAAGTTCCTTATACAATTTTGGGGAATATTCTCCCATTCCTCTGTGAGAGCAATTTTGAGCTCACGAAGCGTGATTGGGGGAGGGCTTCTTTGTTTACGCATCTCCCTAGCTCGTCCCAAGCATGCTCGATCGGGTGATATCCGGGTTGCGTGCTGGCCACTCCATACGAGTAATGTTCATCTCTTGAAGGTCATCATCATCAACATATCAGCCGAAGGAAGTCCATTGCTGGACATAGGCCTCCCCCAAGGATCTCCACGACGACCGGTTCTGCGCTGCCCGCATCCAGCGGCTTTCCGCGACCTTCACTAGGTCATCGGTCCACCGAGTGGAAGGCCTGCCTACACTACGCTTTCCGGTGCGTGGTCGCCACTCGAGAACTTTACTGCCCCAACGGCCATCTGTTCTACGAGCAATGTGCCCCGCCCACTGCCACTTAAGTTTAGCAATTCTGAGAGCTATGTCGGTTACTTTGGTTCTCTTACGGATCTCCTCGTTTCTGATTCGATCACGCAGAGAAACTCCGAGCATAGCACGCTCCATTACCCTTTGGGTGACCTTGAGCCTTCTTATGAGTCCCATAGTAAGCGACCATGTCTCAGTTCCGTACGTCATCACTGGCAACACACATTGGTCGAAGACCTTGGTCTTAAGACACTGCGGTATCTGGGATGTAAAGATATTGCGAAACTTCCCGAATGCTGCCCAGCCGAGTTGGATTCGACGATTGATCTCTTTCTCGAAGTTAAACCTACCTAACTGGACTGTTTGTCCTAGGTATACATATTCGGTAACAGCTTCGAGAGTAGAGCCTCCAACCTTCAGAGGAGTAGGTATGACACGGACGTTTGACATAATTTTCGTCTTGTCCATGTTCATTCTAAGACCCACTTGTTGAGAGGCTCTACTGAGGCCATCGAGCATTGTGCCTAAGTCGTCCATAGTCTCAGCCATGACCACGATATTGTCAGCGAATCGAAGGTGGGTGATGTACTCGCCGTTGATATTGATGCCGAGTCCACCCTAGTCCAAAAGCTTAAAAACATCTTCCAGGGCAGCGGTGAACAGTTTCGGAGATATAACGTCTCCCTGTCTCACCCCTCGCTGCAGCTGGATAGGTTCCGAGTTTTGATAATAGAGGCGAACCGACATGGTGGCGTTTTCATACAAACACTTCAGCACTTCGATATATCAATAGTCAATTTGGCACCTCTGGAGAGACTGTAACACAGCCCAGGTTTCGACTGAATCGAAGGCTTTCTCATAGTCCACGAACGCCAAGCATAGTGGCTGATTGTACTCTTCGGTCTTCTGTATAATCTGCCGCAGCGTATGTATGTGGTCTATGGTCGGTTCGCAGTGTGCGCGTGTTGTAGGTTGCCAGGGCCAGAGGTCTTTTGTTTTGGTAGCCTGGCATCTGCCGGGGATTCTTGAAGGTAGTCATTCACAATCCAACCCGTATGAGGCCGGGCATTGTCATGCATAAAATTAGCATCCTCACCCAAATTGACCATAAATGGACCAACGTGTTCATTGAGGATTTCTTCCACATATCTTTCGCTAGTTAAAGAGCCGTTTTCTATGAACACCAGTTCTGTGAAATTCCGGCCCACACATGTACAGACCCACCACCGTAGGCTACTTTTTCTTCGATGCATGCTTGCTTGAATCTTTCCCCTGGTCTTCTATAGACGCTGTGTCTTCCATCATGCTTGTAGAGCATAAATTTTGATTCATTGGAGAACATAACTTTTGACCAATCTCCAATACTCCAATTTAAGTGGTTCTGGGCATATTTTAGTCTTGAAATACGATGCCCACGCTCCAGTTTAGGGCCACTTGCAGGTCTAAGTGGTTTCAAGTTAGCTTCAGCAAGTCGTCGCCTTACTGTCCATGCGCTTGGGTTACTTCCTCCGAGGCGTCGAAACTGATTTGTAAGTTCAGTTCCTGTGAGAAAGCGATTACGAAGCATTGTGTTCACCAAGTATCGATCTTGTCTGTTCCTGGTCTGCGTAGGTTAGAGCCAGTTTCCTTGTAACGTTGGAGAACTCTTTGTACTGTTGAGAGCGACACACCGACAGTCGTGGCTGTATCGCGCTGACCCCGGCCGTTTTCCAGCATTGTGAGTATTCTGGTGCATTCTTCAGGTGTAAGCGACATGATTACTGCTTGAATAATAAATATCGAACACTATCACCATGGTTTATGTACCCACTTAAATGACAGATTAGAAACAAAAGCAAAAACAAATGTAGTAATTTCGTAGTTCCATCTTCGAAAGTCTCCATTTTTTCAAATTTGATTTTTTTATGACATAACTTTACAATAACTAAGAAGTTTTAATGACTTCATATAAGGAGTATTAAATTGTCTATAAAACACAATTTATTTCATTAAGCTAGCCTTCTTAGTTTCCGAGATTTTTAGGATTCTTTAAGTGACCCGGATTCATCGCTCTCGAGTGTATATATACAGTAGAACCTCGTTAAGTCGAACCTCCATAAGTTGAAAACCTCCAGATCTCGAAAAAATTTTTTTTTCCCTTCCCTTCAAACACCAAAACCTCCATCCTCTATTAGTCGAAATAATCAGTAAGTCCCTGCAAGCCATTATGGTACATATTTTCCCTCTATAACTCGAAAAATTAAATTAGACCTCTATATCTCGAACATAGCAATGTTTTATTTTACAACCTTTACAACTCGATTATTTGGAACTTATTTCCTGTATAGTTCTAAGAAGAATAAGTTACCGACTTTAAGAATTTGCCGACAATGTAAGTACACCATTGTTGCTTAGAAAACAAAGGAGTATACAATAAATAGGATTAAGGTACCTTCGGGTAATAAAGCCTATCCAGTAACAAGGGATTTGAGATCAATAATCACATGAAACAACAATACTGTGATTAATGATCTTAAATAACCAAAGATATTTAAACAATAATATGACTAATATATTATTTTAATTATGGTGAAGTAGGCCTTATTACCCTTCTTCTAAGTCGTAACCCCAGGGGTTGGGGATCGTGACCATCATAAAGTCGAGTCCGTAGATGTAGATTGGGGCCGAGTTAGGTACTTCCATTTTTCCCTGTTTGTGGCGGTGTAGATAGCATCGTGCAGGTGGAGTTGCAATTTTTTTGTTTGGTCACACCATCTGGCGGGTGCTCGACCCCTTTGTCTTTTCCCCTCCACTTTGCCCATTAGTATCTGTTTTTCAAGGGACTCTGGTTCTCTTCGCGCGATGTGACCGAGGAATTTGAGCATGCGGGTGCGGCATGTATCTGATAGGCGCGTCGTGATTTTCAGCTCTTCCAGAATGGAGTCATTTCGTCTGAAGGCTGTCCACGATATTCGCAGCATTTTCCGCCAGCACCACATCTCGAAAGCGTCAATTCTCGACTTCATGGTTGCTTTGATAGTCCATGTCTCGGAGCCGTATAGAAATATAGGAAACACGAGCGCATTAACGAGTCTAACTTTGGTGCGTTTGGTGATGTCGTCGTCTTTCCAGATTTTTTCCAGTTTTGTCATGGTGCTTTTTGCTATCATCTGGATGCGTCTTATGATCTCTCTGTCGCAGTTTCCGTCACCAGTGATGAGTGATCCAAGATAGACGAACTCATTGACGCGATCTAATCCTTGAAGGTCTGTAGATTTGATCAGTACTTGTTCACGGTCAACTACCATCAGTTTTGTCTTGGATTTGTTTATCCGTAGGCCAAGCTTGAGACTTTCATTCTCAATTCGGCTGAATAAGATGGACATCTCCTCTTCACTGGTAGCAATAAGGGTTGTGTCATCCGCGTACCGGAGGTTACTGATTTTCTTACCTCCCACAGACAGACCTCCCTCCCATCCTTCTAAGGCGGCTCGGATAATATGTTCACCGTAGATGTTGAAAAGTTTAGGGGATAGGATACAACATTGGCGTACGCCGCGTTCGGGTCGTAAGGGATTCGAGATCTGATCCTCAAGTCGGATTCTGGCATTGCTCTCAGCGTATAAGTTCTGAATGATATACGTTAGATGAGTAGGAACTCCCATATCCACGAGAATATCCAGCATGGATTGCCATCTCACGCAGTCAAAAGCTTTGGAGTAATCTATGAAGCATAGAACTGCTGGTTTGTTGTATTCGCGGCATTTTTCAATAATTTGGCGTACATTAAAGATTTGTTCACGCGTCCCGCGTCCAGCTACGAAACCTGCTTGCTTCACAGGGATCTGTCTATCCAAATAGTAAGACAGGCGGTCGTTGATGATTCTCAGCATGATTTTACTGGCGTGTGAGATAATCGATAACGTTCGGTAGTTACTACATTGGCGAGTAGAGCCTTTTTTGTGTAGAGGGACTACGATTGATTCCACCCAATCCTTTGGCCACTGCCCAGTTCTCCAAACTTTAAGGCAGATGTGGTGCAGAGCTTTAGTTCTTCTTGGACCAAGCGATTTTAACAGATGCGCAGGGATATCATCCGAACCAACTGCATTGTTTTTTAGCTTGAGAAGTGCATGTTCAATTTCACAAAGAAGGATATCCGGCTCTCTCTCGTGATCGTCCCATCTGCGCACTAAGGGCTGGGTGTCTTCTTTGTAGAGCTGTTCAGTATACACCCTCCATCGTTCTAGCACCTTATCAATTTCAGTTATAGGTTCGCCGTTGTCATCTTCAACTATCCAGGTCTTTGTTTTGAAATCTCCAGTGAGTAATTTGACTTTGTTGAATAGATCTTTTGTATGGGCACTGTTCGCATGTATCTCTATCTCGCGACAAATGTTGTTTGTGTGGCTGTTTTTATCTCGTCTACAGCATCGTTTTACCGTCCTATGAAGTTGACGATATTGATCTTGATGTGCAGGATCACTCAGACCGTTCTGCTTTAGAGCACGTTTCTTCTCAATCAAGGTCCAGGTGTCAGGGGATATCCAAGATTTGCATTGGTATGGCTCCTTTTTGTGAACAGTTTTGGCGGCGGAGTGGATGAAGGTTTTCAGAGTGCACCAGGATGTGTCGGCATCTTCGGAGGGGTCGAGACTAGTGTTTTCCAGTTTCGTTGAAATGGCTGATGTAAACTCCTCCAGTTCATCTCTGGTGAGCATGGTTCTAAGTTTCGCTGTCTTCTTTCACACTTTTATATGAATCTTGAATCGTGCAATGAGCAGTTCATGATCGCTGCCACAGTCCGCACCGGGGTATGTTTTGACATTAGTGATTGAGGATCTCCATCTAGTCTGTACAGTAATATAATCTATCTGGTTCCTTGTCTTACCATCCGGAGAGGTCCAAGTGTATAGACGCCTTTTGTGCTGTTCGAACATTGTATTCATTATGGCTAGGTTGTTCCCTATACAGAACTGGAGGAAAGTTTCGCCTCTGTCATTTCTGGTGCCCAAGCCATATTTTCCGAGAATATCTCCACATGTTGAGCCAGTGGTTGAAAATCCGACTTTAGCATTAAAGTCGCCGATGACAATTGTGATTTCACGCTTCGGAATGGCACTTTGCACACTTTCTAGTTGGCCGTAGAATTTAGACAGCTCTTCATCGGTTGAAGTTGACGTAGGAGCGTATACTTGTATTATGTTGAGTTTACACGGACGGGCATCTAGCTTTACCCACATGACTCTGTCAGATGTGGTTTCGTATGCCAGAACTGCCCTATATAACTTGTGCGGAATAATAAAAGCAGTGCCATTACGGCTTTCGGTACTGTTTCCGGAACAAAAAACAGTATTCCCGTTGTCAGTATCAAAATGCCCTGATTGTTTCCAGTGGGTTTCACTGAGGCCGAGGATATCTATGTCGAGGCGCTTCATTTCTTTCTCGATTGTTTCCAATTTGCCAGGTTTTATTAGGCCGCGTATATTCCAGGTCCCTATTTGTATAGGTTTCTTGAGTGGAGAGGATTGCGTCGGGGTAGAATCCGTCAGAGCATAGGAGCTCGACGACGTCGGGGCCCCAGTAGCATATTTTCTACGTGCTGCCTGTTGCGGCGCAGCAGCGCAGCCGGTAGCACATTTCACACCACGCATCCCGGGGGTGACGTAGCGCCGGGTGTTGGCCGGGTCGCCAGACAAAATATCTCTCTCTTTCTTACTTTTGTTCGTGATAGTTTTCTTGGGATGTTAGTCACAGTGGTTTCCCGTTGCCTTCTGTGCCAACCTTTCGGAAGTTATTTAGACTCCCAGGCCGTTGCTGCCTCATCCGCTCGAGTGAGCGGGTGTATGGTTATACCGCCATTGCTCAGTCGCCAGGGCCCCGTTGGTTATCTAGCAGGGAGTACCACAAGCAGGTGGAGTTGACATTTGGGCCGGTCAGTAGATGGTGAATCCGTTCTCCCCATACCCCCTAATTAGTTATTACCCTACCATAGTAAAATAAGGCCTACTTGTAACTTTTTTAAAAGGTTAATTTTGTTTTTGTTTATGGTAAAAAAATTCATTTAAACTTATTAAACTAATGATTAACATTGAAACTTAAACTGAATATTTTCCATTTCATTGCAAATATCCATCAGCTAGGACTTATTACCTGCTGGTACCTTACCACAAATTTATTGCTCACATTAACACGTGTTTGCTTGATTGGTGTCAGGTGTTTAATTTATTATTTTTCATTTCATTTGAACTTTGGCGAAGCAAGTCATTTGTTGTTGACTGAAATATGGTCAGAAGTAGTTTGGTTCTACTGCAATACACATCAACAGTTTACAAATAAAATTGTTAAAACATGAGTGCTGTGAAACGTAAACTGTTGATTTATATTGTGTATATAAAAATATGTGTGTATGGTGAAGATCGCGGGAAGCCGATGGATGCGGGCAACGCAGGACCAGTCGTCGTGGAAATCCCTGGGGGAGGCCTTTGTCCAGCAGTGGACGATTTTCGGCTGATATGATGATGATACCTCTGCAGCTTGAATTTTTATTTATTTTACCTCTCTAACTCAAAATTTGTACAAATGAATCTTAACCTCTATATGTCGAATCAAAATCCTCCTAAGTCGAAAACTCTATAACTCGAATTTTTTGGCGTCTCCCTTGGTGTTCGACTTATAGAGCTCCTACTGTATATAGAAGATTTAAGAGAGAAAAGGATGCCAAATAGTAATAACCATATTTTTCACTGATAGAAGAAGGATGTACTCTGTGTTCTTAGCCAAACTAAAAAGCTTTTTGATAGCACAGGCTTATTATACTGTGGACGAATTTATTTTGAATAAAATACTGTAATAACAGCGAAATGCTTTATAACATTTAATTAGGTTAAAATAAAATATAACAAACTTATGACTAATCTTATGTTTAAAATGACTTGTAATTTGCTTTAAATTATTAATAAATATTGATATTGAAATTGAAATTGAAATTGATGAATACATTTTACAGTGTTCCACATCATGGGCACTGCAGTTCCCAACGTGAAGCAGTGGACAAATGGTCTTGGTTACCATAGTTTCCACAGTGAAGCAAGCGGCTACAATTTCCTTTCTGCGACTTTTTTGAGTTCAAGGTTTGATGCGTTTCGACATGTCATGAAAACATTAAATTTGTTCAGATGAACATGGCAGAACTTAGCGCGAGGCTAGCTTCTGGTCAAAGAGTACTATATAATATTAATGTTATGTTTTTGCAATTAATTTTATAATTATCAATGATATTTATCACTATGAAGCCTGAAAAAAAAATATGCTGGCTAGGTAAGGTGCACTTACTTGTGATGCTCATTGACAAATGAGTAGAACTTCCTCTTTTTATTTCCAATTATCTCTAAAAGCCTCTGAAACACTGCTGTATTCCTATGCTTCACCTCTTCTAACACGGTTTGTAGAATAATCACATTTTTCAAGGCATCTTCCTCGAGAACGTCCATCTGATGCAGCACTACATTGGTGTCAAGCACCAGGTAATGAGGGTCGGGAAACAAAGCACATGCCGACTCCGGCGTTGCATCGAGAACAAACTCGTCATCTTTGTGAGGGCATACGTTGCATACTGAAGACCCGCATAGCAAATCATCTCGCAGATAATGCTCTCTGACTATCTAGAACACGTTTTTACAAATAATATAGATTTTTCCAGGACGTATGTATCGATAGAAGTTATCCAGACAGCCTCTATCTCACATAAATATAACCTTACTTTTAGAATGTTACCGCGCTTGGTTTTAGTGAGAAATGTTTTAGTTGTCCACATTATCACTAGATAATTCTCTATGTTATGAGGGGAAACAACATTGAGATTGTACTAGCTCCGATAAAAAATGTAAGAAGCTTTAAACTGACGAAACGAAATATTGAAGTAATTAATGCAGTAAACTGACGTTTCATGGGTTGCCATTTTTTGGCAAAAAATAAATAGGGATGTTACATAGTGAACAGGTAACGATAACGAACACAACGTATCGAAAACTTAATAACTAACAACAGTTCAACTAAGTAACTTAAACTAGAAGAAAGAAAGTAGAAAAACTATAAAAAGTCTATAAATATATTATAGAGTAGTCAGTGAAATTCAATTGTAAGTGACATCTCGTGGCAACTGTTCGAACTACAAAATAAACTCAAAAGCTCTTATATCAGAGATATTTACAAGAAAAATGTCTACAACATGTGTATAATGAATGATATATATAATGAATTACCTGATTATTTAAACATATTACAAGAAACAGAATTTTAGATGAAACTAACAAAATGGCTAATGAATTATTGTTTTTATAGTATTAAGGAATTTATGGACTACAAAAATTACATAGTGACATTTTTTAACAAACTTGAAACTGATATTGCTTACTTACCTAATTTTAATCATTATTAATATTATATTACATAATGTCAACAAATTAATAAATGTCACGAACAATAAATCGGCCACTAGCTTCGTTACGTTAAAATCCCGTCCCGACTCATACCCGGCCCAAATGTTCCCATGATTCCGGCCGCGTTGCCGAGCTCGATAGTCACAGAAACACGTTGGACTAGGTAGGAGCCGGACCGGGGGTCGCAGCCCCGCTGTCACAGTCGCCTTCCCAACTCTACCACGAAAGCTTTAGCTTCCGCGCCCCACGTGCGGGTACTCTCTGCGAACGGCACGAACTCGTAGCCATGGACCAATTTGCTATACTTATCATGCTTGGTGCCGGCCGCTGCGCACGTCGTCGAGTTCAAGTGGGACGAACGCGATATTAGAGATATTTGGCAGTAAAAAATTCGACTGGATTTGAACCCCGCACACTCCTATGATTAAACATACACCCTTACCATTGGGCTCTCCCAGTTTTCCAAATTTTAGATTTTTCTCTGAAGTCCTAGGCTTTGGCAGAACTTTCGTGAATACATCTGCAAACTGTGAAGTACCACTTATCTTCTTGACTTCAATAGTGTCTTCTGTGACAAAGAAGTGCCTAATGCGAATATGAAGTCCTACAGTGAAATTCCGGATTATGAGCAAGCCTGATGGCTGCCTCATTATCCACATATAGTGATGGTGTGGCCTCAAGTTTGGTCAGTCCTTCAAAGATTATCTTCAACCAAACTAGCTCTCTGGCAGCTCCGCTTGCCGCTACCAACTCAGCTTCTGTTGTGGATATGGCCACTGATGCCTGTCTCTGGCTTAGCCATGATACAGCGCCACCTGTATAGCAACACGTGACTCCAGTGGTCAAACGTCCGGTCTGCGCATCACCGCCATGATTTGCATCGCTGAACGCTGTATTATTCCAAATTGACAGTTTAGTTTATACTTAATGCCATAGGATAGCGTGCCCGTTAAATAGCGCATTTTTTTTTACTTTAAGCAAATCTGCCCTGGTGGGAATTTCTAGTTTTCTTGAAATAACAACCACGGCATAAGCAATGTCCGGGCGAGTCCCAAACATTAAGTAGACTAACGAACCAACTGCTTCATGATAAGAAAACGTCTCCTGATCGGTAGCTCTCTCTGAATTAGGACTCTCTTTTAAATCCAAGTTTTCTTTTTCGATTGGTGTCGGAATTGGATTACAATCACTCATTTTGAAGCGCTCAAGTACTTTCTTGGCATAAACTTCTTGATTGATAAAAATGCGTCCGTCTGTGTGCTTACGATTTCTCTTTCAAGGTAGAAAGTAGCCGATTTATTCGTTAACCTAATTCTCTTGCTAAGTTCGTCTAGGAATTCCTTCGTAAGGTTTTCACCTGATGTTGCTACTAAACCATCATCTACATACAGGGTAATTAGAATATTTTTCAATCCAACCGTATTTACTCGTATTTACAGGCAACAATCAGCATCACTTTGTTTGAATCCCATATCCAGTAGGAACTCGCTGAAACAGTTATTCCAATATCGCTTTGCTTGCCGGAGCCCGTAAAGGCTTCTAGTCAAGCGACAGACAAGCGAGGAACCGTCTTGGTATCTTTCTGGATGACGCATGTATATCTCGTCCTTTAACCTGCCGTTCAGAATGGCTGTAGTTACATCAAACTGCGTTAAAAAGAGATTTTCACTGGCAGCAACACTTAACAGGGAGCTTTGTTGCCATCTTTGCAACTGGGCTAAAAGTTTCATCGAAGTCAATCCCCTTTTGTTGCTTAAAGCGTTTTACATCCAATCTGGCTTTACACTTGTCCACGGAACCAACTGGATGTCGCTTGATCCTGAACACCCACTTACAGGGTAGAGATTTCTTGCCATTTGGAAGTTCCTGTAGTTCCCAGACATTTAATTCTTTTAAAGAATTTATTTCTTTGTCACTTATATATGTTGATCCTTTTCATCGCTTCCTTATGGGTTGGAGGATCTGACTGACAAACCAAACAGCAGTCGTTGAATTTTTCGGTCTTAAATTGTACCTAGCCTCAGGCTCAATATTTTCTTTCTCCTCGATCATTCTCTTCTACGGTAGAAGGCTGTTCCTATGAAGCATCTAAGAACTCTTCGACTTCTATATCCACCCCTAATTCAATCGGCTGAGGAACGTTTACTCGTAAATCATTTTCTTCTGATTCCGGTTGTAGTTCATTACTTTCTTCTGATTCTGGCTGTACGACAATGGCCTTATCAAGTGGATCTTGGCCCTCTGGGTTAGAATCTTTTTTCAACTCTGTTGGCATTCTAAATTCTAGGGTCACATCGAATGTGACATTTCTTGACCTAATAGTTTAGTTGCCGTCTCAGACTCTGTGTAGCTGTCATCATTTTCATAGCCAATTAGTATGCCCTTAGCAGCTATTTTTACTTAGCTTCTTTTTCTTCTTTTTGGGTACGTGTGCATAGCACTCACTACCTATCACACGTAAATGAGATATTTTTGGCTTTTTACCAATCCAGAGTTTAAATAGCAATTTTTTCTACACTCTCGTTGGTCCAGTAGAACATATGTGGGTATATTTATCAATTCTGCCCATAATGCTTTAGGCAACTCTTGCCTAGTGTGCATAATCGCTCGAACAGCCTCTATCAGTGTCCTATTTTCTCGTTCAACACATCCGTTTTGCTCCGGCGTATAGGGCATCGTTAGGCGCTGGATAATTCCTCTCTTATTCAAGATGACCCGGATTCATTTGTTATCAAATTCACCTACGTTATCCATAAGTTTCTTCGCAGGCGAAACTTATGGATAACGTAGGTGAATTTGATAACAAATGAATCCGGGTCATCTCGAAGGTTGTGTGTGAAGTCGACCAACCCGCACTGGGCCCGCGTGGTCGTCTAAGGCCTAATCGCCCTGATTCAGGGTAGGCTCGAGCCCCTCGGTGGGGACGTATATGAGCTGTAATGATGATCCATAAGTAAGGTTTTCACATTGTGAACAAGCGTTTGCAATTACTTTAGCATTTGCACGAGCTTCTCTTTTACTTCATGCTTATGGCGAATGAAATACACCATTCGATAACCAGTATAGTCATCTTTAAACGATACGAAATACCGAATTTTCGGATAACTGTATGGAAAGGGGCCGCATACATCTGTGTGAATTAGTTCACCTGGTTGTGATGCTCTCTCCCTTTTACCAAACTTTAAGCGATGCGCCTTGCGATAGATATTAAATCTTCATCAAGACTCAACTCGATTCCAAGTTCTCTTTTTACAAGTCTCTTAACATGTCTCTTATCTTCATGACCGAATCTTTTAATATATAGTTGCATCAAATTGAAAGGTGCAATCGCATTTACTTGTTTGGGATTATTCTGCACAACTGCTTTCAACGACAGCTTGTATAATCCTCCACTACATTAGGTAAATAAGCGCCCGATTATTGGATCACAGACTGGTTGTAACCTTTTGCGCCATCAATTGATACTAAAATAAAGCTTCTGGAAAAGCTCTTGTTGAAAGAAACTGGGTGGTGCTGCTACTGGTACACAACACACTTTCTTTTTTCTTGGTTGAAAGATAATGAACTATTTTATTTCTAAAGAAGGAGTACTAATTTTTCCAACTGAGCTATTAGATATTAGATGATAAATACTTATTTAAAAATAATGTCTCACTCACGAACGAGTTTCATTCAGTAGATGATAGAAGTACTATGATGAGAAAGTACCTACTTATAGTATCGGAACACGCAAGAACTAAGTTTTTCTTAAAACTTTATTGAAAATATTTACCCTAGATAAACTTATTTTTAGAGGGAATCTCTCTAACATGGCAACTTTTTACCACACATTTTATTTCCATAGAGTTGTGCAGTGCCTTGAATTATCCCTCCGTCCGAGTGCATTGCAATAACAATCGGTTTTGGTATCGAACTATATTAATAGAATTACTGAGCCAGGCATTTAGAATTTAGGCAAAGGACAACGATGAACAAAAATATTAACTCAGTCTCTATGTATAATTGAAATCCACAGTTTTTCCAGAAGTTCTCGCAAAGGCCTACATTGAGAGTAAAAAATACTGAGTAGGGTAACTTTTAAGGCATGCATTTTCTTAGGGTATTTTTAGGGTCATTTATTTACTTGGAGTATTTTTTGGGGTAATTGTCAAAAGAAGACAACATCATAAATCTGCTGATCAAATCAGTTAATTCACTCCACGTGTTTCACTCATCCAAATCCCTTATTAAATTTCTTTGATCTTTATACCCTTTAGAGTACTTCCACTCGTTTCCCGTCCCAAAGTCGATCTACCCTAATAAGGTCCGTTGGAATACAAAACTAACATTAGTATAATTATTGTGATTCGAAATACACGTAGTGTATTCAAACATACATGCAAAAACAATGAGCAAAGAACTTAAGTACTTATGAAGGATTTTAGATTTTTATTTATAATAGATGCTAGAGACTTATTATTTCTGGTTCAAAACTTGTAATGTACCTATTTTTTCTATTTCTTCTGTTTCGATTTTAAAAGGGAATGCATATTAATTTATACTTTCCGTATGAACTTGTTTGTAATAAAAAATACGTGTGGTTAAATTTAGTATTAGTTGGTTTCGTGAACGCACCGACTTCGTGTTTTTGGACTTAGTTGTACATTTTAGTTGTCTAGTTCAATGTCACTCGTTCAGGTGTGAAAAAATATGAAAAAAAATATTTTTTTGTGTATTTTTTGTAATATATATTACTGATTGGTAAATTGAGACTAAGTCTGGGGTAAAGTGAAAACTGGTCCTGGCAACACTGATACATGGTGCAGGGAGGAGGTGAGGAGTTCATCGTTTTGCTGATATGTGTGACGTGATTCGTTCAGTGAACAGAGTGAACTGTGAATCAGTCAGACCAGACAATCAGTTGACATTTGATCTTCAAAGTGAATAGTCGTGAAGTGATAAACGAAGTTGTATACAAACACTAAATGGGAACATCGAAGAAATTATACTTGCTAATAAATTATGTATTGAGACAGTGATACCTACAATAAACTTTTTAATATTGTATGTACACTATAACAATAAAATAACGAACTCGGTGTTTTCCGGGAGTAACCAGTGCAACATAACTATCCCGTCAAAAGTATCCAACGAAGTGATGACTACGATATCTATTTCCGGTATATGAGGACTCTGCTGCTAAATTTATTTACAGCAGTAGAACATCATTTATTTATTTGCGGACACTGTCATTAAGTCACGTTATGCCTAAATCTGTTTCACCACAACAATTATGGGAGACCATCTCATCCAAATTGGTGCATTTTGTCGAAGGAATCTTCTTTGCCCTCGGAGTGATTGTAGCAAGAAACCCATGGCGATGTATACTAATCACATGGGTCTTTGTATGCTTAAGTTGCATAGGATTATACAGATTTCACATAGAAAAGAACCCAATGAAGTTATGGGTACCGCCAGAATCTGATTTTTTCGAAGACACACATTGGTACATAGATAAATTTGGGACAGGAATCAGGTTCCAAAAGATACTTTTTGTGGCAGATAATGTGCTAGAACCAAAAGTTTTGTCAGCATTATTTAACATCACAAGTGAAATAAACAGTTTTGAAGTGCATTATCAAAACGAAACAATTAGCATAAGAGATTTATGTTTTAAAGTTCCTGTGGTGAATTTCTACAGTTCTAATAATAATAGTGACAGTGATTTTTCAGATCCAACATTGTGGGTTGACAATGATTTTTACTGTAATTTTTTAAAAAGTTTCCCTATGCTTTGTTTACAGTACAATTTGTTAGATTTATGGAATAATGAAATAGATCTAGTTAATAATATAACGAAACACGATATAGTTACTAAAGTAAATACAATTAAAACAAACCCAATCACAGGCCATCCTGCAGATTATAGTAAATTGCTTGGAGGTGTTCTCAGAGATGAAAGCGGGGACATAGTTTCAGCAAAATCTGTTCTAACAACCTGGTATACACAAGTGAACATGTCAGATGTAGATTTAAATGAAGTAGGAAACTTAGTAGGCACTGAAGAATGGGTATCAATTCCTTTAGCAATGTGGGAATCAACATTTATAGATGCTGTGAATTTATTTTCAAATAAAATTTCTGATATCAAAGTGTATTATGAATCTGGGAGAAGTTTTGGTGATATTAGTGGCCAAGCAATGTTTCAAGAAATGGACAAACTTTCTATTGGAATTGCCTTAATGTTTGTCTATGTTGTATTTGGATTATCTCGATGCAATTGGTTAGAAATTAAACTAACACTAGGAAGTGTGGGTTTGTTGAGTGTAGGAATGGCATACTTTACAGCCGTTAGTTGGTGTTCTGCACTAGGTATATCATTTGGTCCTGTTCATTCATCTCTACCTTTTCTGCTAATGGGTCTTGGTATAGATGACATGTTTGTAATGAGTGCATGCTGGAACAACTTAACAGCAGTGGAGTCCAAAAAAAGTCTACCTGTAAAAATAGGTGTAATGCTAAAACATGCTGGGGTGTCAATAGTAATTACATCATTCACTGATATTGTGGCCTTGTTAATTGGAGCTATTACAATTTTACCATCCCTAAAATCTTTCTGCATGTACGCAGCAATGGGTGTATTTTTTATTTTTTGTTTTTCAGTAACATTCTATGTAGCGGTTTTTACTCTGGATATAATGAGGATGGAATCAAACAGAAACGGCATTATGTTTTGCTATCAACATAAAACTAAAATTAATATAAGTGAAAATAAGACAATATTTCAAAAAATATTACATAAATTTTATAAAAATGTTGTATTTACTACTCCTGGGAAAACAGCTGTTTTATTGTTTACATTGATAATGACTGGTTTTAGCGTTCAAGCTATACTGAAGTTGGAGCAGAGGTTTGACCCAAAATGGTTTATTCCAGAAGACACTTACTATAAAGATTTCCTCAATACTTATGATCATTATTATCCTGAAGAAGGAAACGATGCGATGGTATTTTTAGGAGAAATGAATTATATCAGCGATTTCCCTAAATTATACAACATGTCTCTTGAACTTAAAAATTTAAGCTATGTTAAATATTTAGATACTTGGGTTGATTCTTTTCACGGTTACGTACTCAAGAATTATAATCTTGATATAATAAATAATACAGTAACAGCTGAAGACTTCAGTCGATATTTATCCAAATTTTTATTTAGCCCTCTAGGTGGAAGATTTCAATTCAACTTTAAATTTTCTCAACCGTTTGCTTGTGGTCAATCTGCCACTAATATCACAGCTTCTACCATGACATTTAAGTTTCCTAAATTCAACGGAGCTGATGAGTATGTACCAGCTATGAATGAAGTGAAAAAATTAGTAAAATCTACTAATATTTCAACCGGTGATGGATATCGCAGTGTTTGGTCTAAAGTTTTTGCAAACTGGGTGACAGATGAAGTAATTGCAATTGAGGTAGAACGTAATATTGAATTGGCATTACTTTGTGTAATGGTTTGTACTGTCATTTTAATAACAAATCTTCAGATGTGTCTATGGATCTTCATTTGTGTTTTATTAACAATAACTTATGTATTAGGATGGATGCAAAGATGGGGTATGACAGTAGACATTGTGTGTTGCATTGGATTAGAACTAGCCATAGGATTGTGTGTAGATTATTCGGCTCACGTGGGACATACATTTTTAACAACTACTGATGGCTCAAGAGCAGACAGAGCATTTCGAACAGTGACTTCCATAGGCACAGCAGTACTGCTGGGAGGTGGTTCTACATTTCTAGCTTTATCTCTCCTAGGTGGATCTAAAGCTTACACATTCCAGTCATTTTTCAAAATTTTTCTGTTGGTTATCTCCTTTGGTCTTTTCAATGGCTTAATATTTTTACCAGTAGTTCTTTCACTCATAGGTCCTGCACCTTACAAAAGTAAAGATGAACGAGACCCCACTTCTGTTGAGGCAGCAGAACTTAACATTCAGAAACATAAAGGTGACATTAATTAACGACTGATAATAATTATGTAGGTAATGTTATTTTTGATTAATTTTTAATGTTTAAAATACAGTAAGCAATAATCTACTGTGATTAGAATCCCTACTTATGTAAAAAAGAATTATAATTGTTTTTGTATAATATCATTGAGTATAGAAAGATAACACAAGACGTATTACTTAGATATTGACTCTGAAAATCTTTAAAGGTAGATAGTTAGGTAGGTACAATAAACTTTAAATCCTAGTAAGTGTACAAAATGTTCTATGTCTGATTTATAAGTATAGGTAGTAATAATTTTTTAATCGATTAATTTTACAACTTATTGTATCAATAAAAGATAATTATTAGTTACATTTTATTTTACGTTAACTCCAAAATTTCGTTATGTAACAGTAAGAGAAAACTATTGACATTTCAAATTAACAGTAAATTAGGCTATTTTCTTACAAGGGAAGAAGTAATCTCAACTTTAAATCATAATAGTTTTAAAAACGTATAAACGGTATAACAAGATATAATGAATAGACTTTACTTTTAAGAAAATGTTTAAGGAACAGGTCACAACCATTATATATTTCGATTAATTTTATTCCATTTTGTAGGTAATAGGTACCTAAATAAATATTTTGAGTCATACATATATGACAAGTAACTGAATGATACGCACATACCTATTTGTATTGTAAAAGGATATATTGTTTAGCATTAATGTACTGCATGTTAAATATTCAAACTTAATATTTCATTTGCTTGTTTATTTCTTTTTCTGAGATTATGGTTTTCTGAACGAAATTTTAAAATAAGGCTGTTCTTGCGTGATAGATAAGTAATGATGAGACAACCTGCCCTTAGAATGTTAATGTCATGTCCAAAGAATCTTTTTAAACATTTTAATTAATCTAGATACTACCAACGATTAATTGAACTACTATCCAAATATGAAAGCTTTTTACTGGCGATCTTTTTTGTGTAAGCAATTATTACATGACTTTTTTATCTCGCACATCTAGGTCAATCAGTGCTCAGTTTCGTCACTCGTCCTAGTTGGTATGAAATCAGTATTGTCTTTTATTCAGACTAATCAAAATAAATAGAGCTGAGCCGAAATTCTATTAGTTGCCTAAAACAAGCAAGGCAGTGTTAGTCCCTGCTGCATACAAAATGTGATCTTATGGAGTATATGATTCGTTGAATTTAACCTACCTACTTACAATAGGTTTAATTTTGACTTTTGTTGCGCTGGAGCGCTAATTTGAATTTGGAACGATGCCATAAAGGCATAAATGTTGATTTTTCACTATAAATACAATTCTGCTGCTCTGCCTGAAGTGAAATAATTCTTTTTTTTCTTAGTATAATAATAGGTAGATACCTAAGGTGGGTAACTTAACTTTCTTACAGAACAGCAGTATTGTTTGTGATAGGTACCTAATAATGATTGGATGATTGATAATTATGTATGATTGTTACATAATTATTATATATAAATTGACATAATTGTATTAGTTTCATTTACCCTATTACTTGCCTATAAGTAATATAATCTTTGTAAAATATGTTTTACCCAGAAGTTCCACGAATGTCATTTTTTACATAGACGACACTGACAATAAGTCACCTGTCACTTATACAAATCGATTCTTTTTTTAAATTGTATTGATTACAACTTTTTAACATCACTATTTTTTTAAAGGACTAAACAAATAAAATTAGACATATTTTTTCAAGCTCTTAAATGCTGGTATAAGTAGGCCGCCGTCGCCTCCTGGTCAACGGGCCAAATAAATTGATAAAATTGATACCTACTCTGCGAAGAAATCTAAAGTTTACCTACTCATGTACCGACAAATATTTCTGTAAAAAATATGTTTTAAAAGAACTATTAAATTCAGCCCGGGCCGGATCTGCAGCCTGCAGAGTCCCAATTTGCCGCCCTCTAGGCAAACATTTTCAACAAATAAAATACCTAAATTGCGGCTCGCGCACCACCACGCACCCTCGTTGTCCACGCCGATGGAGCTGCGGGTATTAACGAGTTTTTTTTTATTATTTACAATTGGTAAGCCCTTGGAATCATCTCACCTGATGGTAAGTGACGACGATGCCGAAGATGGAAGCGGGCTTACCAAGATTCCCCAACACAATGGAGAACTGGCTAACTTATCTTCAAGCCAGAACACATCAATGTTGTTAACACTGATGTTTGGCGGCAAGACTTAGATAAGATGGCGGTGGACTTATATAAAACGCCCTTCGACCAACCAAACCGAGTCTTACAAGTTGACGTTGAAGTTGGTTATCGAACTTTCGACCTCCTGGTGCGAAGCGAATGGACTACCCATTACGCCACAGAGGCGGTTAAAATTATATGTCCTTAGTTGCTTTATTTCAATTAATAAAGTAAACCTTGTAAAAAAATAAGGAACATATGTAATTAAAAAACTAAGCTTGTATCAGCTCATATACGTTCCCACCGAGAGGCTCGAGCCTACCCTGAATTAGGGTGATCAGGCCTTAGTCGACCACGCGGGCCCAGTGCGGGCTGGTCGACATCACACACTACCTTCGAATTTTTTCGCAGGCGTGTGCAGGTTTCCTCACGATGTTTTCTTTCACCGGAAGAGCGTCGGATAAATGTACTTATTAGACTAGACATACTGTTTGTTGAACTAACTATCTTTTTAATTTTAAAATACTATATACCTATAACTGAAGAAACTGTTTTACTATTTCACATGTTAATAGGTACTAAAATAATTAATTATGATAAGATAAACCTGTAAAAAGCGTCGGTGGCTCAACCGGTAACGACTCGGTCCATCTAACCAGAGGTACCGGGTTCAAATCTGGACGGCCAATGTACCAATGAGTTTTTCAAAAACTTACGTACATATAATTACCGATTGCTTTAACGGTGAAGGAAAACATCGTGAGGAAACCTGCAAACGCCTGCGAAGAAACTCGAAGGTTGTGTGTGAAGTCGACCAACCCGCACTGGGCCCGCGTGGTCGACTAAGGCCTAATCGCCCTGATTCAGGGTAGGCTCGAGCCCCTCGGTGGGGACGTATATGAGCTGATATAATAAACCTGTATATTTGAGTACAATACAACTGCAGCTTCAGCTTAAGCAGTGCATGCAGCCAGTAATAGAGCCGGCTGGAAGGCATGGCGGCTTACGGATAACTTAATAACACTAAAAATTAACTAAAAACAACATTTGAGCAAAATTAAATATTTTAATAAAAGTAAATCGCTCCCAACTAGGTATGAGATATGCCAAGCGCTTATACCAGTTGTGAATTAAAAATAATTTACGAAAAACCTAAAAACTTTTAGGTACAAGCTTTTAATATTGCATTGTCACGCGATATCCATATGCATGCAAAATTTCAGCTCAATCGGAAACCGGAAAGTGGGTCAAATGTAACTTGCAAGATTTCACCCGAACAAACATAGGTATACATACAATGCAAGATAAATAAAAGCTGGTAAAAATACAGGTGTAACAGAATTGGTGTAGGTCCCGTTAATTGGGGCTTCCACTCATCATACTGAACAACTTTCCCCAAGGAACCCATTCCATAGTCAATAGGGGATCGGACTGCTAGTCATTTGAGTTACTTTTTATGATCTGTCAAAAACAAAATTTTGTTCTAAAAATGTTTGAAATACCCACAAGTGACGTCATAGATTTTAAGCGTCATTGACGAACTTATTCTGTGAATTTGATAAATTAAAAATTGAAGACGTGATGGAAAACAAAACAAGTAAGATTTTTTGAATCTTCAAGAGGAGAGCAATTTAGGAAATCATATTTCAGGTTTTATTTTTGATGCAGTCCGATCCCCTATTATCAGAACATTTGGACCCTTCATACAAAAATGCACAAAATTGGTCGATCAGCTGATTGATTTGTAAGTACGAAGAGATAGTTTTTTTGCGATTTCAGCAAATTCATAAAACCAAAGTTATTCAGTATGATGAGTAGAAGCCCCATTTTACGGGACCTACACCAATTTAGTTACACCCTATATACCTACTTATGTAACCGCTCCACAGAAATCGGAATAATATCCCTCCCATTAAATTACAGGTAGGGAAATGAGAGCCTATCTTTATGTCCTGGAAAATAGCCATTAAATTTCCATTAGTCTCCAAAAGTGAACTGTAGGTACCTACACCTACCATTAAATCGTAGTCATAAATGAACGACATAGACTTTTTACCCGACTTCCCAAAATGGAGGGTAATGTTCTTTAGGGTGTATGTATGTCTGTTTCTTTGGCTATGCCTGTAGCATAAACGGCTAAGGACGGATTTAAGGGAGTGCGTGAGGAGAGGCGTATTTAAGAATGCGGCGCCCCGGGCACAAAAAAAATCCGCCCCTCTAAGTGACAAAAAACCGGCCTAGTGCGAGTCGGAGTTTCGCGCTAAGGGTTCCGTACTTTCACACGATAAACGTCACCTTACTGTAACCTTCGTATATATTCGTAGTGGTTCGTCACCCTTATTACCGCTAGTCCGACTCGCACTTGGCTAGCTTTTTTATTTTTCGGTGAGCCAAACGGTTCCCTAACAAAAGAAAACAAAAATGATTCACATGATAAAAACTTATAATTGAAAACAAAAATAAATGTTTATAACTATAATCGCTTGTTAAAGCACAATACTTGTTGTTTTACTTAATCCCGCGCCAAGCCACCGCGCCGCCACTGAAGTAGGTAGGTACCTACCTACTTGTAAAACTCGCGTAAAATATTTTTCCGCTACTTGATTTATTGGTAACTCTTTGTCTATTGAAATTGTTTTTATCAAAGAAAAACTATCGACTACCTAATTCAAGTAATTTCTTCTACTACGACTGGCGAAAGAACAACCAAGAACACCTCTTGCCGGCCCGGGCCAAGTGCCCCCCTGGACATAGGGTAAGTAATAAATACGCTTCTTTGCGTGAGGTGTCATTAGATTTGTTAGGAGTCGTTCTTCGCTACGTACAAAAAGTTTCGTCCGTAACAGCACCATCCATTTTTACCTACTTTTCTTGTCGTTTGGTCCGCACGTACAAAGTACAGTCAACTAAAAAACTGATTAATATTACTAACGTAATATTACTTTACTTACATACTTTATATTACTTGAATAAAATATTAAAATAAAGCCAACTAAGCAAAAAGTTTCAATAAAGTAACTCGCAATGTTGGACATGTCCATGATTACTCGAGTATTGCTTGCTATTATAGAAAACAGGTTCATTCTACACAATACAGCAATTTATCATCATTTCATCATTACAGCTCATATACGTCCCCACCGAGGGGCTCGAGCCTACCCTGAATCAGGGCGATTAGGCCTTAGACGACCACGCGGGCCCAGTGCGGGTTGGTCGACTTCACACACAACCTTCGAGTTTCTTCGCAGGCGTGTGCAGGTTTCCTCACGATGTTTTCCTTCACCGTTAAAGCAATCGGTAAGTATGTACGTAAGTTTTTTTGAAAAACTCATTGGTACATTGGCCATCCAGATTTGAACCCGGTACCTCTAGTTAGATGGACCGAGTCGTTACCGGTTGAGCCACCGACGCTTCCGCAATTTATATCACTTTCTTTTCACTTATGTTGCTATCTCTTTCCTTCCATATATTGCTCTCTCTTTCTTTTTCACATTCATTCACATTCAATAATAACTTCTTTTAGTGAGTGACAGAAAAAAAGTGTGTTATAAATGTATAATTCACTAACGGAAGTTAATGTGCTCGAAAAATTCAAAAACTTTTTATTGGCCGAGTATCATATCAAGGAGAAGAATTCTGGTTTTCGTTAGTGAACATTGTAAAACAATATTATCGATGCCTAATTTAATTTGACAATCTTGGGTGACGGAACCTTTAAATTAAATGACATTTTGTTTTATTTTAGAGTCAAGTCGTGATTTATCTTAAAAACATTTCTTCTATATAGAACCATCTGGGCGTAACTCGTAAAAAGGCCAAAATAGGTTTTTTAAACAGTATAATTTGTTTTTTTTTGAGCTACAGACGCGTCTTACCCGTTTTTTTCTACGATCTTTAGTTATGAAATTACATTGAGCTATAAAGGTTTATGTAGTTGTCGCTATGCGAACTAAATAGGTTTAAATTAATATGAGTCTTTTTGGCATAAAAACACTATTTATTTGTAACCATGAACTAGACTTATTACAAATTACGTTTAAATGCTGCTGGCCCCACACATATCGGCCGTGTAGACTTATACCGAAATACGCTCTTTTCGCCCGAAACTTTAAGGGAAAAAAGGGATGGGAGTATAACACGTGCTTAGGTAAGTAACAAGGACAGAAACATTGTTTTGGTTAGTCGCGCCATTTGTTGACAAGTACTTCAAACCTGCGTTCTTTAAGCGATTGCTCACTTGATAAATTAATACAAAATGTAGTGTTTTTGATGAAATTAGAGGTTTCATGTGTAAAATATGGATCCCAGAAAGCGGCAAAGAATCAAAAAGATATTCGGATTACAAACGGATGAAAACCCGAAAAATTTTTCAGGTATGTAAGTTTGAGGTTATATTACAAAAACATTCTGATTTTGGTGTTATTTCAAAGATTATTTATTACTAATCTTGAAATAAAGAGTTTGTAAGTCATATTATGTCAACCTTTTATATTATCCGTTTATAATTTTTCATTATAAATAGTTTTGTACATGCAAACTTGCTATTCAAGCTGTTGTCGGCTTTGTTGATGGAAACATACCAAAATTGTTATTTTTGACTTAAACTATCAATCAACATGGTTCTTTGGTAGATTGTTAAAGATTTTCTATCAGAACAGAAGTAGAACAACCTTAGAACTCGCAATGGATGGACTGCAGTGCCTAAATAATTCTACTTTGTGGTTATCCGCGCTTAATAGCAAGTCTAGTCTTTCAGTTCAGAACTTATTATAATATAGTTTATTGGAGATTTTATTTCACTTGAATATAACAAATAAATATAGTTTATTTACATACGTAAACACATATACTCGCGCCTATATCCCTTAAAAGATGCAGACAGAGAGTCAACAATGTCATATCAGGGTTCTGTTTTTCTATCGTACCCAGTCCAGTATGCAAGCACTACAGTTTATTTAGCTATGTCGAAAACAGTTACTTTAGCGAACAAGAAGTTAAAAAATATGTATATTTACATTTCAGATGCCAATCCTGTAGCATCAAACAACCGAAGGCCATCACGGCCGCAGCCTTATGATGAATATCAATTTTCACAACGTAAAAAAGCTTCAAAAAGAGCAAAAAGTCCATCTCCAACTAAACAAAACTCTAACTTACCAAAGCAGCGCCAAAAAGTTGGATTGATAAATATGAAACCAGCCAATAAAAGAAGTTCATCTAAAAAATATGTCAAGTCTCATATCTCAAGTCCACCAGCCAAGAAAAGTAGTTCATCTAAAAATATGTCAAGTCTCATATCTCAAGTCCACCAGCCAAGAAAAGTAGTTAACCTAAAAAATATGTCAAGTCTCCAGAAAACGTAAGAGATCACGACAACGATGATGATCTATATTTAGATGACGATGAAAGTGTCTGTGATAAAACATATGATCTAATGATTGCTGGAGACCTCTCATCTGATGAAACAGAAAAGGAATTCTCAAGTAAAGTAAAAAGAATAAAAAAACAGCTATTTACACCTATCAAAAGAAAGTCAAAAAAAGTTAAACTTCAAGAGAAGTCGTTGGTTATAGTATACAAGCTGTTATTGAAAACGTTAAATCTTCAAAATGCAGACCTATACCAAACATGTTCATAAAAAACAAATAGATGATTCATCTTTAGATTTGATCACTCCACAAGATTTAGGATTTGTGCAACCAGGATGTTCAAAGAATAATAACAATGATTTTGATTTAATCATCAATGAAGAACTAGATGACTTGCATACGGAAGTTAGCGAACTGAATGATGAGTTTGTTGAGATAAATCGTGCTCCTGTAAATAATTCAAATCTTGATCAAATTCAAAATCACATGGTCAGATAACTGTCAAGGCCAAAACCGTAACTTGATGTTAGTCTTGACATATCTTTGGATTATGGAAAATTACCCCCACGTTAAGACTATGAGCCATAAATTTTTATTGAAAGGCCATACCCACATGGAAGTAGACCATGTACATTCTATAATTGAAAGAAAAAAGAAGACGCTTAACACCATGGAGATTGCAGTTCCCAGAGATTGGGCACAATTTTTAAGAAGCTGCTCTGGAAAAAACGTTTTCCAAGTTATAGAAATGACCAAAGATGACTTTAAGGATCTTACTTCTCTGACTAAAAAAACAACAGGACCTTTCGTAGCGCGAAAGAAAAACTAAAAAAAAGAGGATATCAAGATTTCGGAGACTGTGATGTGGAAATTTGACAGAAACAAGTCGGGAACACTTTTCTATAAAACTGATTTTACACAAGAAATTTTTTTTGAACTGAACCTGGTTCGAAAAGTCGGAAAGTCATTTAAATATCCTGAAAGTCTGCCTTACATTCGTGAATCAGAAAAACCCATTTCTACCTCAAAATACAAAGATCTTATGACCCTGCTGCAATGGATACCAAAAGATTTTCATGACTACTACAAAAATTTGAAGCATAGTAACGACGCATCTGATTTACCAGAAGTATGAATGTAAAATACATTACTTACCTTATCTAGTACTTAAGTTTTTACTTTTTTTATTGAGTTTTTGACTGATTTTCTCTGTTCCTCATTTTTCTATTAAGCTTGTGATTTTGTTTTTGTGAAAGTAAAAATTATTTTGTTATGTAACTTTAAAGTTTATATTACGAGTCTATAGCTTTTGATAAAAATATTAATGTTTCTATTAGTTATTCGATAAATAAAGAAGATACACTAATATATAATGTTTTTATAAATCCTCTTGTCAAAAAGTATCGACGGTTCTGCAGCATTTAGACGTAACTTTGGTATATTTTAATGGTATTCTGGTAACTACCAAGACAAACGGGCTTATTTTGAGTATGCGCCCCTCATCTGTAAACGTTTCTCAAAAAAGATAGAACTGAAAAGGCTGAACTCATAGTTACGTCCAGGAGCAGCAGGGAGATTTTTGCGTTATATATTTGAAGCATATAGGTGTATTTCAACATAAGATAATATCGCATGGTGTATTCACAGGCAAACAGACGTATAAAATAAATAAGCCACTATAACTTCAGAATTTTTCGGACCACAAGGGCGTATCTAGGTTTTCAGCCTTCATATCTCTTAATTTTGGATGCGATTTAGACGTAAGATACGACTTTTCCTGTAAAATCTAACTTTTCTTTGAAATATCTTGCAATAATTCCGTAAACCTAGGCATAAACGTGTACGTAAATATATACGCTACATTAAACAAAAGCCTCTATTTGAAAATACTCAGCAGTTTTTAAATGACATTGAAACAAAACTTTCTAAATGCTCTCCTGAAAAGTTTAAAAAATAGAGTTACGCCCAGATTGCTCTATACCTAAGATTTGTTTTTTATGAACATGTTTGGTATAGGTCTGCATTTTGAAGATTTAACGTTTTCAATAACAGCTTGTATACTATAACCAACGACTTCTCTTGAAGTTTAACTTTTTTTGACTTTCTTTTGATAGGTGTAAATAGCTGTTTTTTTATTCTTTTTACTTTACTTGAGAATTCCTTTTCTGTTTCATCAGATGAGAGGTCTCCAGCAATCATTAGATCATATGTTTTATCACAGACACTTTCATCGTCATCTAAATATAGATCATCATCGTTGTCGTGATCTCTTACGTTTTCTGGAGACTTGACATATTTTTTAGGTTAACTACTTTTCTTGGCTGGTGGACTTGAGATATGAGACTTGACATATTTTTAGATGAACTACTTTTCTTGGCTGGTGGACTTGAGATATGAGACTTGACATATTTTTTAGATGAACTTCTTTTATTGGCTGGTTTCATATTTATCAATCCAACTTTTTGGCGCTGCTTTGGTAAGTTAGAGTTTTGTTTAGTTGGAGATGGACTTTTTGCTCTTTTTGAAGCTTTTTTACGTTGTGAAAATTGATATTCATCATAAGGCTGCGGCCGTGATGGCCTTCGGTTGTTTGATGCTACAGAATTGGCATCTGAAATGTAAATATACATATTTTTTAACTTCTTGTTCGCTAAAGTAACTGTTTTCGACATAGCTAAATAAACTGTAGTGCTTGCATACTGGACTGGGTACGATAGAAAAACAGAACCATGATATGACATTGTTGACTCTCTGTCTGCTTCTTTTAAGGGATATAGGCGCGAGTATATGTGTTTACGTATGTAAATAAACTATATTTATTTGTTATATTCAAGTGAAATAAAATCTCCAATAAACTATATTATAATAAGTTCTGAACTGAAAGACTAGACTTGCTATTAAGCGCGGATAACCACAAAGTAGAATTATTTAGGCACTGCAGTCCATCCATTGCGAGTTCTAAGGTTGTTCTACTTCTGTTCTGATAGAAAATCTTTAACAATCTACCAAAGAACCATGTTGATTGATAGTTTAAGTCAAAAATAACAATTTTGGTATGTTTCCATCAACAAAGCCGACAACAGCTTGAATAGCAAGTTTGCATGTACAAAACTATTTATAATGAAAAATTATAAACGGATAATATAAAAGGTTGACATAATATGACTTACAAACTCTTTATTTCAAGATTAGTAATAAATAATCTTTGAAATAACACCAAAATCAGAATGTTTTTGTAATATAACCTCAAACTTACATACCTGAAAAATTTTTCGGGTTTTCATCCGTTTGTAATCCGAATATCTTTTTGATTCTTTGCCGCTTTCTGGGATCCATATTTTACACATGAAACCTCTAATTTCATCAAAAACACTACATTTTGTATTAATTTATCAAGTGAGCAATCGCTTAAAGAACGCAGGTTTGAAGTACTTGTCAACAAATGGCGCGACTAACCAAAACAATGTTTCTGTCCTTGTTACTCACCTAAGCACGTGTTATACTCCCATCCCTTTTTTCCCTTAAAGTTTCGGGCGAAAAGAGCGTATTTCGGTATAAGTCTACACGGCCGATATGTGTGGGGCCAGCAGCATTTAAACGTAATTTGTAATAAGTCTAGTTCATGGTTACAAATAAATAGTGTTTTTATGCCAAAAAGACTCATATTAATTTAAACCTATTTAGTTCGCATAGCGACAACTACATAAACCTTTATAGCTCAATGTAATTTCATAACTAAAGATCGTAGAAAAAAACGGGTAAGACGCGTCTGTAGCTCAAAAAAAAACAAATTATACTGTTTAAAAAACCTATTTTGGCCTTTTTACGAGTTACGCCCAGATGGTTCTATATAGAAGAAATAGATGATTCATCTTTAGATTTGATCACTCCACAAGATTTAGGATTTGTGCAACCAGGATGTTCAAAGAATAATAACAATGATTTTGATTTAATCATCAATGAAGAACTAGATGACTTGCATACGGAAGTTAGCGAACTGAATGATGAGTTTGTTGAGATAAATCGTGCTCCTGTAAATAATTCAAATCTTGATCAAATTCAAAATCACATGGTCAGATAACTGTCAAGGCCAAAACCGTAACTTGATGTTAGTCTTGACATATCTTTGGATTATGGAAAATTACCCCCACGTTAAGACTATGAGCCATAAATTTTTATTGAAAGGCCATACCCACATGGAAGTAGACCATGTACATTCTATAATTGAAAGAAAAAAGAAGACGCTTAACACCATGGAGATTGCAGTTCCCAGAGATTGGGCACAATTTTTAAGAAGCTGCTCTGGAAAAAACGTTTTCCAAGTTATAGAAATGACCAAAGATGACTTTAAGGATCTTACTTCTCTGACTAAAAAAACAACAGGACCTTTCGTAGCGCGAAAGAAAAACTAAAAAAAAGAGGATATCAAGATTTCGGAGACTGTGATGTGGAAATTTGACAGAAACAAGTCGGGAACACTTTTCTATAAAACTGATTTTACACAAGAAATTTTTTTTGAACTGAACCTGGTTCGAAAAGTCGGAAAGTCATTTAAATATCCTGAAAGTCTGCCTTACATTCGTGAATCAGAAAAACCCATTTCTACCTCAAAATACAAAGATCTTATGACCCTGCTGCAATGGATACCAAAAGATTTTCATGACTACTACAAAAATTTGAAGCATAGTAACGACGCATCTGATTTACCAGAAGTATGAATGTAAAATACATTACTTACCTTATCTAGTACTTAAGTTTTTACTTTTTTTATTGAGTTTTTGACTGATTTTCTCTGTTCCTCATTTTTCTATTAAGCTTGTGATTTTGTTTTTGTGAAAGTAAAAATTATTTTGTTATGTAACTTTAAAGTTTATATTACGAGTCTATAGCTTTTGATAAAAATATTAATGTTTCTATTAGTTATTCGATAAATAAAGAAGATACACTAATATATAATGTTTTTATAAATCCTCTTGTCAAAAAGTATCGACGGTTCTGCAGCATTTAGACGTAACTTTGGTATATTTTAATGGTATTCTGGTAACTACCAAGACAAACGGGCTTATTTTGAGTATGCGCCCCTCATCTGTAAACGTTTCTCAAAAAAGATAGAACTGAAAAGGCTGAACTCATAGTTACGTCCAGGAGCAGCAGGGAGATTTTTGCGTTATATATTTGAAGCATATAGGTGTATTTCAACATAAGATAATATCGCATGGTGTATTCACAGGCAAACAGACGTATAAAATAAATAAGCCACTATAACTTCAGAATTTTTCGGACCACAAGGGCGTATCTAGGTTTTCAGCCTTCATATCTCTTAATTTTGGATGCGATTTAGACGTAAGATACGACTTTTCCTGTAAAATCTAACTTTTCTTTGAAATATCTTGCAATAATTCCGTAAACCTAGGCATAAACGTGTACGTAAATATATACGCTACATTAAACAAAAGCCTCTATTTGAAAATACTCAGCAGTTTTTAAATGACATTGAAACAAAACTTTCTAAATGCTCTCCTGAAAAGTTTAAAAAATAGAGTTACGCCCAGATTGCTCTATACCTAAGATTTAAAATCGAATAAATTTTATAGGCTTTTTGTAGCTGACTGTACTTATCTCCGTCAGACTTTCATTGTCGTACGCAGAGATATGCTATATACAAGGTCGGACGTAACGACGACACGAAAAGTAGGTAAAATTGGAAGGTGCTGTTACGTCCATTCGGACGAAACTTTTTGGACGTCACGACGAACGACTCTTTGTTAGATGCTATGAGATAGTTATAAACCTGACTGCCCAAAAAGGCAGGTAATGTTTTGTACACTCGGGTTTTTAATTATAAATTGGTTTATCCTATCAGCCGAAAAACGTCCACTGCTGGACAAAGGCCACCCCCAAGGATTTCCACGACGACCGGTCCTACGCTGCCCGCATCTATCGGCTTCCCGCGATCTTCACCAGGTCGTCGATCCACCGCGTGGGAGGCCTTTCTACGCTACGTTTTCCGGTGCGCGGTCGCCACTCGAGAACTTTACTGCCCCAACGGCCACCTGTTCTACGAGCTATGTGCCCTGCCCACTGCAACTTCAGTGTAGCGATTCTGTAAGCTATGTCGGTTACTTTGGTTCTCCTGCGGATGTCCTCGTTTCTGATTCGATCACGCAGTCAAACTCCGAGCATTGCACGCTCCATTGCCCTTTGGGTGACCCTGAGCCTTCTTATGAGGCCCATAGTAAGCGACCATGTCTCAGTTCCGTAAGTCATCACTGGCAACACTGGTCAAAGACCTTAGTCATGAAACACTGCGGTTTTTGGGACGTGAAGATATTGCGAAGGTTATAAATTGGTTAGGTTATTATTTTAAATTAATAATCCAAACGGAGGCTTATAATTGTTGCTATCAGGCGCCATTTCACGCCAACCAACTAAATAATAATTACCTACTTAGATAGTTTAGATACCTAATAAAAAAACCGGTAAATTGCGAGTCAGAAGCGCGCACAAAGGGTTCCGTACCATCATACTAGATGGCACTAGTTTCTTCACGTTTCAAACAGAACACGTTTTTTGTATGGAGACTTTTACTTTTTCTAATTTTTAGTATTTGTTGTTATAGCGGCAAGCGGCTACAGAAATACATCATCTGTGAAAATATCAACTGTCTAGCTGTCACGGTTCATGAAATACAGCCTGGTGACAGACGGACGGACAGTGCAGCGGAGTCTTAGTAATAGGGTCCCGTTTTTACCCTTTGGATATGAAACCCTAAAAATGAGTCTTCTTAACAGACGTTAATGAGTTACATCTAAAATAATACAGATTTAGCTACCTCATTAACTGCCTATTACGTTTTAACAATAGGGGATCGGATTGTATCAAAAATAAGTTATGAAATATGATTTACTAAATTGCTCTCCTGTTGAAGTTTCAAAAAACCTAACTTGTTTTGTTTTTCCATCACGTCTTCAATTTTTAATTGAACAAATTCACTAAATAATAATTACCACCAGGTAAGATGTTGTCAAGGGTTTACCAATTGTAAAAAAAAAAGTTCGCTAAAAATCTATGACGTCACTTGTGGGTACTTCAAACACAGATCTACTAAAACATTTTAGAACGAAATTTCGTTTTTGACAGATCATAAAAAGTAATTCAAATGACTAGCAATCCGATCCCCTAAAGGCAGTGTTGTGCTAGTGTTGTGTTTATATCCCCTGACTTATTGATAATTTTCAGAAAATAAAGACCATTTTGAGAAACTAATTTGAATGATTTTAATGTTAAACGACCACCATTTTTTTTTATAAACACGAATGTGCCATGCCGTAAGGTAACTATTTAGTAATCTGTGCCGTAAGCACGTCACCACGGACTGTGAACTCACGGCGAAATTTCATACAAACGGCAATAACGATTTTAAATTTTTTGACAGGTTGTCAGTCAGAACAAAAGCTAGGCTTTTACGTTTCGTTTTTTAAATTACTAATTATAATTTAAAAAATGTCCGAAATTAGTTTTGTATGAAAACACGGGAAAACACATAAACGACAATAAAATTAAAGTTACCTAGCTTTTGTTCTGACTGGCAACCTATCAAAAATTTGGTCCAAATCGGTTAACATTTAGTAGGTGAAAATCGTTATCGCAGTTTGTATAAAAACTCGCAGCTTCACTATCTTCTTTAGCGCGCTTCTGGTAGTTAAAAAACGTGTCATTCCATTTCACACACAGGAGAACACTCAGAGAACCCCTCACACAATTATTAAAGTGAAACTTTTATTACATCGTCTCAAATTTTTTCGTCCGTGTGTTGCATGTCGCGTGACGGTCGCTTTCGTCTGACAGTATGATCGTTTCGTCCTCTGTACCCATTGAATTACTACTATACGTATGTACCGTAGCGAGAGCAGCCATGATCGTTTCGTCCTCTGTAAAGTTTCACTCTTACCATGGTTTCATAAAACCACACATTTACTTTTTTTCGTCTGTGTGTTGCATGTCGCGTGACGGTCGCTTTCGTCTGACGGTATGATCGTTTCGTCCTCTGTACCGTAGCGAGAGCAGCCATGATTGTTTTGTCCTCTACTGTAAAGTTTCACTTTTACCGTAGTTTCATAAAACCACACACTTACTTTCTTTTTACTTTCTCCACCCCGTCGTAGCAACGGAACGTTATACCTACTCATAGGGTAGAGGAAGTACGAGTATTGTTATCGCAAAAAAAACTTGTGAAAAAGTAGCAGCGGCCGGCGCGCGGCGGAACCATGGGTCGTTGTCCTGGGTTGCGTTGCTGAGTCATATTTAACTGGTGCTCAAAGCTTTTTTGGTCGGCAAAACAGTACTTATAGATGCTCTGAAATGATCGCTTACCTACCTAGTAATTTAGAGAACAACCTGTTTTTTTATAAGACAATGTATATTAAAACGATTACGCTAATTATAATTAGTATAGTGTAATAAGTGCTAATTCATCATCATGTCAGCTCATATACGTCCCCACCCAGGGGCTTGATTCTACCCTGAATTTGGGCGATCGGGCCTTAGTCGACCACGCATGCGGGCACAGTATAATAAAGAGTACTACCGACGCGACCCCAGTGCGGGTTGGTCGACTTCACACACAACCTGCGAGTTTCTTCGCAAGCGTGTGCAGTTTTCCTCACGATGTTTTCCTTTACCGTAAGAGCGTCGGATAAACGTACATATGAAATTTAAATTCGAAATCACATTGGTACGTGGCAGGATTCGAACCACGACCTCCCGGGCAGGAGGCGGCGTACCTAGCCATTACACCAACGACGCTCTAAGTCAGTCTAAGTGCTAGTTATTAGTATATTGTTAAATTACCGCAGAAGCAATTCTTCGAAGTGGTTTTTGAATTCAGTACATTGAGTGGGGTTCATAAAAACTGAACAAAGTCAATAGACTATTTTACCGTATAAAAAAATAAATTAAAAAAATACTATTCAATAAATAGCATTTCTTTTACAATAGCAAAACACTGTTCATTTGAAATATTAAACAATTTAATATTTATTAAAATCAGCAAAACAGTTCGATAAACTATAATGGCACTTATCTCTCTCTCTCTCTTATCGTGTGGCACAATTTATAGCCGTGCTATCCGTGCCTGGTGTTGCACTTTAGCATCACCCACGTTCACGTGTAGGGTATTTAAATTTATACCTACGGATGTGTGCAACGCGACCTTCATCAGATGTGCAGGTTTCTCACGATATTTTCCTTCACCGTGAAAGCAATCGGTAAGTATGTATATGTACGTAAAGCTTCGAAAAAGTCATTGGTACACAGGCCAGCACATCAAGCTACACACTTTGGACTTTGTACTTTTCTTATGCCGAATGCTTATGGATCAGAATCGCACTACGAGTGTATAGCTTGATGTTCTGGCCTCTGTACATTGGCCATCCGGATTTGAACCCTTTTTGTTAGGAGGACCAAAGTCATTCCGAGTCGTTACCGGTTCAGCCACCGACGCTATATGGCACTTATGTTAATACGTCACTATGTCAGTAACACGAATATTTGCAGAACAAACTCTCGTTAATGACAGTTGATAAAAAGTTACTCAAATTAAATTCCGTATTAGCATAGACACAATAGGCATAAGGACAACTTAGTTAGGTACTGTCAGAGGCCTATGCGGACCTGTAAGTAACATTTTTGTTGGAGCTGGAGGCGCCGCGTAGCGTAAACACAGAGGCGGATGCAACACAGACACTCACTAATAGTATTGCAGCCGTTTCTGTTAAAACAACGTCTTTCGAAACCGACCATAGTGCAGAGAGTTTCCGATAAAAAAAACTAGAGCCCTAGCGGTGCGCTCCGTATTAGTATAGGTACTGTCAGAGGCCTATGCGGACCTGTAACTAACATTGTTGGTGGAGCTGGAGGCGCCGCGTAGCGTAAACACTGAGGCGGATGCAACACAGACACTCACTAATAGTACTGCAGCCGTGTCTGTTAAAACAACGTCTTTCGAAACCGACCACAGTGCAGACAGTTTCTGATAAAAAAAACTAGAGCCCCAGCGGTGCGCTCCGTATTAGTATAGGTACTGTCAGAGGCCTATGCGGACCTGTAACAAACATTGTTGGTGGAGCTGGATGCGCCGCGTAGCGTAAACACAGAGGCGGATTAAACACAGAGGCGGATGCAACATAGACACTCATTAATAGTATTGCAGCCGTTTCTGTTAAAACAACGTCTTTCGAAACCGACCACAGTGCAGAGAGTTTCCGATAAAAAAAACTAGAGCCCTAGCGGTGCGCTCCGTATTCGTATAGGTACTGTCAGAGGCCTATGCGGACCTGTAACTAACATCGTTGGTGGAGCTGGAGGCGCCGGGTAGCGTAAACACAGAGGCGGATGCAACACAGACACTCACTAATAGTACTGCAGCCGTGTCTGTTAAAACAACGTCTTTCGAAACCGACCACAGTGCAGAGAGTTTCCGATAATAAAAAACTAGAGCCCTAGCGGTGCGCTCCGTATTAGTATAGGTACTGTCAGATGCCTATGCGGACCTGTAAGTAACATTGTTGGTGGAGCTGGAGGCACCGGGTAGCGTAAACACAGAGGCGGATGCAACACAGACACTCACTAATAGTATTGCAGCCGTTTCTGTTAAAACAACGTCTTTCGAAACCGACCACAGTGCAGACAGTTTCCGATAAAAAAAACTAGAGCCCTAGCAGTGCGCTCCGTATTAGTATAGGTACTGTCAGAGGCCTATGCGGACCTGTAAGTAACATTGTTGGTGGAGCTGGAGGCGCCGGGTAGCGTAAACACAGAGGCGGATGCAACACAGACACTCACTAATAGTACTGCAGCCGTGTCTGTTAAAACAACGTCTTTCGAAACCGACCACAGTGCAGACAGTTTCCGATAAAAAAAACTAGAGCCCTAGCAGTGCGCTCCGTATTAGTATAGGTACTGTCAGAGGCCTATGCGGACCTGTAAGTAACATTGTTGGTGTAGCTGGAGGCGCCGGGTAGCGTAAACACAGAGGCGGATGCAACACAGACACTCACTAATAGTATTGCAGCCGTTTCTGTTAAAACAACTTCTTTCGAAACCGACCACAGTGCAGACAGTTTCCGATAAAAAAAACTAGAGCCCTAGCAGTGCGCTCCGTATTAGTATAGGTACTGTCAGAGGCCTATGCGGACCTGTAAGTAACATTGTTGGTGGAGCTGGAGGCGCCGGGTAGCGTAAACACAGAGGCGGATGCAACACAGACACTCACTAATAGTACTGCAGCCGTGTCTGTTAAAACAACGTCTTTCGAAACCGACCATAGTGCAGACAGTTTCCGATAAAAAAAACTAGAGCCCTAGCAGTGCGCTCCGTATTAGTATAGGTACTGTCAGAGGCCTATGCGGACCTGTAAGTAACAAGTAACATTGTTGGTGGAGGCGCCGGATAGCGTAAACACAGAGGCGGATGCAACACAGACACTCACTAATAGTATTGCAGTCGTTTTCTGTTAAAACAACGTCTTTCGAAACCAACCACAGTGGTGCAGACAGTTTCCAATAAAAAATCTAGAGAAATACTAAGCCTCCGTATGAGTTGTAAATAGTCTTTATTCTTTTGTATTAGTTGTTTGGGTCGTTATCTTAGGTATATCAATAGGTATTTGAATGTCATTCAAAGTTATTTAAATTTTGTAAACACGTCTAGAAGCTTAAGTCTGCGTCAGTGTTTCGTCAGACGTCCTTAAAAATGTCAGAATCGCGTACCTACCTAATGATCTTCTCTATAATATAAAAGGAAACTGTCCGACTGACTGACTGACTGACTGATCAAAAAGGGAGTTTAAAATATCTACACGAATAATTAAAAAATAAAAACGCGAAGTCGGTAACAATGTATCCTATGTCACTCACGGGACCAAGATGAATCTAACGACACCTCGTACTCCAAAATCCATCCAGCCGTTTAGTTTAGGCTTCACAGCGTGCCAAAGATATAAATATAAATACATAAATACACACACACACACACACACACTCGCACACACACACACACACATACACACCCACACACACACTTTAAAAACATGAACCTCCTTTTGGCGAAGTCAGGTAAAAATATTACGTATTTTACGGAAATCTGATAAATGATAAACCTTTTTATTTAATTAAGAACCAATCTACGCTACAACTACCGCGTACTATAGATCATGTAAAGTTATACAGTAACGTACCGAGTTTTATCAAAATCTATAGAGCTATATTTGAGTAAAAAAAGTAGTAAATTATTTTCTCAATTTTTTTGATGTGTAACATCTTTGCTCTCGCTTTCCTGCAATTTGTGGGAGTGATTTCGTGAAATGGGACGGAAATGTGTAACAGGAAGTCGCGAGAGTCCGACTCGCACTTGGTCGTTTTTTTCGTTACTGTCAGATCCGCCACCCAGGTACAATATCGTCATCAAATCTAACTAACCTAAAGTATTTTGTCACATGTTACACATCATATGCGAGTACTGTAGGTCTCGCTCGAATTTTTTTTTATATTATTTTAGTTTATTCGGAAAACAAACGGTATTCCATGACTACACAGTAGCTAAGTGTAATTAATATTATACCACTTATATGTTTTCGCATGTAGAAACAAAAGTCTTACTTGTCTTACAAATAAGCAGTGGAGAAAAATACTGATATAAACAAACACACAAGTCAAGGAACCCCGTCCAACCAGCTTTTCGCTAAGATAGTTTATTAGTTTTTGTATATTAAAAAGATCGAGTTGAGAGATTTCCACAAGCTTGTGAAACTGAGAATGAGCACGAATAAAAAAATGTATTATCTCTATAGTTTGTAAAAGTAACTGGAGCATGCAAGAAGTTGCCAAGATGTCGGACAGGAATCGGATATGGAGCTTTTATATTTATTAGTGAACTAGCTTTTGCCCGCGGCTTCGCCCGCGTGGACCCGCTGTGTCCCTGCATTTTAAATAAATATTAATTTAAATTACATGCTGTAAAAATCCATATTGATCTATATTAAATGCACAATGTATTTAAGGTACTTAATTGGATGAGGATTATTGCTGTATTTTTTTTTAATTTATTAAAAATCTGAGTGCGTTTGACTGCAACTCACCTGATGGTAAGTGATGATGCAGTCGAGGATGGTACACGCAGACTTAAATAAAAAAAAAATAAGCAGAAATCATCATCATCATTATTACAGCTCATATACGTCCCCACCGAAGGGCTCGAGCCTACCCTGAATCAGGGCGATTAGGCCCTAGTCGACCACGCGGGCCCAGTGCGGGTTGGTCGAACTCACACACAACCCTTGAGTCTCTTCGCAGGCGTGTGCAGGTTTCCTCACGATGTTTTCCTTCACCGTTAAAGCAATCGGTAATTATGTACGTAAGTTTTTTAAAAAAACTCATTGGTACATTGGCCGTCCAGATTTGAACCCGGTACCTCTGGTTAGATAAACCGAGTCGTTACCGGTTGAGCCACCGACGCTTTTAAGCAGAAATATATTTATGATATTATTTATGATTTATGATATTTTTTTATATTATTGCTTAAAATCACTTCGTAAATAAGCCATTGTTTCTCGTAAAAAGTAAAGGATAAAAAATGGTTAGACAGATACCATCGCAGACTTTTTTGTAGACTTTTTTGAGGTGTACCATACTGTAGTACATTATTTTGATCTATCTCGTAGGGTGCAGCCAGTGTTAGCAATGTAAGCGCAAAAAAATGTGTTTATTTACGACATTACATTAGAAACCTCTACTATATTATGCATGTATTATACCTACACATAAACCTTCATCTTAAATCACTCTATCTATTGAAAAAATATACATCAAAATCCGTCGCTTAGTTTTAAAGGTCTAAGCATACACAGGGACAGACAGACAGCGGGAAGCGACTTTGTTTTATACTATGTAGTGATGATGATGACTAGTGATAGTGAAGTAAATGCGGTGAGTCTAATTCTATTTTGAGCAATTTTGGCCAGAAAAACAATATTAGATGTTTTACGTCTAGATTGCAACGGAAGTAAATGGTGCCTTTTGCATCTTGCCTCATAAGCACTTATCGTAAGATCTGCACTGGTATTGAATGCACCTCGTAAAATGTTTTTGTATTAACTCAAGTCTATTAATATATATAAGGTTTAACAAAATTAGCTGAAACTATTTTAACTGGTGCTTCTACCCATGAAACTGAACAACTTTTCCCATGAAACCCATAGTCAAATCTAAAAAAAATGGAACTTCCCATACTAAGTTGGCTGATCAGCTGATCGAGTAAGTATGGGAGAGTCAAATTTTTTTTTGCGATTTGACTATGGATTACATGGGGAAAGTTGTTGAGTTTGATGGGTAGAAGCACCAGTTAAAATAGTTTCAGTTAATTTTGTTACACCTTATATTATATCAATATTGCGGATTCCTTATTTCAGTGCAGTACTCAAGAATATACAGTAATATACATACTAAGTACATAAGAGCAGTAAAGACTTTTAAACTATGGTGACAACCCTAAAAAATCGAAATAGGAAAAATAAAAAAAAACGGCTGGAGATAACACTTCAGAAAACGATTTCAGCTGGGTTAGCCCCCGTACCGGAAAGCCAAAACAGGCTTTCCACGACGGTACTACGTCAAAAAATAATTTACGGAAAACCTAAAAACTTGTACAAACTTTAACCTAAAAATAATTTTAATATTTCGTATTTTTATCAGTAAACCCTCTCATTTGATATTCTTATCATGGGGGTGCATAAAAAATAACTGATCCGCCAATTTTGGGAGTCCGCCATAATGTATTTAGAATGAAGTCACTTAGCTAACCATGCATTTTTCTCAAAATATAACGTGTACGTATGCAAAATTTCAGCTTAATCGGAAACCGGGAAGTGGTTCTAATTTAGCTTCCAAGATGTGTCCTACACTAACAGGGTCTACAGTATATTTTTTTACATCAAAAGTGGTAATATTTTTTAAATTATCCTTTTTTTATTACTTTAAGTATATATTATATGTATTTTCCACAGTGATAGCTTTACACAGTCTTTCAATAATTTGAATTAAATATTGTCATTTGACCCATCTTAAGGCCTTAAGATTAGTTCAGGTGTTGAAGTGTGAAGAGGTAACTAACAAACAAACACATTTTCACAATTATAATATTACTAGCCGATGCTTAGCGGTGTTGCTCGCGCAGATCCCGTATTTAGCCTACGTCATAATAGCTATCTGTATGCAAAATTTCAGCCCGATCCATCTAGTGGTTTGAGCTGAGTGTTCCTTGATAATCAGTCAGGAAAAAAGATATATCTGTACACAGGGTGTTACAAATTGGTGTATGTCCCGTTAACTGGGGCTTCTACTCATCACACTGAACAACTTATGTTCTACGGGATTGCTGAAATTTTACTCTTCATACAAATCGATCGGCTGATTGACCAATTTTGTGCATTTTTGTATGGAGGGTCCAAATTTGTTTTTGGAAATTGACAATAGGTTTCTTATTGAAAGTTATTCAGTGTGATGAGTAGAATACCCAGTTATCAGGTCCTACAACCGATTTTTTTTACAAGCTGTGGGTATATAAAATTAAACCGTGACTGACTAATCTACAACGCAGAGCTCAAACCACTGAATAAACCGGGCTAAAATTAAACATACATATAGCACAGTATATATATTAATATAGCAATTATGACGTAGGCATGCGCTAAGAAAGGTTTTTGGTAAATTCCCACAAGAATGGTAAAAAAAACGGGAACTGCGCGAGCAAAACCCGGGAAACAGCTAGTAAGTATGTATATAAGAAAGTCTTTAGCCATTGGTATTAATTAGTAAGTTCATAGGTAATAGGTTTAACTTACCAAGTACCTACTTACAATGACCATAATTTGTAAATTGTTCAGTTAACGCAGTCTTTAGCCATTTGTATTAATTACTAAGTAAGTACTTAACTTAACCTACTTACAATGTCAATAATTAATTGTTCTGTTAACATGCATTTGTTTGCCCGTAGAACATCGGTCAATATTAGATGAATCATAACATATTAGAACCAAACAATGAACACGAGAACGAAGGTCATTTATTAGATACCAATTATTATGTTTATGAACTAAATAAAGTGACTAAGAGATAAGAACATACATGTTTGTTTCGGTCAACGGAAATCTTTATATGTAGTAGGTATACCTAGGCCACAGTATATATATTAGTACTAACGCCTAGGCTAAAGTTATCGAGTGGACGTAGCGTAGGCAGGCCTCTTACTCGGTGGACCGATGATCTGGTGAAAGTCGCGGGAAGCCGCTGGATGCGGGCAGTAGAGCAGGACCGGTCGTTGTGGAAGTTATTAAGGCCCTAAGAGCACTCAATCCCAGCAGGTTGAAACGGGTTAAAATAATATCGAACTTAAGCCTAATGAATGCGAGCTTCGACGCGGCTGTTACGTTGAAACCGAACGCCCAATTCTCGATTTTTACATGTTTTTATTACTTTTCATCACTTCCAAGTAAGCTTAAAAAATGTGTTCAATTAAAATGAAAGGTCTTTAAGTCACCGATTTTTGTGTGTTGGCGAAGTAACTAGTATCTCATCTGTGGTATTGGTTTCATTCAACATTAACTATTTGTTTTCGAGAAATTTTTCAAATATTGCCAAAAACAAGGTCTACAGTATATTTTATGACATCAAAAGTGGTAATATTTTTAAAATTTTATTCAAATTAATCGATTTTTTATTACTTTAAGTATATTATATATATTTTTTCGATGGTGATAGCTTTACACAGTCTTTCAATTATTTGAATTGAATATTGTCATTTGACCCGTCTTAGAGCCTTAAGGGAGGGCTGATGAACATTTACTGAACAGCAGAGATGTTCTTTAGGATGATAATAAATATAATGATGATGAGGGCAAATGATTCTTTTCCGACAGAACCACAAATCGCAATTTTGTGGTCATTACGATTGCAAAAGTAGAGTACCTACTTTACGCTACGTAACAATAAAGACATTCGATTTCCCTCGAGTGAAATCTTCTTTTTACCCGACTGTCTCAGAAGGAGGGTTATGTTTTTCGAGTATATGTATGTATGTAGATTTCTATGTTCCCTGCTACAGCCTGAACGACTTGAAGAATTTTAACGTATGAGCTATCGTTAGATTCGTCTTGATCCCGTGAGTGACATAGGATACATTTTTACCCGCCTGGCTTAAAAGAGGGGTTAAGTTTTTAAGCAGTCGGGTTTTTTATTTTTTTATGAATTCCTAAAGTTATTATTGAACTCTGTGCTTCGTTATATTGGTCTATAGGCTGGTTTGCTTTTGTTGGTATAGTCTGACTGAGGTAAGATAGAGTACTGTTACTTTTCAAGCGACTTCCAAAAAGGAGGAGGTTCTCAATTCGTCTGTATTTTTTTTTTTTTTATGTTTGTTACCTCATAACTTTGGGCTGGGTGAACCGATTTTTATGATTCCTTTTTTATTAGAAAGCTAGTGCTTCCCGTGTGGTCCCTTTTAAATTTTATCAAAATCGGTGTAGTACTTTTTTAGAAAATTAACAAAAACCAAAAATAATGATGCAAAAATGTACTAAGTTGTTCCGATGGAAGTCGGTTTTTTAACGTGTTTAGCGTTTTCAATTATATTTAATTAAGAGGTTCATGAGCGTCGGTGGCTTAACCGGTAACGACTCGGTCCTGCTAACTAGAGGTGCCGGGTTCAAATCCGGACGGCCAATGTACCAATGAGTACCTATTTCGAAACTTACGTACCTACATATATTACTCACCGATTGCTTTAACGGTGAAGGAAAACATCGTGAGGAAACCTGCACACGCCTGCGAAGAAACTCGAAGGTTATGTGTGAAGTCTACCAACCCGCACTGGGCCCGCGTGGTTGACTAAGGCCCGATCGCTCTAATTCAGGGTAGGCTCGAGCCCCTTGGTATACGTATATGAGCTGAGAGGTACAGTCGGCCGCCCCGTATTTTTCCGTTGCTCGCGTTAAAGTAAATTGTTTGAAATGAATAGGTATCATTGTTATACTTGTGTGAAGAGGTGTGGTGGTACGGAATCCTCGGTGCGCGAGTTCGACTGCCTATTGGTAAAAGTAATTCGAAGTCATCAACTTATTTTTGTGTTGTAAGAGTGCCCCCACGTCGTCGGCAGCTTAAGGCTCCTACCGTACGTCCCTAAAATTAGCAACTCGATTCGCGATGTTTCAAAAGTCGATCGAAATTTCTTGGAAATAAAGTTCTTGTCAGCTCGTACTGCAACGTGGCTGTTACGTCAACCGCTGCGGGCAAATCGTGCGAAAATTGTGGTTTTTAATTAATTATTATAAAAAAAAAGAATTTCCAAAAAGTAAGAGAACAAAATCATTTTATATTGTTTTGTTAAGAAGTTCAGAAATTACAGTAATTTTTCAATTAAAAGTAAAGCAGTTCCATAGAGAAAATAAGCGTGCATTAGGATATTTTTTGATATTGGAAATGTCTTTTCGTTCGCTCCAGTGTAGGCTCCGATTTCACGAAAAAGTGCGATCCCCTCATATCTCGGAGAGTTGTGAAGATATGATATTCAAAAAGGGTTCAAAAGACGCGAATTCACGAGAGCTGTAAGGTGCAAAAAGAATTATTCGAGAAAGTCAAAAACAAAAAAGTTATGGCCAAAATAGTGAAAAAAAAAACATGTTTTTCCGAATTTTTCAATTTGGAGCTCGACATTTTAGAAAAGAAGAATGATATCAAAAATTTGAGAAAAACTCCTCTGGACAATGTATTCAGCTACAAATTGAGCCTAAAACCAAGACGATAGGGTTAAGGGTTTGCCCTGTAGCCTAACCTTTTTGAAAAAAGTCAAACAGTTCGATTTCGATTTAGATTAAGATTTAGAATCAGACTTAGACTCAGACTCAGATTTAGATATCATTCAACGTTGTAGTTTTATTTTGTAACCTTTTCCTTATCCCGACTTTCTCGTCGCTCAGCCACAATATTTTTTCGAATTTCGTAGATTCATTTCCAATTTGCTCGATAGTCATGCTGGGCACGAAATCTGTGAATTTTTCTTTAGTTCTGTGTATTAAAATAGGATTCGAGGAAATCAAAATCACTCCTCATATCCTGTTATTTACAAAACAATATTTTTTTACGATAAAAAAGTCATGAATTTAAGTAAAAAGTGGTCACAGAGTTTATCGTCGGCGGAGGTATAAGCCTTAACCAGGGAAAGTACAAGTTGTTGTTTTGGTCAAGAACTTTTACTCGGTGTTCGTAAACACGGCCGACACTGATTCAAAAACTTATTGACCATTTAGCCCGATTTAGGTCAACTTTGTATGAAGTCGAAACTCGTGAGTTGTATTTGTCGTTGATTTAAATTCCAGTCCTCAATTACCTAAATACTGGTGAATTGGATATTTACTTTGTGGAAACGGTTCATAGGGTTTTAAAGCCAAAATGGCAAAAACGGAACCCTTATTATTTCGTCATGTCCGTCCGTTGGTCCGTCCGTATGTTACAGTCAATTTTCTCTGCTAACAGTAAACAGATATAAAATTATGACCCAAAATGAAAAATGCAGGCCCTGGACACACCCCGGACACTGCATACAACGATACAACGGACGTGTTGTCCCATATAAATTTTATCAAAATGGATGTATAGTACTTTATTAGAAAATTAACAAAAACCAAAAATAATAATGCAAAAGTGTACTAAATTGTTGCGATGGAAGTCGGTTTTTTAACGTGTTTAGCGTTTTCAATTATTCTTTTTCTCGTATGTTGTGATGAAATATTGTGTGTATCACTCGGGACCAAAATATTTTGTTCTCGAGCGGCGCACCAATATTGCATTCCTCGCTACGCTCACGATTCTACCACAGATGAGATACTAGTTACATCGATTCTACTTTGGAATTCCTCGCTGCGCTCGTTATTAGGTATAGGGTTAAAGGGCCTAAAGCGTGCACATCGCCTAAAGCGAGCACCTCTGTCAATTCAGTCGTTTTAAATGTTGGCGCGATCTCACACAGCGTGTAAGGCTGCCCCTCCCTCATTCCACGGCAATCTCTCGGTACGCGTGTGGCGGCTTGGCAGTGCACAAAAAAAGATTTTCAGCTGATTTTGTAAAAATTTCAAGGTGTGTTACTTGTGTTTTCTCTATTGGGTTGTTTGTTATACAAGATTTATAAGTTCACTAAAATTATGTGTGTATTTGACTGAGAATTGATTGATATTATTTCTAAGTACTTAAATATTTGGAGGTTAGGTTTCGTTGAAAACTTTAAATGGTCGTAAAAGGCAAAGCGGGCACGTGCCCACTTTACCCTCTTTGAGCTGTGGGATAATTTTATGGTTTTTTTTTATCAAATGGTGAACAAATATGTATGCAAAACGGCTGAAGCCAGCAATAATTAAAAGAAAAAAAGTATAAAAAAAGTAAATGATTTCCATAAGCCAGTCAAAACCGTAGCCCTAAAGTAAGGGGCACATAAAAAAAAACTTCGACTATTTGTTACAGTATTTACTCCAGAACAAAAAGAAAAATTTTTAGAGTACGTCTTCGATATGAATGCATTTACGGTTTGAAAAGGGAGGAATTTCTAGCTCTTGTTTATCAATATGCTGAGTTAAACGGTATCCAACATAAATTAAAAATTTTAATTAAACTTAAAATTTGAATAGTCTTCACAGTTCACTAAAAATGATTAATAAATATTTTTTTGATTTATTTATAATCATATTTTTGTTTTACCACCTTATATTAACTTTTATTTAGTTCATAGCATTCCATATTTAATTGTGCCCTCTTTGCCCAGGCGCAGTGCCCACTTTAAGCCCCCCCTGTGGGCAAAGCGAGCACACGTAAGGGTATTTAAAAATTCCTCCCAGTTTTACTATACAAGACTAATAGCAAATTCGACTTATCAGCATTGTTGTTTATTAAATATAGTTTTACTTCTAGCAAGAGTCAGATGCAATATGTCATTTGTCAGATCAGATGCAACCTGTTATTTCTTAATTTTCCCTTAAGGTGCCCGCTTTGGGCACCCTTCCCTTACTATAAGAATCCTCCACTTCGTTCTTAATTCAAACTAACAGCCTCGAGGCACAAAATATTACTTTATCTCCTTGTAAGTAACACAAATAACTATTTTAATACTCCTCAAGTGGGGTATCATCATTAGATAGGTCTCAAAAATGAATCGCAGGTTTATTTAAACAATTTTAAAATTAAAGTATGTAGCATTTTTTTTTAATTTATTTGGACCGACGACCTGGTGAAGATCGCGAGAAGCCGATGGATACGGGCAGCGCAGGGCCGGTCATCGTGGAAATCCTTGGGGGAGGCCTTTGTCCAGCAGTGGATGATGATGATGATCGCCAAAGTAACGCTTTTCGTAGGGACGTAATATATGAGCTGATGTAATGATTAGATGATATAACAAGATTCCTGAACATTTTAAAGCTGAGCTAAAGATAACCATATTTCAAAGAAAGCCAATGGAAATTCTAAACAAAAATTGTTAATATAGCTTGCAAGATTTTTATTAAACGTACAATGTCATTGTACTTTTGATATTAATTTATGAATTTCTTACAAAATAAAATAATTAATGACTTGATAATTTATTCTTATACATGCATTTATTTGTTTATTAATTAGGTATTAAGTGAGTACTACATAAATTACAAATGTTACACAAAACAGTGTAAACTCTACATAGAGACACTCAAGGGACGTTATTGAGAGTTTTCGTTATACATAGAGAAATAAGATAGACCGCTTCCAGTTACTTAGAAAGTTGAAATTGGAATTGGGCATGGAGATAGGTAGGTTATTGGAAGTTTATAAAGGAAAAAGTTTAACAGCAAATATACACATAAGGGGGTGAAAAGGTGGTTGACAGTTGACAGTTTGTATAGAAGTCCACTTGCCCTAACCTAATTTCAACCTCTTGGTATGTAGGAACATCAGGGGGCACGGTAGTGACCCCGCCAAGTTGAGCAGATAAGCACTGCCGTACACTTTTGCGCAACTTAACCCGTTTTCCAGCTCTTAATTGTCATAAGTCCCGCAGACAAGCACAACAGGGGTTGACAGTTTGTATGGATACTTTAAACTTTGTACCGTTCTTGTGCCGTATGTGTATAGATCAGAATCACACTACGAGTGTCTAGTTTGATGTGCTGGCCTCTATACAAGAATCGGAACCGCCAAAAAAACGGAAATTCCTAATAAAGAGAAATTAGATCCCATCAAAAATATTTTTATAAAAAAATTCGTTAAGTCTCGATCGTGACTCTCTCGTAAAAATATATGAGATCTAAGGTGGAGCCAAATCTGGCAGTACTTTTTTAGGGTTCCGTACCTCAAAAGGTAAAAACGGAACCATTATAGCATCACTCGCATGTCTATCTGTCCATCCGTCCGTCTGTCACAGACAATTGGCTTCAAAAATACTGGACCGATTATGTTGAAATTTGGTACACATAATATGTAAGTTGGTGACCCAAAGAGGGACGTGTAACGTAAATAAATGATTTTTAAACATTGGGACCACATTTGGGGGGTAAATTAGATTGTTTTTTTTAAGTTTTGTCAAATATACTTTGTGATATATCAAGTCTCCCTCTTCTCCTATAGGGTACTGTATTATTGTATATAAAAATCATTTTTTTTTATTCGTAAGCCATACCGTTCATCCGATTGCGTTAAAACTTCGTACAGTTGTTGGAAGGTTAGATGCAAATAATTTTGAACAAAAAAAAACCGACTTCAAACAGGAAAGTAAGGTTCCCCTCGATAATTCTGGGATGCCATCATCAGATCCTGGTTTCCTTATCATGGTACCACCCTTGGGTTATCTCCTTTCCAACACAAAAAGAATCATCAAAATCGGTTCATAAACGACGAAGTTATCCGCGAACACACATAAAAAAATATATAATACTAGCTGTCCCGGCGAACTTCGTACCGCCTAACATTACATTACACTGCCCTACCCTACACTACACTACCCTACCCTACTACATACACTACACTACACTACCCTACACTACACTACCCTACACTACACTACCCTACCCTACACTACACTACCCTACACTACCCTACACTACACTACCCTACCCTACACTACACTACCCTACCCTACCCTACCCTACATAAGAACCTTCTCCTGACAATAACGAACTCGACAAAAAAAGAATTAGCGAAATCGGTCCAGCCGTTTAGGAGGAGTTCAATGACTAACACACGGACAGAAGATTTATATGGAATACAATCTTTTTGTACCTATCTCTATATATACAAACAGCTGTGTCTTAAATAAAAATGTTTTTGCATTTTATAAATAAAAAATAATCAAATCTTTTTTGTCATCTGGAGGTATATACAGTTTATGAAAAGAGTTTTATTATTCTCCGAAAATGATCAAATCTTCTTATATGTTTGTTTTGACAGCCGATATTGTTGCCATGGCAACCGAGCGTGAAGTTTTTTTCTTCGTTACGGAATTTCTTGATTCTTAATTAAAATTGCTACTATAATTTGAGATTTAAACTATCCTATCTATCAAGTTGGATCGAACTGCACATGGTGTGCGAATTTTATTATAATCGGTTAAGTGGTTTAGGAGTCCATTGGGGACAAACATTGTGACACGAGATTTATATATATAAGACTAGCTGTCCCGGCGAACTTCGTACCGCCTAACATTACATTACACTGCCCTACCCTACACTACACTACCCTACCCTACTACATACACTACACTACACTACCCTACACTACACTACCCTACACTACACTACCCTACCCTACACTACACTACCCTACACTACCCTACACTACACTACCCTACCCTACACTACACTACCCTACCCTACCCTACCCTACATAAGAACCTTCTCCTGACAATAACGAACTCGACAAAAAAAGAATTAGCGAAATCGGTCCAGCCGTTTAGGAGGAGTTCAATGACTAACACACGGACAGAAGATTTATATGGAATACAATCTTTTTGTACCTATCTCTATATATACAAACAGCTGTGTCTTAAATAAAAATGTTTTTGCATTTTATAAATAAAAAATAATCAAATCTTTTTTGTCATCTGGAGGTATATACAGTTTATGAAAAGAGTTTTATTATTCTCCGAAAATGATCAAATCTTCTTATATGTTTGTTTTGACAGCCGATATTGTTGCCATGGCAACCGAGCGTGAAGTTTTTTTCTTCGTTACGGAATTTCTTGATTCTTAATTAAAATTGCTACTATAATTTGAGATTTAAACTATCCTATCTATCAAGTTGGATCGAACTGCACATGGTGTGCGAATTTTATTATAATCGGTTAAGTGGTTTAGGAGTCCATTGGGGACAAACATTGTGACACGAGATTTATATATATAAGATATACGGTCGAATTGACAAACCTCCTCCTTTTTTGAAGTCGGTTAAAAAACCGCGTGCCTCTTGCGCGCAATTTCCATGCGGGCGAAGCCGCGCGGGCAAAAGCTAGTATGTTAAATGTTTATATTTTGAATTCGACCGAGTGTATCTGAGACGGGCTTTAAAAAAAATGAGATTTTAGCACCAATTATGGCGAAGAACGGAGCTATGACCTCTTGACTGATTTCATCTTACGTGATATCTAGTTCAAGCTCAATTAATATTGAACTTGAACGAATCGATCGGTTAATTATTTTGTTAAATACAAAATCGACAAACATAAAATTTGGGTGAAATTTCGAATAAGAAATTGGAAATCAGCTCATACGGTCAACCACTAAAACTATGGGGTTAAAATTTTTCTACGAATTTAGGTCATTCTAACCCAAATAAGCAAAGAGAAAAACTACTCAAAACAGGGTCCGCAATGGAGGCACAAAATTTAAAAAGGGAAGAAAGGGGTCATATGGGGTATGGTATGGTGTAAGGAGTGCATCTCAAACTGAAGCTTCTCCTCATCATACTCAAAAGCTTTATCTAAAAAACCCATACAAAAATAGCTATGTACTCATACACTTGGCCAATCTGCTGACCTTCGTTTAAAAAGTTCAGATAAAGTAACCTTTTTCAAATTCATTTTTGAAAAGTATTTTTACTCTAGTAACGAAAAAGCATCAAAAATCTAAATGCTAACAGCCAAACCGATCAAGGTAATTACTGCACTTACGGTGAGCTGGCTACAGTAATCAGCGCGACCACGCACGTAAGTCTTACCACAGTATTACGATATGACTTACAGTAGCGCAACGTCTTTGATGTCGCACGATGCGCCACCGGCGTAGGTACTAGCCCATATTAGCCAGTAGTCAAACTCCGCGAGTTTGCCAGGCTGTACCCCGCCGCCCGCTGCCCCGCAAGAACTATTCCGTTGCTTTGCGTAAGTACATACGTTGCGCTACTGTAAGCCGCTATATTTTAATACAGGCCCAGTGGTACCTAAAAATCCACTTAAACAGTTTTTTAGAATTCATTTTTGAAATAGTTAACAGTAAATTTAAAATCTAGGAAAACATATTGGTATTATTGAGAATAATTACGAAGGATTATAACGAATGGAAACACGATTTAATAAAGTTGGCTCGATAAAATAATTTCGCAAAGGTACCTCTTTTCGAGCCATTTTATCGTCTATTTTCGGTTTTATTCTTAAAATAAGTAATTTGATAATACGATTTATTTACTGAAATAAAGTTTATAGGTGACTGAAGGGAAAACATCGATTGTATTTTTGACGTAACAACGTCTAATAAATCGATGGACGCCGCCTGCACGCACGAAAAAGGATGACTCATTGTCCCGTTACGTTATGACGTGGTCACGTTAAACTATCGTCCGTAAACCGACTTTAAAGACAATCAATTATTTTTTTTTACATAAATATGATGAAAATAAAAACGAAAACATCCAAAAAAGCAAAGGCGTGGTTATTTTCTTCCCCCTTTACACGTAAAGAAAAACACAAAGACAGATTTTTAAGTACCACTGGGCCTTAATGAGCTACGACGGCAAGGCACTTTCAGCTGTTGGGTATGGTTGCTAACACATCTTCTGAAATTTGTCTCTAGAACTATCGGCACAGCACGTCTTTTTCATTATTAAGTTTACAATAACACTACAATGTCGATTAGATGTATAATGAAATTTATAAAAAGTTTTCAAAGTTTCCATTTACAGATATGTTGCAATGATTTTTAAAAACTGATGATATTAAAGAAGGATTAAAATACTTAGTCAATATCATCAATATTAAAATGACAAGGTAATTAAAAGTTATTGCAACAGCTGAACATGTCTTTAATCACAAAGTCACCTACATAATATATTATCTACTTTGTGTCTATACAGGGTGTAACAAAACTGGTTTAGGTTCCGTTAATTGTGGCTTCTACTCATCATACTGAACAACTTTCCCCAAGGAACCCATAGTCAATTCTCAAAAAAACATTTAGACCTTCCATACAAAAATGCACAAAATTGGTGCTTCAGCTGATCGATTTGTATTAAAAGTTTTTTTTTGCGCTTCACCAAAGTCATAAAAACAAAAGTTGTTCAATATGATGAGTAAAGCCCCAATTAACGGAACCTACACCAGTTTTGTTACAACCTGTATAGTCTAAATTATACCTCGCTTTTTACGACCTTATCTTTATTTTTACGACATACAAAATTTATAATATGCTTCCATAAAATCTAAATTTGAGCAACGGAATGTTGTGATTTTTGAACAGAGATAATTGAGGGTGTGGGAAATTAAATAGACAACTAAAGCATAGCCCGACATAGTTCCCAAGGAATCTGGGGAAAATTCATTTAAAGACTCGCGCACGTTTTTACAAGCTTTTAATTAACTTATTTTATTTTATTTTTATTTGGGAAGTTTACAGCTTAAATAAACACTATGTGATAAAATTACAAAATTAACTATGAGCCAATAAAAAAACTTCCACAAATGGATTTCGATATAAACACAAAAATGTAAGCTAAGTAAAATAAAACCGGCCAAGTGCGAATTGAACTCGCGTGGAGAGGTTTCCGTACAATGCCAAAGTCACATACAAAATATCACATTAATCCTCACAGTAAGATGCGAGTTATTTTTTTTATTAATAAAAATTTCAGTGTGTTTGGCTGCACCTCACCTGATGGTAATTCCAGCCTTTGGCCGTTCGCATGATGAACGAAGAAGCTTGCAATGTATATGTATGTTTTTTCGGGTGGAATCTTGCAACTCAATTTTGAAGCAGATATCTTCAACCGAGCTGAGCTGAAAGAAGCTGAAATTTTGTATACACGTTCAGTTTGGATGACAATGCATGGTTAACTGTGTGACATCATTCTAAATCCAATATGGCGGACTCCCAAATATGGTGGACCAGTTGTTTTTATGCAGCCCTATGATATGGATATCAAATTATAGGGTTGGCTGAGAAGATTAAGAAATAATTTAATTTCTTTTCAAATAAAAGCTGGAACCTAATAGTTTTTAGGTTTTTCGAAAATTATTTTTCATAGTCATAGTTGAGGGAGTGGGAATTGCCATAGACTGCTGATTAGAATACCCCGATATAGTTCCCAAGGGATCTGGAGAAAAACTTATTACCACGATTTGTGATATATTTTGCAAAAAGATAATGGAGGGGGTGGGAAGTGATATAATATAGACAGACTACTAATTAGCGTAGACCGGCAAACTAACTAACCGAAGGATCTGAAGAAAACTCATGTCTACGTTCGCAAGCCGCTTGCAGCTAGCGCACCACTGAAAAACAGTCGTAATAATTTTCGAAAAACATAAAAGCTAGTAGGTAAGCTTTGATTTGAAAACAGGTTTAATTATTTCGTATTCTTCTGAGTAAATTTAACCCTTTCATTTCATACCCATATCATGGGGGTGCAAAAATATAACTGGTAGGTACGCCATCTTTGGGAGTCCGCCATGTTGCGTTTAGAATTTATAGCTTAACCGTGCAATGCGCTCCAAACTTAACGTGTATGCACAGTTTCAGCTCAATCGGAAACCGGGAAGCGCTTCTAATTTGAAGGGGAAAATCAAGTTTCTACATTAATAAAAAACTTCAAACAGGAAACTAAGGTTGCCCTCGATTTCTCTGGGATGCCATCATCAGATCCTGGTTTCCTTATCATGGTATCACCCTTGGGATATCTCCTTTCCAACAAAAAAATAAGCATCAAAATCGGTTCATAAACGACGAAGTTACCCACCCGCAAACACACATTAAAAAAATATGTACGGTCGAATTAATTGAGAAACCTTCTCCTTTATTGAAGTCGGTTAAAAACATTGACAATACCGACAAAAAACCTGGACAAGTGAGAGTTAAACTCGAGTGGAAAGGGTTTCGCACGATGATTGAGAAATTTCCTGTTCCTCAGAAATTGTACGATGAGATAGTTGGTCGGAAATCCAAGTCTGCTGTAGGAATTTGTCACAGTAGCCGTTACAAAAGTAAAAAGTATGCTAGGATTAATAGATTAATTAATAGATCTTCACTTCAGATAAATAAATTCTGTTGTAAATGTAGAACAACCGACTAAGAGCAGAACGAACGGACTTATTAGCACAATTAGACAAGTACAACGATCAAGTAGATAGTTATAAGAGTAAATATGACATGGACACATGGAATCTGGAGTTAGAAATAGTAAGGTTAACGGATTGTCTTACAGAAATGAATCAAAAATATGAGACATCCACAAATTTGAACAGAAGTAATATATGTCACTGGAGCAATCCGAAAAACAAATAGAAGAACATATTTTGGCTACAGATAAGCTGTTGGAACTGTGTAGGTATAATTCAGAGCGCTTTGACTCATTAGTGAATAATCATCAGTGTGACTGCGGCCTTAACGTCCGCGCCGAGGGGCCTGCAACAAACCAATGTGAAAATTTATTTTGCAAAATGACCTGAATTCAACAACAAACCATTGTGAACATATCAGTGCTGTACCAACCTCACACTGCAAAAGAGCTGCTGCAACTATATTGTCGGCTCCAGTTAGTTCGCAGGAAAATACTCTAACTAATTTTCTCTGATAAGCTTGGTGTTGGATTCGGACCATTGTTTGTGTGTGGCGTGGAAAAACTCTACAACTACGACGGAAAACATGTGCTACCCTGATGCCTATTTAGAGTATATTGTAAGTAAAATGTGTAATAGTTCCTCTGATCAAAACACCTCGCTTGTGTTAATGTTAGGAAATAGTACAAATGTAAAGAAATCTCACATTAATAAAATACGGTAATTTAAAAAACTAAAAAACCCGACTGCGTTTCTGTGTAATATGTAAATGAAAAACCCTAAAACAAGAAAGTCGTCATACCCGATTGCACTTAACTTAAGAAAAATTGTAGCAGTCGGGACCCATTCTAGAAATGGAGGCTTAGTGAATTGAGAGCACATACCTATATTACATTGCAGATTACTCCAATATACTGACTACGCGGCTGACTTTCTATAATAGCGACTTTGTATTATTTTTTGATACAAATAGTTTTGTAAATAAGTTTAGGTTGACAAAAGACAAAATGTACTTGCCTTATGTACAGAAAAAGAGACTAGCCAATTCGTTAGCTTACGGTATTTTAAATCGTACCAACTATATTCAGTCGGTAATAACTTGCATAACGACGGAGCAGCCCGTCGCTGGTGATGGTGCCGCAGGTATAGTACAGGCTATAAATGTACTATAGTACACCCTGCGATGCCGGCGTTGGCGGCAGTGCTCAAACTTTAGATTTAAACTAGGTTCAAAGACAAAGAAGAAGCCAAGTTATTTAAAACTAGTTCACCAAAATATTCAAGACTTCCTCGGCAAAGAGTTAGAAATAGAACTATTTTTTTTTTTTTGTAACAGAACACTGGCTCAAAGATCAAGAAATGCTATTCAGTTTTGAAAATTATTCTATAGCCAGTGAATTTAATCGAAAGTCCTTACGATGTGGTGGTTCAGTTATATTTACCGAAAATTCTCTAAAGATTAAAGAACGGAAGGACGTTGTTGGAATTTCGATTGAAAAAACTGTGGAATTATCTTGTGTGGAGCTGGAGAACCACATCATTGTTTGCGTTTATACGCCCCCATATGACGATAATTTTGCTAGCTTCGAATCGGCAATGGAGGATGTATTAAATATTGTTAGTAAAACTCGTAAATCAGTGGTAGTATGCGGCGATTTCAATGTTGATTTGTTGGAAAAAAAGTCCTTGACGACTAGAATTACTTGTCTCTTCAAGTCATTTGATTTAGATTATATATTTTTGAAACCCACAAGAATAACAAAGACCTCTGCCACATGCATAGATAACATATTTTGTAATTGCAGTTATTTAAATAAACAGGTTTTTAATTGTTTGAGGGCAGATCATAGCGGAATAATGGCTAGCTTTCCCGTAAGTATTACTGAAGAACAAATCAAAATTGAAACGAGACCGGTCACTGTCAGTCGAATAGAAAAGTTTAAAAAGTGCTAGATAAAAAAATGCCCATACCAGATTTTGATAATGAAGTGCAAGCCAACAGTTTTACAATGATTTTTTTGCAAGACTGGATAGGGAATTTCAAAGTATATTTAAGTCTAAATCCACAATTAGTAACATCAAATTTAAATTCAGTGAATGGGCGCTATAGGCACACCCCGGACACTCCATACAAACGAGCGAGAAATGATATACATAATTATAACTGACGTATCTATAGGCAAGAATGCAGGTAGGGTTGAATCACACCGGCGGTATTGGTCACAAAATGTTTGTTAGTTATTTACTGAATGCTGTGTGAATACTAAACTCTTTTTTTTTTCATACTTTTCGTTGTAAACGAACACCGTTCGAAAAAAAAACCACCACTTTCCGAATGACGTACGAATTAACACTGAAACCTGCTATTATATGAAAAAAAAAGATTTCAGTTAGGCCTTTACGTTCGGTAACTGGTTGGTTTTTATGCTTGTGAACGAAATCACAGCGGCGCGCAAAGTGAATATAGTGAATAAAAGTGCTTGCGTAGCTCGTCCTTTACGTTTGGTACCCAATCTACACCCAATCTGAGTGACGGGGGGGTGAGGTCGAATTTAGAGAGGGGCAGGGAGTGTCCATACTGTACGTTAGTACTAATATATATACTGTGCTATAGGTATATACAAAAGTCGCCAAACTTTGTTTGACCTTTATGACAAAAAAACTTACACTTTTGATGAGACCTTTAGAAATTATGTGAAAAAATATTCAAAAAATTTTTAACAGGTTTGCCAAGTAGCAAAATCTAATTATCAAGCTAGAAAAATAAAATTGTCAGATAAAAACTATTAGCAAAGAAACAGGTAAAGTCAAACCTCGCGACAAATAATATGTTTTACACACAGATCAAGGTAAAATTGGTTCGAATGCCGATGTAGCGAAAGAATTCGAAACTTTTTTCACAAATATTCCACTTAAGACTACTGAAGCCCTAAACTCATCACCTATGTATGCTCAAAGGTTGCTAAAGGACAATGTTAGTATTTGTGATCAAAAATTCTCCTTTAGAGTAATTGAACCACCAACTATTGTAAAAACTTTTAAATCTCTTAAAGTTAAAAGAAACGAAGACGTCTGGGGATTATCGGTAAGCTTGATCAGTAATGTAATTGATACTTTAGCGCCATATTGAGCTTATCTTTTTAATATTAGCATTGATAGTGGCGTCTTTCCAGATCTCACGAAGCTTAGTAAAGTGATACCTTTATTTATACCTGGTTCAAAAACTGATCCGGGCAACTACAGACCAGTTTCTGTGCTGCCAGTTCTTAGTAAAGTGTTTGAAAAGGTTATGCTTAACCAAATGCTACAATATTATACAGAAAACAAACTACTGCATAACCAACAATTTAGTTTTACGAAAGGTCGATCAACAACCGATGCAGGAGTAGCACTTATTCGCAACATCTATAATGCCTTTGAGGAATCGCAGAATGCAATTGGAGTGTTTTGTGATTTATCTAAGACATTTGATTGTGTTGAACACCAAATATTACTTGTGAAATTAAAGCATTATGGTGTAGAGGACGGGGCTCTCAGTCTTTTAAATTAGTATTTAGACAACAGAACACAAAAAGTCCAAGTGAATGGCACGAACTCATAGGTTACGAAAAAGAATGTAAAGAATGAAAAGAAAATAACGAAAATAGGTGTACCCCAGGTTATCATATTAGAGCCTTTTCTTTTCCTTGTTTACGTAAATGATTTGCCTTTTATGGTGCAACATCTGTCAAATATTGTGTTGTTTGCGGATGATACTTCTCTTATTTTTAAAGTGAATAGGAAAGAAAACAAAATTGACGAAGTAAACAACACTCTTTCAAAGATACTGAACTGTCTTTTGACTGTGAACAAATTATTATTAAATGCTAAGAAAACAAAATGTATAAAATTATGTTTGCCTAATGTAAAAAAAGGTCAATAATAGTGTAATATTAGACAGTAATAAATTAGAATTTGTAAATACTACGATGTTCCTTGGTATAACTTTAAATGTTTCACTTCAATGGGGACCACACATTGAAATTTTAGCGGGAAGGCTTAGTTCAGCTGCTTATGCCGTTAAGAAAATAAAACAGTTAACGGATGTAGGTACTGCGAGACTAGTGTATTTTAGTTACTTTCATAGTATAATGTCTTATGGCATCTTACTGTGGGGGCATTCGGCTGATATAGAGACTATTTTCATCTTTCAGAAAAGAGCTATCCGCGCAATCTATCAGATGCGATCACGTGAGTCGTTAAAAAATAAGTTTTAAGAAATCAATATTTTAACTATTGCTAATCAATTTACATATATGAAAACATTATGTACGTTCGTAAAAAAATACATTTATTTCCTAAAAACAGTGACAGGCATAATTTGAATTTAAGAAATATAAATATAAATACAGAAATATAAACTAATCTTACCCGAGATGGGTCCTAATAGGAAGAAACAGGTTTAAATACGAGTTATATTATTATGATAAAAGTAATGGTGAAAGATATTGAATGATTTTTGAAAACAAATGCCAGCGCATGCGCGAAAAAAGAATAGATGGAATGAAAAGAAGGTCGGATGAAAGAAGAATGAATAACAGCGCACTGCGCTACAAATTCTCAATTTCATGGTGGTTTTAACAGTTCATGTCTCGGAACCCTAGAGAAATATTGGGAACACAAGCGCATTAACGAGTCTGCCTTTTGTTGGTTTGGTAAGTAACTACTTAGTAATCTGTGGTTTGGTGATATCATTGTCTCTCCAGACTCTTCCCAATTTAGTCATGTTGCTCTTAGCTATCTGAACGCGTCTTACGACCTCTCTGTCACAGTTTCCGTCACCAGTGATGAGGGATCCAAGATAGACGAACTCATTTGACCCGATCCAATTCTTGAAGGTTTGTAGAATTGATCAGTAAATATTCCCGGACAACTGTCATTTTCTCTTGGATACAATCAGTTTAGTCTTGGATAAATTAATTCGTAGGCCAGGCTTGAGAGTTTCGTATTCAATGCGGCTGAATAAGGCGAACATTTCCACTTCGTTGACAGCAATTAGGGTTGTATCATCAGCATATCTGGGATACTGATTTCTTGCCGCCCACAAACGACCTCCATCTAAACCGGCTCGTATAATGTGTTCACCGTAGACATAAGATGTTGAATAATTTAGGAGAGAGGATACAACCTTGCCGTACGCCGCGTTCTGGACGAAGGGTATTTGACATCAGATCTTCGAGTCAGATTCTAGCATTGCATATAAGTGCTGAATGAGATATTTTAAATGAGTAGGAACTCCCATGTCGACGAGAAGGTCCAGCATGGATTGCCATCTCACGCAGTCAAATGCTTTAGAGTAGTCTATGAAGCACAGAACTACTGGTTTGTTATATTCACGGCATTTTTCAATTATTTGGCTCACGCAAAAAAATTATTCGCGTGTCCCGCGTCCAGCAACGAAACCTGCTAGATTCACAGGAATTTGTCTGTCGATAAAGTTAGGCAAACGGTCGTTAATAATGCGACCCATGACTTGACTGGCGTGTGAGATAATCGATAGCGTACGGTAATTAACTACTACATTGGAGCGCAAAGCCTGTAGAGGGACGACAATTAATTCCACCCAATCCTTAGGCCACTGTCCAGTTCTATATACTTTAAGGCATATGCATATAGTGTAGTGCTTTGATACCTTTAGGGTCAAGTGATTTCAATAGTTTCACCAACAGAAGTGAACACTTTTTACAGTTTTATAAGTTTCGAACCTGCGAATGTTCCTGGTTACGGTTACGGTAACGGTAACAGTGTCGCGAGTTTAATGTATTTTTCCCATCTCAAAAATGCCCTAAGAAAACGCGCCTAAAGAAGTTTTCGCATCAAAAAAAAACTGTCGCGCGTCGGATTTGACACGCATACCTTTTTTGTCTGTTATCATTACTCGATCGACTCGATACGATTTGCGGTTTATCTTTAACAATACCTATTGCGATTGCTACGTCCACAAGAAAGCTGAGGGTCTTATCGTAACCAGTAGGTAATGGTAATCCTGAAAATCGATAATTCTTTGAAATCAATGTAAGTAGTAGTACGCAAGTCATTTGTGAACATACCTACCTACATACATACAAAGTAACACCAATTAATCGATAATTGTTTCCACGTTGACTTCTAAGATAAGTTTAGCTAAGTTTAGTAGATAAAGATTAATTAATACCTATCTATAGATAGACAAGGTATAAACAGCTAATACTTAATTTATTATAATTGCCGCGGGGCGTGCTAACTGGGCCTTTTAGCCCGTTTAGAACAGACCTTGAAGGGAATGTACTATTTAATAATAATAATAATAAATATCCTTTATTGCATACCAGAAAAAGAATTACCGAAACTAAATATGTATAGTGTAAAGGCGGCCTTATCGCTTTAAGCGATTTCTTCCAGGCAACCGGTAGGAGTTGGTAGGTAAAAGGCTAAATGAACTCTATTGCCACAGTATACCTATACCAAAGTATATAATATATTAGTACTTACGCTTATACATAACACAGCAGTCATTTAAATAAAATAAAATAAAAATAAGTAACCTAAAAATAAACTTCAAAAACTTTAATTGTTTTTAATTTCCTAAAAAAATAGATACATAAATGAATTTAAATATAATGCAAGTAATTTGTAGATTTCTGTAGATAAAGGTACACTAAGTGTGTAGTAATAATATGTTAAAGCAATCGGTCAGTATATGTACGTAAGTTTTGAAAAACTCATTAGCACATTGGCCGTCCAGATTTGAACCCATTACCTCTGGTTAGAAGGACCGAGTCGTTACCGGTTGAGCCACCGACGCTTTTAAAAATACATAAATGAATTTTAATAAAATGCAAGTAATTTGTAGATTTTTGTAGATATAGGTTCACTAAGTGTATAATCCTTACTAATATTATAAATGTGAAAATGTGTTTGTTTGTTTGTTACCTTTTCACGCTTCAACGCCTTGACCAATCTTTATGAAATTTGGCATGCAGGTAGCCTCTATCACGAGGTAGGACATATGCTACTTTTTATCCCGGGAAAAAGCATAACCTGATGCAGTTCCTGAGGGAACTAAAAAAATACTCGATTGTTGAAACGACATAATTTACTAATCACCCTTAAAGACAGTAATAAAAACGATGTCCACGCGGGCGAAGCTGCGGGAAAAAGCTAGTAAGTAATAAGGTTCAAAATTATCTGCGTTTTGCTGTACTCAGCTCAGTATTATACGTACGTATTACGTACGTAAGTACCGCTTTGAAATGGTTAACGACGAATCTATTGAATTAGGGTTGAAAATGAAAAACAAACTTATAGGATGACTTCGTTTGTCTGTCTGTCAAGATCTTTTTTCAAGGTATCAAGTTGAAATTAATATCAATTAATTTATGTCTACGGTACCCTGGATCAGTAAAAAGATGCCCTATTTACCGCCATTTATGTCACATATTTTGATATTTGCATTTGGCTTACCAATTGTGAATAAAAAAAATGGTTGTCTGTAAAGTCGGTTTACGGACGATAGTTTAACGTGACAACGTCATAATAACGTAACGGGACAATGAGTCATCCTTTTTCGTGCGTGCAGGCGGCGTCCATCGATTTATTAGACGTTGCTACGTCAAAAAAAAGTGTAGGATACTTCCCGTCTCGTTCACCTACAGTCCTAGAATCATGAAATCTGACAAGAGGCAAGGTCTTACAGCGCATGTAAAGGGGAAAATCTGAAAACTGTATATTTATAGGTATTACGTCATACTAGCTATGACCGCGGCTTCGCCAGCGTGGAATTTTAATTGTTTCTCGCTATTATTAAAAGGTCACCTTAATATGTACACATTTTTAACTATACTGTCTTAAAGTTGTTTTACAAATATCACTTGTAATTTATTATGTGTTTTTTTTTGTTATTGACGTGGCAACGTCTAATAAATCGATGGACACCGGCTGCATGCACGAAAAAGGATGACTCATTGTCCCGTTATCTTCCTTGTCCTGTTACATTGTCACGTTAAACTATCGTCCGTAAACCGACTTTACAGACAGTCATTTTTTTTATATATAGAATATAATATACCTATGCAATGCAATACAATACATAACTTATACTATAAACCTTTTTATTTTGCAATTTATGTTGATATCTGAGAATTTTTATCACTCTCTATTTTTTTTTAAAAAAAAGATAACAATAATCTTTTTAGGGTTCCGTACCCAAAGGGTAAAAACGGGATCCTATTACTAAGACTTCACAATCCGTCCGTCTGTCTGTATGTCACCAGGTTGTATTTCATGAACCGTCATAGCTAGACAGTTGAAATTTTCACAGATGATGTATTTTTATTGCCGCTATAACAACAAATACAAAAAATTTGAAAAAGTGAAAAAATAAGGGGTGTGCATACAAAAAATGAGTTTTTTTTAAACGTGAAGAATGCGCGGTACGCCTGCGGTACGGGCGGGTAGGCGGGGGCAAGGTAGCACGACACGACACGATCTCCCCCGCGGAGATTTTCCCGCACACCCCGCCTCAGCTGCTCAGGCGTAACGGGCACGAAGTTGACGGGCTATAGTATGATGGTACGGAACCCTTTGTGTGCGATTCTGACTCGGACTTGGCCGGTTTTTTAAGTTTTTAAGTCCGCCTTAACTTAACCCGCAGGGGATTACGGTGTCAAGTTTAAATTCCTTCTATACTTAGTGTGAATGACCTAGTAAAGACATGACTAAGAGAGGAGAAAGTCTTTGTTTGATAAAAGCGGAACAAAACAAAGCAATCGGTAGTACTCTTTACTTATAGGTACTTTTGGGCTTGTGCACAAATCACGTGAGGTTTGATAGGGGAGAGGGGGTCATGAAAAAAATCACGACAGCTCACGTTGGGGGCGAGGGGGTTTAAGGAGACCTCAAGTGTATCTTTCTACAGTGAACGAACAAAGAAAAAAATCTACCACATGTTTTCTCGGTTTCAATAAAAATAAATTGTCACTTGTTAAATACTTCAAAATAGCGAGTCTATTTTACGAAATTTTTGCGCGCGTTGCCTTGACCGCGCTTGACCCCGCCCCCTATATACAATACCACAGATAAGATACTAGTTACTTCGTAAACAATACTATTAATCTTAAGAGGATTGTGAAGCTGCGACTTTTCATACAAACGGCGATAACTATTATACCGATTTGGACCAATTATTGATAGGTTGTCAGTCAGAACAAAAGCTAGACTTATACGATTTTGTTTTTTCGATAAAATTAATAAATTTAATTTTATTGTCGTTCACGTGTTTTCATACAAAACTAATTCTGGACACTTTTTTTATTTTAAAATCAGTAATTTAAAAAACGAAACGTATAAGCCTAGCTTTTGTTCTGACTGACAACCTGTCAAAAATTGGTTCGAATCGGATAACATTTAAGAGGTGAAAATCGTTATCGTCGTTTGTATGAAAAGTCGAAAATTTTCGCCGTGGGTTCACAGTCCTTTTAAAATAAGGTTGAATTAAAAAAATACACGTGAGGTTGTGAGGGGAGGAGGGGTAGCCAAGAACCTCACCAAATATCAACAGGGAGAGGGAGGGGCGGTTTGTTTCTCAATAAAATAAAATAAATAAAATCTTTTTGCTTTTGACAAAAATATAAAAAGAGTTAAAAACAACCAGTCATAATGACGCTCCCAATTACTGTTGTATTTTCTTATTCGATGTTTTGATAGTTTCATCGAATCCAAGCTATCCCTACTTAATATATAATATTAAGTAGGGATAGCTTGGATTCGATGAAACTATGACTTTTTAATGGTCAGTTTATAACGGCTGCTAATTTTTGGTTGCTAACTTCACACCGGTAATATTATAAACTAGCTGACCCGGCGAACTTCGTTCCACCTTACACTACACTACACTACCCTACCCTACCCTACACTAAACTACACTACCCTACCCTACACTACACTACCCTATACTACCCTACACTACCCTACCCTACCCTATCCTAACTACACTACACTACCCTACCTTACCCTAAAACCAATTATTTTTTGACTGATAATATTTTTTTTATTGATGAATACCTATCATATTTTAATACTTGTTATCCTAGACCCGACGAAGACAAATGCAAATACAAAAAAATCATAAAATTTGGTCCAGCCGTTCTTGAGTTATAAATGGTGAAACTAACACGACTTTCTTTTATATATATAAATAGATATATAGATTTAAAAATGTGTTTGTTTGTTACCTTTTCACGCTTCAACACCTCGACCAATCTTGATGAAAATTGGCATGCCAGTAGCCTGTGTCTCGAGGAAAGATATAGGTTACTTTTTATGCCGTGAAAAATAGCACAGTCCGATGCAGTTCCTGAGGGAACTGAAAAATACACTTTTTTGGTTAATTTCATTAACATAACATCGCAACGGAACAATGGATTCTTGTGATTTTTTGCACAGAGATGGTTAAAGAGGTTCGATGTGATATCATTACAGCTCATATACGTCCCCACCGAGGGGCTCGAGCCTACTCTGAATCAGGGCGATTAGGCCTTAGTCGACCACGCGGGCCCAGTGCGGGTTGGTCGACTTCACACACAACCTTCGAGTTTCTTCGCAGGCGTGTGCATGTTTCCTCACGATGTTTTCCTTCACCGTTAAAGCAAACGGTAAGTATGTACGTAAGTTTTTGAAAAACTCATTGGTACATTGGCCTTCCAGATTTGAACCCGGTACCTCTGGTTAGATGGACCGAGTCGTTACCGGTTGAGCCACCGACGCTTTTTAAAATATAATATAATTTACTAATTAGCTTATCCTGAAATAGTTCCCGAGGAAACTGGGGAAAACTAATTTCCACGCTCTCGCGCACGTCGGCGTCGCAACGGGACAATGGAATGAAGTGATTTTATGTACAGAATTGGTTGAGGGAGTGAAAAGTGATATAGACTAATAATCAAAATTGCCCGATACAGTTCCTGAGGGATCTGGAGAAAACTCATGTAGACGCACGCTCGCGCACCACTCATTCTCGAAGACAATCATAAAAACGAAGTCCACCCGACTAAAGCCGCGGGCAAAAGCTAGTTTCATATATTTTTTTAAAGCAGACTAAATGCCTATTTGTGTTAACCATTAAATAAACAAAACAAAATAAAGTAAGGCTAGTTCAGTAGATACTTGTCGAACTTGATTTTTGACGTCCATCGCCAAAAGCAGAACGTCTGGTCTCACGCGCGGGACATAAAATAAAAGATTTAAAATAAAAAGCCGGCCAAGTGCGAGTCGGACTCGCACGAAGTGGGGTTCCGTATTCTTTAAAAATATATATATTTTAAAAAGAAAATTGTTTTGCAGTTGGTAACAGAACATATTGAATGGAAAATCTCTGAACTTTTTACAAATCCAACTGCACATCTTAAGTTGGTCGACTATTGCTCCTGAACCACAGTATATATATTAGTACTAACGTACCTGAACTAAGAAAGCCTACTTAGCCGTGATAGTTTCCTTTTAAATTGATTGTATGTCCTACTATTTTCATTTTTTTCAGATATCCTGAAATAGCGGTTTAGCTGGTAGGGAGAGGGGGTGACACTTGACTAAGAAAGATAAGCACTTTTTTTTTATTAAAAATTTGAGTGCGTTTGACTGCAACTCACCTGATGGTAAGTGATTTCAAGCTTTATATTTCTCAAACGGAACCCTGCATCGAAAAATGATTTAAGCAAACCCTCACTAGTTTTAAAAGATCTGTTCTTCCCCTCCCCCCCCCCGTCTACATGACTAGGGAATATTTTTTATTTATACCTATGCCAATTTACAGCTTTCTAGTACTAAACTATAAGGGTTCCTTGTTGACTACCGAACCCTAAAAATCAGGACGTTTTCAAAATCGGGACGTCTGGCAATGCTGGATCCGTACCACCACAGAAATTAGTGTAAAATACCTATTTACAAAATCGGGACGTCTGGCAATGCTGGATCCGTACAACCACATAAATTTGTGTAGAGTACCTATTAACAACGTCTGGCAATGCTGGATCCGTGCCACCACACAAATTTGTGTAGAGTACCTATTTACAAAATCGGGACGTCTGGCAATTCTGGATCCGTACCACCACACAAATTTGTGTAGAGTACCTATTAACAACTTCTGGCAATGCTGGATCCGTGCTACCACACAAATTTGTGTAGAGTACCTATTTACAAAATCGGGATAGCTGGCAATGCTGGATCCGTGCCACCACACAAATTTGTGTAGAGTACCTATTTACAAAATCGGGACGTCTGTCAATGCTGGCTCCGTATACCACAGCACAAATTTGTGTAGAGTACCTATTTACAAAATCGGGACGTCTGGCAATGCTGGCTCCATATACCACAACACAAATTTGTGTAGAGTACCTATTTACAAAATCGGGACGTCGGCAATGCTGGATCCGTGCCACCACACAAATTTGTGTAGAGTACCTATTTACAAAATCGGAACGTCTGGCAATGCTGGCTCCGTATACCACAACACAAATTTGTGTATATACCTATTTACAAAATCGGGTCGTTTGGCAATGCAGGATCCGTAATCAGGTCGTTTGGCAATGCAGGATCCGTACTATCAAACAAATTTGTGTAGTGTACCTATTTACAAAATCCGGACGTCTGGCAATGCTGGCTCCGTACCACCATACAAATTTGTGTAGTGTACCTATTTACAAAATCGGGACGTCTGGCAATGCTGGATCCGTACCACCAAACAAATTTATGTATTGTAACTATTTACAAAATTTTAGGTACAAACAAACTAAAGCTTGAAATAATAAAATAAAATAAAAAATTTATAAGAATTTTAATTATTTCGTATACTTCTCAGCAAACGTTTAATTCATATCATGAGTGTGCATAAAAATAATTGGTCCGCCATCTTTGGGAGTCCACCATATTGGATTTAGAATAACGTCACTTAGCTAACAATATATAATTGTTCTGCAAATTTAACGTGTATGCAAAATTTCAGTTCAACCGGAAACCGGGAAGTGGTTCTAATTTAGCTTCCAAAATTTGTCCCAAACTAACAAGCAGACTAACTATCACGGTCAATTTTCCAACAGCAAAAGTAAATTTTAATCGCAAAAAAATATTTACTTGCAGAGACAAAGTTGGGCGTGTATTTTGTGACCTACTTTAAGAGTGATTAGTTTTGCCATTGACTGATAAAAATAAAACGTAATTTAAGCTTTAAATTGCTAATTTTTGTTAGAGTCAAGTTCCCTTGGCAGAGACCAAGTAAACCACTATTTTATGACATTACAAAAAAAAATTAAATAGTAAGACTTACAATCAATTTAAGAGGAAAACTATTGCGGCTAAGTAGGCTTTCTTAGTTTAGGAGTAATAGTTGACCAACTTAAGGTGTGCAGATGGATTTGTTAAAAATTTAAGGTATTTCCATACAAAATGCTCTATTACCAACTGTATATATAATTTTGTTTTTAAAATAAACATTTATTTTTTGAAAAGATTCGTAACCTTACTTTGCGCGTGTCCGACTCGCACTTGTCCTGTTTTTGGCTCTGATTTGTATAGGTTTTTCAAAGAAAGTTGTTCAGTTTCATGGGTATAAAAAACCCCATTCTCATTTACTTATTTTGATATAAAATATGTTTAGGGTAACCTCCCCTACATGTAAAGAGGTGGTGATATGTAGAGTCTAACCTAAAAAGTGTTATTTTCTTTACTTTTTAAACGCACATAGACAACTGTTCCAATCAATACCTCGCCTAAAAGTAGTACTCTTTATTGTACTGTGCCTTAAATATGACTCTACCCTAAAAGACCATTATTGATCTGAGCCACGGATAAGATAATTGAGCCAACACCTACGTGTACGTAGACCCCGCCCTTCAGAATATTTTGTTTCAATAAGTTCTTATTATAAGTAAATTAAAATAGTAGGATTTGTTTCAAAAAGATTCGCGACCTTCTAAACAATCAGTCACTCACTGCTAACTGACAGGCGCCATGACCCTAGAAAAAGATCGGGTGGAACTTTGTCGGGGCCAAGGAATTTCTAAATACTTACCTAATATTATGTCGGGGCACACTGCCGTTGGTCGTCTAGTTTTGACATCCCTGACATTTTTAGGGTTCCGTAGTCAACAAGGAACCCTTATAGTTTCGCCATATCTGTCTGTCTGTCTGTCTGTCCACGGCTTAGCTCAGAAACTATTAATAAGAAAGCTGTAATTTGGCATCATCATATCAGCTCATATACGTCCCCACCGAGAGGCTCGAGCCTACCCTGAATTAGGGCGATCAGGCCTTAGTCGACCACGCGGGCTCAGTGCGGGTTGGTCGACTTTACGCACAACCTGCGAGTTTCTTCGCAGGGGTGTGCAGGTTTCCTCACGATGTTTTCCTTCACCGTTAAAGCAATCGGTAAGTATATGTACGTAAGTTTTTGAAAAACTCTTTGGTACATTGGCCGTCCAGATTTGAACCCAGTACCTCTGGTTAGAAGGACCGAGTCGTTGCCGGTTGAGCCACAGACGTTTTATTTATTAATTAGGCATAATAATCACGCCAACAAAGTGGTACATTAATGTTTTAAAAAAAAATGTTTAGGGTTACCTCCCCTACATGTAGAGGTGGTGATTTTTTTTATGTGTAACATCTTTGCTCTCGCTTTCCTGCAATTTGTGGGAGTGATTTCGTGAAATGGGACGGAAATGTGTAACATGGGACGGAAATGTGTAACAGGAAGTCGCGAAAGCGCGGAATTCTACTTTACGAGAGTCCGACTCGCACTTGGTCGGTTTTTTTCGTTACTGTCAGATCCGCCACCCAGGTACAATATCGTCATCAAATCTAACTAACCTAAAGTATTTTGTCACATGTTACACATCATATGCGAGTACTGTAGGTCTTGCTCGAATATTTTTTTTTAGTAACATACCCTATTGTTTGGAGTATCGTTAAATATAGGTATTTTAAAACTACTGAGGATTCTCTAAAACCATTTTCCGGTTCAGGAATCCGTTTGCGAAATATTAAGCTTTAAAGTGCTAATTTCTTGTTAGAGTGAAGTGTCCCCCCACCCTACCAGCTTAAAACTCTACTCATCCAGCAATCGCTTACCTACTTTCCCGGCCTCGCCAGTAATATACTATATTGCAGGTAGTCCTGAATTAGCGATGAACCTAATACCATAGATGAGGTACTAGTTACTTCGTAGTTCGGCCTTTAAACTCACTCAAATCATCCAGCAATCGCTTACCTACTTTCCTGGTCTCGCCAGTAATGTACTATATTGCAGGTAGTCCTGAACCAGCGACGAACCTAATACCATAGATGAGGTACTAGTTACTTCGTAGTTCGGCCTTTAAACTCTACTCATCCAGCAATCGCTTACCTACAGTAATCTACTATATTGCAGGTAGTCCTAGGGTTGCCAGATCTACTATATAATATAGTATCTTACTATATTTTGGGCCAAGATACTATATACTGTTGAAAAAATATATAGTAGACAAATCTACTATATTTTAGCCATACAGCGACGTGTCTGTCATACATACTTAAATCAAGTTAAAAAACACGCGAAATCCTAAACAAAACTGAGCAGATCATATCATAAGTAAAAATCACATTGTTTGTGTTTCTGAACGCAACTTTTAAGAGTCATGTCATGTCACTGTCAAGTGTCAATGTCAAATATCATTCTGTCTGTATGATGTCCTAGCACCAATTCTTTGTACCTTTATTGTTCGGTTCGCCTCTTTGTGTGAAATATACTTACAAAATGAGTGATTTAAATGCTGAAAGTGGAAGTGAAGAAGATACAGATAAGGAATCAAAGTTAACTGGGTCTACCCGGCGGAAAAAGCGATTAATAATAAACTCATTAAAATGGCCCAAAGTTCCCAAAAATATAATTACATGAAAAAATAAAGTCTACTATATATTTTAACTGGATACTGTTTTCTTTTGACCCCCTAAATTGAAATCTCCTAGGTATATTCTTCTTGAATTTTTCTGGCAACCCTAGGGTTACCTAGGTAGTCATGAACCAGCGACGATCCTAATACCATAGATGAGATACCTACTAGTTACTTCGTCTAATACCTACCTACGTAAAGAAACAGTAGGTTCCTAACTACCTATACATGTATGAAGCTTAAAAGATTTTGTAGACAATATTTTCGATTATGTGTATTTACCTACTAAATAGGTCATCCATCATCAATACAAATAACTTATAACACGTAACATAATATAATCTGTTTCCCTCACATAGTTCTGCGGTTTATCTATTTAAATGATTACCTAACCTACAGATTACCTATTCATTCAACTGTAAGTACTGTTTACATAACTTACTTTGACACGTGTCAGGAAAACAAGTTGGTTGTTGTTACTGACCCTGAATCATGAACGAGGGTCACGGCTTTAAAACCCAGACATCTCGTTAAGATTTACGATTTTATACTTTAAAAATTTAAGTGCGTTTGGCTGCACCTCTCCTGATGGTAAGTGCCGATGCAGCCGAGGATGTAACACGCAAGCTCAAATAGCGTCTATTTGTGGTCTATTTACTCTCTCTCGAAGATTCCTAAATTAAACAAATCGGGGAATACAGATGCCGTCAGGGAATTACATTCCCTGGACGTTCGCATGATGAACGCGATGAAGCGAAAAGCTTCGTGTGTAGGGTTTATAATATAAGGAAAATTAACGACAAAGGGGTGGAATCGCTCCCCGCGCCTGTTCGTCCGATGATGGAATAGAGAAGGGGGTATGAGGTCATGAAACTCCAGGGCACACCCGAATGATCTCTGTACAATACCGATGGGCAGGTGACTTTGCGGCGGCTCAAGGCTGTCTGATACAATCTTCGTCGCCAATAGCACAGTATTACGATATGGCTTACAGTAGCGCACGCAACGAATTTGATGTCGCACGGTGCCGCCACGGCGGGCGTAGGTACTAGCAGTACTAGCCAGTAAACAAACTCGCGGGGTTTGCCAGGCTGTGCCGCGCCGCCCGCTGCCCAGCAAGTACCCTTCAGTTGCTCTGCGTAAGTACTAAGTACCTTCGTTGCACTACTGTAAGCCGCTGTAATGTAATACTGTGCCAATAGTAAAGTATTTCATACAATGTTTTGTATTTGCTAGATATCATCTTAGATGGTTGGATTGGTTGGTAATGACGTCGTTTGTTCGATTGACCCTTCTTTAAAGGGGGTTTAGAATAATTTTGGAACAACCTAAAAACTTTTAGGTACAAGTTTTAATTTGAAAATAATTTTAATTATTTCGTAGTCTTCTCAGCAAATCTTTTCATTTAATACCCATATCATGGGGGTGTATAAAAAAATTACTGGTGCGAATTGAAGAATTATTCGCTAGTAATAATAATTTTTCAATGCTGGTCCGCCATCTTTGGGAGTCCACCATATTGGATTTAGAATGACGTCACTAAGCTAACAAAGCATTGTTCTCCGAACTTAAGTTAAGGCGGTAATATTACAGATTTTCGTTATTTTTGACGTTAAATACTCCTAAACGATAAAAAACCCAAGGTTGAAAAAAATACCCTTATTGTTCATGATGTTCCTTAAAGTAGAAAGCTATTAGAAACACGATTGAGCAGTTTTGGCTCGATATAAAAATCCCAATGGTATTTTTACACCGTTACTTTCAACTCTAGATAAGGCTAATATTTTGAAGTAATAGCTAAGTTAATGTAATAGCAAAGTATTTAAAAAAATGTAGGTACAACAATATTCGATATGATAATACAAAGTGAGTAATGTTATTATTATTTATGCTTTCATTTTAGTTTTTGATTGAAAAAGACCATTGAAATAGTGTGGTTATTTTCTTTACTTTTTACACGTAAAGAAAAAGATAGATACAACTGTTCCAATCAATACCTCGTCGTAACAATATATGTAAAATTTCAGATCAATCGAAAACCGAAAAGTGGTTCTAATTTCCATGATTTGTCCCAAACTGACGGACAAACTAACTGACTATTGCGGCAAGTAAATATAAAGCTTGTAAAAAGTGAACGTCCATCCATCATTAACAACTGGATTTCCAAACCGGAATGGCTGTAAGTAGTTGCTGCCGCTCTACAAATGCTTTTTAGCCCAATTACGGATTTTCTGTACAGACCTACCTATGTTACATACTCATTTGTTGTATAGTTGTAGTGCTATGCTCGGAGTTTCTCTGCGCAGGAGAACCAAAGTAACCGACATAGATCACAGAATCGCTAAACTGAAGTGGCAGTGGGCATAGCACATAGCTCGTAGGACAGATGGCCGACGGGGCAGTAAAAATCTCGAGTGGCGACCGCGCACCGGAAAACGTAGCGTAGGCAGGCTTCCCACGCGGTGGACCGACGACCAGGTGAAGATCGCGGGAAGCCGACGGATGCGGGCAGCGCAGGACCGTTCGTCGTGGAAATCCTTGGGGAAGGCCTTTGTCCAACAGTGGACGATTTTCGACTGATATGATGAGTAGTAAGGTCGATTTTAACTAAATTGAAGTACGAGTATCGACTGATTCGTGTTCCCGATACGGAAAAAAAGAAAGAAAGAAAGAAATGTTTATAAAAGAAGGTTTATGTTTTTGATTGGCAGTCTATGTACGTACGAGTAGTTTGTATGTATGTGTGTATGTTCATCTGTTCACTCGTATTTAAAAAAAAGAATGTGCTTTAACGACTGAAGTAAAACTTCTTTATCTCCATCTATATGTATGAAAATAAATACTTAGTTTTCAGAAGATAATCAAATCTTTTTTGTCATATAGACAGTTTATGAAAACAGTTTTATCATCCTCTGAAAATTAAAATTTTTTTATATTTTATATGTTTGTTTTGATTCTTTTGACAACCGATATTGTTGCCTTGGCAACTGATATTGTTGCTTCCGTTCGCCTAGCCCGACGAAAATTTCCGTAACGCTCTCGTCACGCATTCACCAGCTAACTGCCCAAGTCAAGCGTGGCCAAAAATCGGTTATGTGCGATTTTAACAAATGTTGTGTTTTTGTATTCATACCATCACTTCGCATGTCATAAAAAATCGGTTGTCTGTAAAGTCGGTTTAGGGAAGATAGGTTAACGTGACAACGTCATAACAAAACATTGATGAAATGATTGCATACATAACGTTACTATTAGCGTAACGGGACAATGAGCGTAACGGGACAATGAGCGTAACGGGACAATTTATTTATTTATTTAAATTTATTTTACAGACAACAAGAACCACGTATCTTAGTAAACAAATAAGCTTAACCTATGTTAGTAACTTATAATTAATGGAGATTTAGTGCGATTTGATCAACGTCCACACAAGTGGACTGTCGAATCTATCGGCTAATGTCCGCAGGATTGCGTTGGGGCTGTCGCGCAACCTGCGCAGTAGCGAGGCAGATTTTTTGCGCCAGACGGCGTAGAACCCATCGGTGTGTGCTTGCGCGAACATCGACGAGGCGCTGCAGAAGCGCGGCAGCCGCAACAAAGCCCTAAACGAGTTATTAAACTGAATTCGCAGAGCATTGTAAACCTTGGTGTATCTGAACCACAGGGCCCCCGAGTACAGCGATGTGCAGTACGCTATAAACAGCGTTATTTTGACTGCGGCTGTACATCGGGAGAACCTGCGGGCCAGCATGTTCGCCCGGACTGAAAACAATGAGTCATCCTTTTTCGTGCGTGCAGCCGGCGTCCATCGATTTATTAGACGCTGTCACGTCAAAATATAGAAATAAAATGAAAGTTATAAAGAACTAAAACCCGACTACGGAAATCTTTACTAAAAAGTATGATAACAAAAGGTTCCTGTCTGAAATCGTAGGCTTTATTTCTCCCTTTATCTGGGGTAATAGCTGCGGTCGCAAGCGATAATGATAGGTATCTCCTCGGCATTCGGCCTCGCATTGGGTGGCATTTCCATGTTGCCTTAGCCTTCGTGACTAAACAAACGTGATGGATGACGATAAAAGTAACGGTAACGCGTTACCGATCACCACTTAATTACACCCAACATATATTTTTCATATCGGGCTCTACAGGTGTAACAAAATTGGTATAGGTCCCGTTAACTGGGGCTTCTACCCATTATACTGAACAACCGTTGTTCTACGACTTTGCTGAAAATGTGAAAAATTTTTTGACGTGAAAACGTCTAATAAATCGATGGACGCCGGCTGCACGCACGAAAAAGTTTGACTCATTGTCCCGTTACGCTCATTGTCCCGTTACGTTATGATGTTGCCACGTTAAACTATCAGCTGATCGACCGATTTTGTGCATTTTAGTATGGAGGGTCGAATTTTTTTTTTTGAGAATTGACTATGGGTTCCTTGGAGAAAGTTATTCAGTAATGAATGACGAGTAGAACCCCCATTTAACGGGACCTACACAAATTTTGTTACACTTTTTTTTTTTTTTTAAACACAATTGGTAAACCCTTGACCACATCTCACCTGGTGGTAAGTGACGATGTTGCCGAAGATGGAAGCGGGCTTACCAAGATTCCCCAACGCAATGGGGATCTGGCTATCTTATCTTCAAGCCGGAACACATCAATGTTGTTAACACTGATATTTGGCGGCAAGACTTAGATAAGATGGTGGTAGCTAGCCAGGCGGGCTTAGAAAATGTCCTACCACCAACCAAACCGAGTCTTACAATTGACCCCGCCGGGAATCGAACCCATATACACACTGTATATTCATATCAATACTAAAGGAGTAATCTAAAATCCTAATCATCTAGCATTCTAATCTTCTAACATTCTAATCTCGTAAGCTGAGTCGACCGCAAATTGAGTCGTTCGTAATTTGGTTAGATACACACATTTGTTGATTTGCCCTTAATTTCCTACTCACCTAATCGTTATCAATCAATTAGATAAACGCCTTGTTAGTTAACAAAATGCCTGAAGACAGTAAACAGTTTAAAGATGTAATTAAGAAACGTAATTCAATTGAACGTAACGCTTTTCAGTTAACGCTAAATTTTTCTTCATTTTTACTCCTCATAAAATTGTCATACCGGGGGCCTTATATGAAAATCTAATCTTAAAGAGTAAACTCCCATAAACTTCAAAAATTCTTTCACCAAGAGTTAGAATGGAAGTTCGGTCAACAGAACTACTCGACATGATTTTTTTTTCCATTAGTCCTGTGCACAGAACTAGTGGGTACAAAATCCCAGTAGTTCAGTCAACAGAACGTAGTAAAAAAACCCCGCTCACTCTCGATATCCACAGGGCAAACGCCGCAGGCAACAGCTAGTGATATAAATTTTTATAACGGCACTTGCGACCTTGACTAATACCCCTGATGAATGGAAAAGCTACGATTTCAGGCGGGAAACTCTTGTTTACAAGCTTTCATATTTTGCTCGGCTATAGTATAGCATATAGCTTGGTTTAGGTTTCTCTCTTCTGGCACAGTATTACGATAGATATGGCTTACAGTAGCGCAACGCCTTTGAAGTCGCACGATGCCGCCACGGCGTAGGTACTAGCATTACTAGCCTGTGTCCCGCCGCCCGCTGCCCCGCAAGTATAGTCTTCCTTTGCGCTGCGTAAGTACATTCGTTGCACTACTGTAAACCGCTATATTGTAATACTGTGCTTCTGGTATGTCGTATTCCCGGTGTCCTTAGTAGCTCCGTGCAAGACTCCCAGGGGTACCAGAGTGTCGTACCAAATTTTATTGGTGGTGGGGCATTTTCATAGCCCGCCTGGCTAGCTACCACCATCTTATCTTAGTCTTGCCGCCAAATATTATTATTAACAGCATTAATGTGTTCCGGTTTGAAGATAAGATAGCCAGATCCTTATTGCGTTGGGGAATCTTGGTAAGCACACTTCCATCTTCGGCATCATCTTCACTTACCATCAGGTGAGACGACACCAAGGGCTTATCAATTGTGGATTTAAAAAAACTCAGTTGTTCTCAAATGCAAGCTTCCGTAAACAGCATCAATCAGCTCATATACGTCCCCACCGAGGAGCTCGAGCCTACCCTGAATCAGGGGGAACGGGCCTTAGTCGAAAACGCGGGCCCAGTGCGGGTCGGTCGACTTCAAACGCAACCGTCGAGTTTCTTCGCAGGGGTATACAGGTTTCCTCACGATGTTTTCCTTCACCATAAGACCTAAGAGCGTCGTCGGATAAACGTACATATGAAATCTAAATTAAAAAACACATTGGTACGTGGCAGGATTCGAACGACGACCTCCCGGACAGGAGGTAGCGGCAGTAGCCGTTACGCCACCGACACTCTACTCTTATTTATAAAACCGTAAACATACTGAGAACAATAATTATACATCAGTTAAGTGGTTAAATGAGTCTTGTGACACGCCAATTACACGAGCGAGATGTCATTGCGTCATTAAGGAATCTCGATGTACTTGCGTTTAATTGTGTTATTGTGGCACTCAACACTGTAATTGCAATTTTTTCATTGCGTAAATTAGATAGGTAAATCAATGATGGCGGACTAGGCCTCGAACTACTTAAAGTCCGACAGCCTTGTATTTTGAAAGGAAAAATCTGCCACCGATTTATTACCATTAGTTACAAAATTTTGCCCACGGCTTTACCCGCGTGGATATCATTTTTAGTCAAACTAGGAACCCTTAAAGTTTCGCAATGTCTGTCTATGTCCGTCGATATGTCACAGCCGTTTTGCTCAAAGACAGCTATTGTGACTGTATAGTAGTAGAGGATGCACGGTGATTGAGCCGCAAGCGGCTAGCGAGCACAGAATTTTTTCCAGATCCTACTGAAACCATGCATATCTCCTGGATCTTGTATTGTTCCCCACCTTTTACTGCTGCGATTTATTTCATTTAAATGCTAAATGCCAATTTAGTATTTACACCATTAGTAGCACAGAACATAACATATTATCTTTTAAACAACTGAAAACCGTTGTACATTCTCTAACATTTGGAGAAGTCTAAGCTTAATAATTCAATTTGAATTTTGAATTGCCGTAGCTATGATATAAGAAACCACTATAGAACTTGGTATCTAGGGGAGCAGGAGTAATGGGAGCCAGTGGGTAATGAGACCGGTGCGACTAGAGACAAAACTATAGCTCGTATACACTCGGTTTAACTGAAAACCGTTGTACATTCTCTAACATTTGGAGAATTCTAAGCTTAATAATTCAATTTGAAGTGCCGTAGCTATGATTTAAGAAACCACTTTAGAACTTGGTATCTAGGGGAGCAGGGGTAATGGGAGCCAGTGGGTAATGGAACCGGTGCGACTAGAGACAAAATTATAGCTCGTATACACTCGGTTGCCACTCGGTCGTCTTCGTTACACTCCGACCGTATTCCCCTGCCGCGTTCGTCCCGCTAGTGCCACGCATTAGGCAACCACGCTTGTCGAATTGTTGCTCCGCGTTTATAAAAAATACGAAATTTCTACGGCCAGGTAAGCATGCAGTTAAATGTTTGTTACGATCAAATATTTTTTATTTTATACAGCTATATTTATCAGTTTCGAGTATCTGTGCGTATAATTTTATTACAAGCTAGATTCAATGTTTCATTTTATTCAATTTCATTTTCAAGATGGTGGTATTCGGGTAATCAGAGCATATTTGTGTTATTTGTTTGGATCCGGAACGTTAGTTATATTACGGTTACGTTTGTATCAATATTTATATGGATAAGGGCCAAAGCCAGGAATAGCAATTCCTGGCTCTGGCCCTGCTGGGCCACCGGGGACTAGGGATTGTTTTCTGGGTTTTGTCGTCATCGCAACGCTTGGCAGGCGGGTTAGCGATCGCAGTATGGTTGCAGATGTGTTTCAATGCACGAAAAGGACGCTACTGCCCATCCTCTGGTTTTAAGTCCCTCAGTCGACTCTTTATGATCCCATAGGAAGAGATAGGATGGTCCTGTTCTAAGCCGGGAGCCATACGACCATACTTTAGTTGGGAACTTTTTATTTGGAATTAAAACCTTACTTAATTAACTATCATTTAAACACAGCGTCAACGTTACATAATTAGGCATTTGGCTACACATGATTTTTTTTCAAAAAAACATAATCGCTACTTTTACCCGACTTTGCGGGAAATAAGAGTCAATTCCCATATTATGTGTAATACGAGCCACTTATATTAAGTCAGCCTCAAAAATTGTTATAATTCAATCTGAAATCTCACTTAATTATATAAATATTGATCAAATAGCAGTCATATCTCAAGTGTATAGGTAATGACATAAAAGTAGTATTTTATAAAATACATATACCTACTAAGATTTTAGTGTGTACAATGAGAGTATTTATACGAAGTAACTATTTAGTAATTTGTGGTATTTATCATATACATATATATTTATTTTCGTGTTTTTTGGTGCGAGAATCTTTAAATAAATACATAAAGGTCACCATACTCGGTCACAATTTTTTTA